>CM034058.1:458440-521454 GCA_019804595.1 Bruguiera parviflora | reverse complement strand
AAACAAAAAAAAAAGAAAGAAAAAAAGAAAAAGCAAATAAATTAATTACAAGTACAATTACATCATCTAACTCAACACATAAATTAAGTCAGCCGACGTCCAGTTTCAACATCCAGCTTAGCAAAAGCAAATTGAGGGATATTTGGTCGGTCGCATTCTCGGGGTCGAGGTGTTCACGTGAAATATGTATGTGGGGGTATATTTTTTATAGCATCGAATGAACTTTTTAACTATTAAATTAAAATATTTGGTCGTGAAAAACTATTATTCTATATATATTGAAAAATATATTTATGCTCTCATGAAATGTGACGGGCGTATTAATGCCTCACGCTACTCCAGCATGCACTCCTTGTGGTTTCTCGCACTTGCCAGCACCACCCATGCCCCGAAGCCTTGCATACATGAATCCTCTCATAAAATAACATTTCCCACAACTCCGACTCCAACAACAACCCCAACAACAACAACATTTCCACCAACCCCCTTCAGATATGAATGTTTTCTAAAGTAAATGCGTCCTGCAATTTTGTTTTGTCTATACTAAAGATTTTTTTTTTTTCTCTTTGAAGCGATGCAAAACAAAACAAAACAAAAAAATTAACCAATTATTTGTGTTAAATCTTGTCAATGAATTTACCCTCTTTTTTTTTTTTTTTCATTAGGTTACGAGTTATATAATACATAATAAAAATAGTTTTTTTTTATTCTTATAAATCCTATAGTCCTAATTTCAAAATTAAAACTTAAAATACATAATTATTACGTGTCCTATCAAATTTTCTAAATATTGTTCAAAATGCAATCTCAGGCTTCGTGGGCTAGAGTATCCGGTGCTCCCGAGTCGACCCGTCCCATTCATTCTTCAGTCCCTATTTTGGGCCGTTTTGCTTTGTGCTGAATTATGGTCTTAAAGGACCAACTTGAGCAAGAGTTTCCTCCCGTCTCTGCCCAATTCAAATAATGAGAGGAAGCCTGCTTGACTCACAGCCAACAAGGTCAGAGTTAGTCTTAATAACTTGAAAACCCAACCGAGCCTTCTTCATTCTATGCCTTATTCATTGAGAAGCATTCATCTCTACATACTCTCATTTTCAATGGCATCAAGTCCACCAATGCGACATATCTTTAGCTGATAATCTGGTAGCTAGAGGATAAAACTAGTAGACTATGATTGCGAAATGTACTTCTTTGTGTAGTTAGGTGTGGTATCGATTCTTATCATTCTTTGATAACTTTGTCGTTTATCACATTTGGGTTGTCATCATTGCATTTGTGGTTGAATGGTCGCCTTTTGCTTTATTATGGTACTCACATGAAAGGGAAAGGTGATCACAAAGCACAGTTAAGTGAAAGTTCTTGAGACTCGGCATTTGTTTCTTCAAAAACTCGTTGACGCCTAAGTTCCCCTTACTCTAGTCCTTCTTCCGTCGCAATTTTTACCGTTGGTTGCTTTTAAAATAGCTTATATACCCTGGCTACTCTTAGTGATCGAGAGTGACTGATCCCATTGGAGAGCAATATGGGGACAGAAAGAAAAGCATTTTCTTCTTTCCACCTATAAAAGAAGAAGAAGAAAAAGAAGAATGCCACTGGAAAATAACACGAGCAAAGACCATCGAGGCCCGCAAATGCAAAAATGACGAAGGCAAAAGCAACAATGCCCCAAGAAAAAGCAAATTCGTCAAACTCATACATTCAAATGAAACCCAACATCACAGACGGAAAAAGGAATAGACACCATTCACATCATACACCTAAAACTCTCTCTCTTTCTATTTCCTCGGAGAAACCAAAAAAAGGTCCCAGATCCCACTTCAGGCTAGTAAATTCAGGAGGCATAAGGAAGATCTGCAGCGTGGACAAGGTATGTGATCACCAGTGCCAGCAACATCAGCATATACCCAATTGCTTGGTCAATAGTTGTCCCTGGTGGCGAACACAGACATGAAGATATTAGATACCCTCTTATTGCCAAAGCATAAATAGTTGATTAAGGCATTAACAAACAAATACCAGACTTTCAACCCTTTTGTTTTTTTCAGGCTAAAACTTTCACAAATTTTAATTTGAATGATTCTCATTTGTGGTTCGTATAATTAATTATGATTATGTACCCAAAAAAATAAATAAATAAATGAATGTCTAATGGTCATGACAGTGCAATGTGTCTATCCGTGTTTCGAAACGTGCATTACATAATTGCATTTCCCTAAACCTTAACCACAAATATAATTTTTTACGGTTTTTTGTTTTTTAATTTATTTTTCCCATGCAACATTTTGTTTTGGGACAAGAGCAAACACATGTAAAATCAAAACTCGAAACTAAACAAACAAGATGACAATCTGGCAATGACCCATTTCATTCTAGATCTAATTGATGCATAAGAGAAGATAAAGAAAGAATCTTTTGTACAATACAATACCATCGCTGGTGGGGGCAGGGGCCGGGGCGAGGGGCTGAGCCTGAATGGCAGGCAAAGCAATGACAAGGAAGAGGCCAGCAGCAACCGCCACAACTCCTAATGACACCTTGGAAGCAGCCATTTTCTCTCTCTCTCCCTCTGCAACGTCTCTCAAAATTAAAAGAATTTAACGCAGAGATCCCTTCTTTTTTCGCTTCCGAAAAAAGATCTCTGCGATAGCTACGCAGAGAAAGAGAGAGAAATTGTATAAGAACAGAACAGCCTCTCAGAGGAACCCCAGAATCAGGGTGAACTCTCTCGCCCTTTTTCTCGTTTCTTCACACTCCTTTTTGAAATGTAATCGATTTGATTGCCTTTGCTCTTTGGTTTGGAGAAAGCATGAAAAGCGGTTCGTGTGTACATGGGGTTGGGGCGAGAGTGGGCGGTAGGGAAGCCGGTTCAGCCGGTAACCGGGAAAAGGAGGAGCGGGAAATGTGGGGTCCAGCCCGCAGGTTTCGGTGCAATTGCAGATTCGCAGTCATGTGACCGTATGTCTAGTTTTTGGAATCCCTCTGCTCCGTTGCTCTCCCCCCTCTCATTTCCGTCCCTTCTCTGTACTTTTCTGTTGGCTCTGAGTGACAGACTGTCTCTTACCCTTACTTGCCGGCATATGCTCCACTCCTCATTCGCCCATGTGGCGCAATAAAAAGAATTTTGAATTCAAAAACCCAGTCACTCCCACAAGAAGCCCGCAAAAACAATGTTAGGGTGTGCAATAAATATAATAAAATATATAAAATCTTAATAAAAATGTACAATGAGGCATCAAAAAAAGTGTAATGACTGTGATAACGTAATTAAAATATGATAGAATGTGTAATGAGATGTTAACAAAATACAATAATGGTGATATTTAGAGAGCTTCATACGTGTCTACGCTATTATTATTGATATTAGTTTTTTTTTTTTCTATTTATTTGTACACATGAAGGTATTTTCTGAGAAGAACGAGCAGATGTTCAGTTTTGTTGCAACTTAAAATTTCCATGTCCCTTAATGCTGTTCTAGGCAATGGTTTGAACATTTTCTTTTTGTACGTAAGGAAGGATCATGATTGATTCCGCCTTTCAACCAATCCATGACCTGGCCGCTGCAGCTGATTTCCTATCTCCGTTTTTATTCCAAAAATTGTTGTCCAGTCATGGGCTCTTTCTTTTATTGTTTTTTTTCCTTGTAAGACAATAATTTGAGTTGAAGGTCATCAACATCAAGAGTTTTCAGTATCCCACCAAAATAAATAAATAAAAAATCAAAGAGTTCAAGTAAAATGGGATTCATCACACCTAAATGAATCTTTCTTCTTTAGGTAAAATGGGATTTTACCTCCCGTTTATTATAACACGGTGACCTTTTAATTATGATTCGGAGCCACCGATTGTTCCAAGAAAGAACACAGCAGCAACTCCAAATATATTACTTTCTTAACCAACATAACAACGAGCGCTTGCCAACGAGCATCCCAATTGGACTAGGCAAATGGCGTTTCATTTTTCCCGGTCAACGGGAGGGAGCATTTGTCAGACTGTGTTATTGGGTTGACCAGTTCGCTTGCATGTATTCTTTTTGTCGACTCTTTGGCCTTAAGTTCATATACCATCCTCCCATTGCCTTGATGGTAATGTATTGATCGTGCTTGCTAAGGTCAGTACGAGCGCTTATTCTGGCTTGCTTCGTGTTGGTGACCCATTTTTAGGTCTTGGGGCCAGCAGGCAAAAGAATAGGGTTTCGGGCAGCTCGTTCCACTACTCATCTCAACTGTCTCAGCCATATGGTTCAGCGCAAAACATGCATTCTCCCTAGAATATTGGGTTTAAGATGTAGAACTAGACAAGCGTCAAAGGCAATAATGTTATGAAACCTAAGCGTTTGAATTTACAAGATTTTCAAGGATTCTTTGTTGTGACCTTGCATGCTTATTCAAGGAATGAGACTTCAGAGCCGCCATGCTGTGTCTAAATACTTGCATTGAAAGCTATATGCGCACCCTGAACATAAGGGATTAAAAGCCGACCCGAGAGCTGCTGAGAATTATAAGAACTACCAGAGAGCTGCTTATTCAAGTACCATTTCATCATCGTCTTCTTCCTCATTTTCATCTTCTTCTTCGTGTTCTTCAACGTTAGCCTCCTCCTCGCACATTGTGCTGCATCCCTTTCTCCGTCCACATCTTCGAGGGTTTTTTTTTTTTTTCCAAAAAGACATGTTAATCGCAAAACAATCATAATAGGTTATTAGTCATTTTGTGTCCATTTTATGTATTTTTGTAATACAACTTTTTGTTTTTTATGGGAAAGAAGACTTCTCAGATATCGAGTTTTCCAGGCCTGGGCCTGGTCTTATTTCGGCCTGTATTATTGATGGGCTAGTGTGTTTGAATAGTCCAAACAAATTGATCAAGACAAAGCAGAAACAAGTTTTAGGTTCTATATTGCAAATTTGTTCGATTAGGCCTCTATTGCTGGAAATATTACAGTAATTAAGTCCATTAGAAATGTAATGAACCCCAATAGTAAGAATATAAAAAAGAAGTAAAACTTTTATATGAAATGCCATATACTTGCCCCCACCGGGCTCCTCCTGAGGGTTCCCACAAGTTATATATTATGCACACCGTGGCTAATTAGCAGGAACTTGTGCAAATATGGTAAATGCAAACTTGGGTGTCCTGACGACAAGAATAGCAGGGGTGAAGATGAAGGAAAGATTGGGCACATGTTGCCGACTCAAAAATGCTGGATAGAATCATTGTTCTGGTTATTATGATCGTGATCACAATCTTATGAGACATGCTAGGTTATTGTTGGTGCATTTGGGCTAGTCTTTGTTGGTGGTTCTCTGTGTATACCCTTTGTTTCTCTTGTAGTTCACCTATGTATATGAAATTTGAATAAAAACTTGTAATTTATCTACTGCTTCCCTATTCTCATGGTGTCATAGACATGGATAAACCTCTCGATCCTCTTCAGTTGATAGATATAGGCAAAACAAGTGTGTCAACGGGAAAGGAGCTGTCACCATTTTTGAATGTTTTGCTTCCTCTAAAGTTGTCCCTTTGGAAGCCCCCAGTCCCTCCTTTCTGTTTTTTTAACACATAAGCAGTCAGCTTAGGCACAAACTCATACATTCTCTTGATCAGAGGAGTGTATGAGATTGTGCTAAAACAGGCTGGTAACTTTTAGTCTATTCCCATTCCTTCTGTCGTGAGGACCTTGAATTAGTGGCTGATTTAGCCATATGTCAAGCAGAATGAGTTGACGAATATATTAGAAAGACTAAGCAGGCATGATTTGATTAAGTCATTCATCATCATCATCAAAAGGAGGATATCAAAAAGAGAAAGGAGGAGCAAATGACCAAGTAAAAATGTCTTGGCATTCTCGCCTTAATTATTAATTGTTGATTTCTTGTCGCCCACTGCTTTTTGGTAATCAAGATGAACTGCAGAAAGCAGGCATGGCACTTTGTTTGGGACAATTAATTAATTAGCAGCCAAAGAAGGAGACCCGCCATTTCAACTTCTATTTGTGAGATTGCATGCAAAACACCGTTCATCTCTTCCTTGTAGACACTGAACCCCACTTCCTTTAGAATGGAAAGTGCATGATGACCAATAAATGGCAGAAATATTTGCTCGTAACATCTAACATCCTCGACCACCAGTCATTAACACACCATTACATATATATGGTAAATAAACAAAATGAGCGTTAAATTGGGTGCGTGAATAAATTGAGTTTTAAAGAAAATAATAAATAAATAGTTATATTATACGCCAACACATATACATGACTCTGTACGTTTAATGATATACAGAAAAAATAAAAAATGTATGCAACTTGTCATTCGGGGCAACATGGCAAGTGATCTTCCTTTTTTATATTTTTATTTTTATTTAATTATTTTCCCGGACAACTATGCCATCCTAAATGTATATATGGACATAAGTCTATCATAGATATATATTTTTTTCTATCAGTAGGTTTATTGAATCATAAGTTACACATTAAAATGAATTTTTATACACCTAATACCCATTTTTTAAATTAAAACTCAAAATTTTAAAAATAAAAACTAAAATTTTTTAATTATTAAAATATCTTTTTAGAACCTCCTGTAATAAACCCCTTGGGGATCGTTTTCTTGCTAAAGAAAGGAAGGAAGGCAAGGGCTTGGAACCTCCCATACCACGGGCGATGAAATTTAGCTGAGTCTGTTACGTGTCATATACTTGCCCGTAGCGCTAAGATGCAAACAAATTTAATACCTTCTTTTCTATGATTCAGTTGAATTGAGAAAAGAGAGTTAAATAGGAATGCTGACCGATACCTTCATGACAGCCATTTAATTTAGATTTAATTTTTTTTTTTTTTTTAAAAACAACCCATCCAATTTAAGAAATAATTCGCACGTTGATTGAGAGAGTGAGTTATTGAGATGTTGATTTGGACCTTTGAGAATTTTCACTCTCAACATAACTTTGTCATGGTTACTAGCCATTTATTCCGGCAACTATTTTATTGTGCAAGAGAAAAAACAACATTTCAAAACAAATTCTGATCACCCAATGTCAACATTTTATATATATATATATATATTAATATTAGTGTTATATTATGTCAGATTTCTTGGGAAGCCCACAAAACATTTTGCTTCAAAAATTATTCTAATCGCAGAAATCGACATTGAAAAGTAAAATTTGTTTTATATTTTGTTGGGTGTTTTCAATTAACATGCCTTTTATCTTATGTGCTTTGTCTAAGGAAACGCACTCGACAACAAAAATGAGAATTAAAAGTCATTTTTCATTAATTATTTGTTACCATTTTTATTAAAAAAAAATTAAGGAAAACCGCTTCTTGGCTCATCCTGGTCAATTTCAAGATTTTATTTTTTTGGTATGGTATATTTTCGAGAAACTGCAGTGCCTGCAGCCACGCCATCCTGGTCCAATTTTGAATGCAAGTAGGTCTCATGTTACTCGACTATTTTAAACACGCTATATATATATATGCGTGCAGGTGTTGTTTGAATCATCTAAAATAAGAATGTGATCGACAAATTGTTACAACTTACAAGCAATGGTCAATTAATAGTAGGGCAATCACCTCGTGGTAAGGCATTTACAGGTCACTATGTAAATATTTTCGTTTCTCAGAAAAGAATCTTTGAGTAATATTAATAGTAACATATTGTTTTTTTTTTTTCTGGTCTTTATGATAGGGTATTATTAGGCTAATTTTTGTATCAATCAACAGTGTGTCCCGCCGGAGCCATTACTTACAAGCTCACTCTCGCATCAGCTTGCTGCATTCGGAATTGTATTCATAAAGTAATCACATTAAATTATTTTTTTTTTGGTAACTTATATTATTGGTTGTCTGTCTCTAATTTAATTGAGCAAGTGAATTTAATATGTTAGACGACAAAAAATTCCATAGTTCTCCCTACATTGTGGGAAACGCAATTTGCTGAATTACAGGGGGAAGCATTGACTCTTTTTTATTTGAATTGCCCGAGGCATGCAGGAACTCGACCCCACCAACTACTAACAACAATTATTGTAATTAATCCCATTTTAAGCACTAATTATAACCACAATTAACAACGTGGGTTCCAGGCCATGACAGGTAGGTAGGTACAAAAAGCCAGTGAACTGTGAACGTGACAAGCAGGTCATCATTCACATCTCCACGTGTCAACCTTTCATTGCGTCAAAATTACCTCGCGGGGCAGTCATACCCCACGTCCGTTTTTGCCAGATCAGATATTTGGAAAACGTCGTCGTTCCAGAGCAGCAACCCGATCAAACGACGGCGTTTTTCCGGGACAAAGGTAACGACATTTTGAAAATTATTTTTTAATGAAAAACGAAACTCGCGGGAAGTTATTTATAATAATAATAATGGCACTTGACCTCCATTGAATTGTTCAACGGCCATGTCGTTCCGGAAGACGAGAAGGTTGACAAAAATAAAATAAAATAAAATAAATAGAGAAATAAAAGCTCTTTTTAAAAAAAAAAAGGAAAACCCAACAATGGAAAATAAAAGGGTGTCATCAGACAGTATCTGGGTTTTGTAAGGATACTTCCGTTTAACTGTTTCTCTGTCCTTTTTTTTTTTTTTTTTCTCTCTCTTTTGTTTCTGTACATCTGGGGGGGTTTTATGTCTGCCTTCTTGGATTTTTCAGGTGTTTTTTGAGGAAGAAGCTCTTTGGTTTCTTAACCGGTCAGTTCTTGTTTTCTTTTTCTTTTTTTTTATTGTTTTGTTTCTCTTTTTGGTCTACCTTTTTAGTGGGATATACATGATAGAGATATGGGTTGTTTTTGGGTCCTGTGATCAGATTGGAGAGGTCTCCCTCGAATTCTTTGTGGGTCTGGGAGAAGAATCTGATCGGTGTCGGAAAGTTTCAGAGGCCGGCGTGGACTCGATCGAGGAGAGAAAAAAGATTATTTATTTATTTAGTTATTTATTCATTTCTTCAGGTACATGTTTGGTGTCTCTGTTTTTTGAACGAAACATAATGTGATTATGGAGTTTTTGTCCCTCTTTTTTTTTCTTCTGGGTTCAATTTTTGTGCAATTATGCGTTAATTCTTTTTTCCTCCCCTGCAGGCCTCTGGCTTTTTGGTTTTGTCGAATTTTTGCAACTTTTTAACAGCATTTTATTGCACCTTCTGAGGTGCCATTATCAATTAATTGTTCGAATTCAGAGCCTTCAATGGAGCAGTTTCGGCAGATAGGGGAGGTTTTGGGAAGCTTGAAGGCTCTGATGGTATTGCAGGACGAAATTTGGATCAATCGGAGACAGTGCTGTTTGCTGCTTGATATCTTCACTTTGGCCTTCAACACAATTGCGGACGAGATCAAGCAGAACCTGAAACTAGAAGAAAAGAAGACCAAATGGAAAGCCCTTGAAGAGCCTTTGAGAGAGGTTCATAGGGTGTTCAAAGAAGGAGAGCTTTTCGTTAGGCGTTGTTTGGAACACAAGGATTGGTGGGGCAAAATTGTTAGCCTCCATCAAAACAACGACTCCATTGAGTTTCACATCCACAACCTACTTAGCCACTTTCCTGTGGTTATTGAGGCAATAGAGACTGCAGAAGAAATCTCAGGGCTTGATCAGGAGGAGATGCAGAAAAGGAGGTTAGTGCTTGCAAAGAAGTATGATAAGTCCTGGAATGATCCGAAAATTTTCCAATGGATATTTGGGAAGCAGTATTTAGTCCCCAGAGAAATGTGTAAGCAATTGGAGAGCGCTCTTAGAGAAGATAAATGGCATCTTATCGAAATCATTAAGCAGAAGAAAAAGGCAGGATTGCTCACAAAAAACGAGCAGCAACTTGGGGATCTGTTGCTGAAGAAGCTCAATGGAGTGGAGCAGGTTAATGGCCTCCCTCCAAGTTCAATTCTAGTAGGAGCAGAAGATTACCAAGTGAAACGGCGACTCGGGGGAGGAAGCCAATATAAAGAAATTCAGTGGCTAGGTGAGAGCTTTGCTTTGAGGCATTTCTTTGGGGATATTGGGCCATTGAGTTCTGAAATCTCTTATCTGCTATCATTTTCCCATCCCAACATAGTTCAATACCTCTGTGGTTTTTATGATGAGGAAAAAAGGGAATGCTTTCTTGTGATGGAGTTGATGAGCAAGGATCTCTATTCATACATCAAGGAGAATATCTGTCCGAGGAAGCGAGTTTTGTTTCCTCTTCCAATTGTGGTTGATATCATGCTTCAAGTTGCTAGAGGTATGGAATTTCTTCACTCACAAAAGATCTTTCTCGGAGATTTGAATCCGACTAATGTCTTTATCAGACCGAGGAGGTCAACAGAAGGCTATTTTCACGTCAAAGTCTCGGGATTCGGATTAAAAACTGTTGAAAATCATCACTCTCATTACTCATTGCCGAACCAAAATACGTTGGATCCTTGCATTTGGTATGCTCCTGAAGTTCTGGCAGAACAAGAGAAGCCAGGAAATACCTCTATTTTGAAGTACACAGAGAAAGCAGATGTTTACAGCTTTGGGATGCTATGTTTCATGCTCTTGACAGGTAAACTCCCTTTCGAGGATGGACATCTGCAAGGAGACCAGATGATAAAAAATATTCGGGCAGGGGAGAGGCCGTTATTCCCTTTCCATTCACCAAAATACCTGGTAAATTTAACCAAAAAATGCTGGCACGCAGTACCAAGTTATCGTCCAAGTTTCTCGTCCATATGCCGAGTTCTGAGATATGTGAAGAAGTTCATTGTCATGAATCCTAATGATGGCCAGCCGGACATGAAGTCACCCCCAGTGGATTATTCTGACTTGGAGGCTGGATTCCTAAAGTACCACCACGGAGAAGTGAGCTCTGATCCAGCCTCAGTAACACGGATACCATTTCAAATGTTTTCCTGTAGGCTTATGGAGAAAGAAAAGACATCTTTTCCAAGCATTAAGTTGAAGAACTGTGAAACAGCAAGCGAAGTAGCCTCTAATGGCTGGGATGAGAGTGCTTCTGTTGGCGAGGATCCCATTGCCCCAGCAATCGATGCAAGGTCTCTTGGTCCTGACATGAAGGCAGTTTACTTTGATTTAACGTCAGTTTGCACAGAGCCTCCAGACAAAACAATGCCTTCTGATTTGAGGTCAGTTTGCTCGGAGCCTCCAGAGAAGGATTCTGAGCCTCTAGAGAACAACTCTGACTCATCGGGGAAGAAGATTTCGTTGAGAAAGAAAACTGCTACTGTAAAGATCAAACAACCTCCAGGTACATAATTCTGTGAAATCACATATTTTGAGGACTAGAATCTTCAGGGTGATGTAGAAATAAGTTAATGCTTAGACAACAACGTTTGATGTCTGTACTGCAGTAATATCGAGATCACTAGCAACAGCAAAATCATTGCCGGGGAATCCACCAGCCCAAAGTTTGAAGGCCAGCCGAGAGAATCGCAAACCACCATCCAGGAGTTCCCTGTGTCCAGGCACACGGAGATCCTCCGAGAAGTTGTAGTTTTTGGTTGGCTGGAGTCACCTTCAAAATCATACTTAGCCCTACAACTAAAGATACAAGTGTAAATTTATTTGTTCTTAGATGCTTGTGTGTTAGGACCAAGTTTTTGATTTTCTCACAGCCTAATTTTGTTTCCCAAACTCTCTTCTTGTGGCTCATGATATTGAAGAAAAGGATAGGAGCTTATGGAATTCCATATCAGTTTTTCTTTTTCCTTTTGTAAATGACAGATTTCAGACGGGTCATATAATGCTCGTATATGTTCTTCAGCCAAGCACGGCCGACAATGTCGAAAGACTAATATTCCATAAATTGCCAGAAGGTAATCTACTGAGAATATGTTCAATAGCAGAAATATGCGTGATCTTCTGAAACAAGGCCATCATATACACTAATTTTCTGTCGGGAAAAAAGAAAATTTACAA
The DNA here is from genome assembly GCA_019804595.1 of Bruguiera parviflora. Classification (NCBI taxonomy): domain Eukaryota; kingdom Viridiplantae; phylum Streptophyta; class Magnoliopsida; order Malpighiales; family Rhizophoraceae; genus Bruguiera; species Bruguiera parviflora. The sequence continues at coordinate 509,562 of CM034058.1, read as the reverse complement.
TCTTTCATACCCTGTGTAATTACAATAAGTCGATCTCTAGCTATCCGTCAATAAGAACTTTTGGATATACGAATTGCTTCAAAAGCTGTCTTAGGGACAAGCAGCCCATCTTAGGAAGCGGGTCCTCTGAAAACCCAGAAGCAATGCACTCGCGTTCGTTGCCCTGCACGGATTCGGAAGATGGTCAGACATCCATGCCACAACAAATAATATTGTCGAGGTGTCGAAGCTCCATTTTAAGACACCAACGCTTTGTCCATGAACAGCTTTCCCCCATAGTGTCCATTCTTAGTCATTGCATCCCAGCCTTCTTCAATTACCATAAATTCTGCCGCTTGCACCTGCAATCACACCTGTTGTGGTCTCTCATTTTTCTAGCGTTGAGATCTGGAACCAGAATCTGTGGCTCTAACTAAATTTTTGGTGACTCAATTGACTCGAAATCTTCCAGTTCACTTAAGTGGTAGAATATGTGGCCTTCAGGTCCCTATGATTATGCAAAGCAAACATTTGATTTTTCGGCTTGGGACTAGGCCACAAAAATGGTTCCAAGCCCAAGAAAGCTGCAAGAAATCAGAAGTATGCAGTTTCCTCGCTGAACTTGAAGGGCTGCCTTTTCTTCAAGTCATCTGCAACACCTTTATACACCCACTTGAATTGGCAGCGATAATCATGTCTGATTTTCCTCTCCAGCAGACACTTGAAACAAACTGCCCATCATCAACATCTGTCTCTTTCCCTGAAATCGGATCAATTGATCCAAATTTGTGGGAAGTGATTGGCATGGGCAGAGATTTATGGTAAGCATAAACCTGAAAGAAGACAAAAATAGCCACAAGAAATTATGAGATAGCAAATATTATTGGTGTATCTGAAGTAGAAAACTTGGGAGTGCATTCAACTCTCTCTCTCTCTCTCTCTCTTTTTTTAATATTTGTTTCCTTCATTGTTATGAACTTCCTCATCAATTTTAAACATGATGTAATTCTAAATTCATCATTCAATGGCAGGAATGAAAGCCATACCTCATTTGTCTCTGAACCACATGCTATATAACCATCAGCAACAGACAAACCCACGAAATTCTGAGGGTGCAAGTAGTACGAATTAAGACCAAACCAATAAAGGGAACATGAGCAGTAGAAGAAGAAAACAAAGGAAACAACAAAAAAGTAGCTACATACTAAAGATATTCAGATAGGCAAGAATGGTGATCCTGTATAGCAAACACCAACCTTTTTATTAGTATGCCCACCGAGGGTTAAGCTGCAAGCAGCAGTGGACAAGCCATTACAACTGGTTTTATTGAGATTCCATATCTTTAATGAGTTGTCAGTGGATGCAGTAACCAGAGTTGCAGAGTCCACGAATTTCACATAGCTCACAGCTTTCTCATGGCCTGCTAATACACACCAGGGAGTTCTAACATTCCGCAGATCATAGCAGTATGTTCCATAATCCGCAGACCCAAAGGCCAGCAAATGAGTAGAGTGAGATGAGAACTGAACACAGCAGACATTTGCAATACTCTTGATTGTGCCTAAACTGTTTTTCTGCAAAATGCTCACATGGTAAGAAGGTAATATTTGGGCACCAGCTAGTGCATAAACAAAGAAGCACCACACATGCAGAAAGGCAAAAGGGTAAACATGGGGTTTTATACAAGTTGTACTCATAGCTGTGTGCATATTAGATTCAGGGTTCGAGGATGAGAAAGATGGTTCCAGTGTGACATGTACTTTGTAAAATAAATAAATGTAATTATGAAATTGGAATTGATGTTTATAACAGTGAAATAAAAGTGCAACATTCCTAGTGTTGCCTTTGAGTGCTAAACAAATATGTTCTGAAGATAAAATGGGAACACATGCCTCATTAATGCTCCACAGCTTCACAGAACAATCATCACTTCCGCTGGCTAATTTTGTTGGATATACTTGAGAAAAGTCAACAGACCAGGCCCTTTTTTCATGCTCACTATATTGGAAAACTGCTTGACCAGTACTTGAATCCCAAAGCTGAAATGATCCAAATTAAATATCAAAGCAATGTGCCAAAGATAATTAAAAAAAGACAGCATCTACTTCACAGAACATCTAGAAAACATGGTAGTAACAAAAGTGAGCAAGCCACAAAAAAGGGTAAATATATGAGAGATGCAGTAGCCATATATGCCACCAGTTGAGAAACTTTGGCCAACTTTGGCCATACAATTCTAATACCTGAAAACACATAATCAAAGTTGTCATTTACATGCTGCCCTTTTTTTGTCCCTTTTTTACCCTGTTGTCTCAAAATAGTTACCGCATGAAATTGGAGAAGAAATGGGTCATAGTAGTGGTGGCAAATTGTTGGCCTTCTGACATTCCACAACTTTGCCTTCTGAACACAGCAATGAGAAAGATAATACATACCTTCACTACACCATCATAATCAGTTGAAGCCAGATAGTTTTTGACATAGTTATTCCAGCAAACACAACTGAGCCTTGATTTGTTTGACATTTCAATAATGGGGTAATGAATATCAACCGAGTCATTAAAGAGGGCATTAAACTCAAATATTTTTATTTTCTTTGATACTCCAGCAGCAGCAAAATAGTCAGCATCCCGGTCAAAGCTCATGGAGCAAATCACATTTGCAGAATTACTGAAATCCCCTGTCCTCAGTAGTCCACGTGCTTCAAACTTACTGTACCAAGCATATTTGCACAAACCATTAAAAAAGGCCCCAACACAATCAGTGGACTTTTGGTCTTCTTCAGTCTCTGATGTTAAATTCCAGCCTTCACGATTTCTTAGTACATCCTTATCTTGGCGCTCAGTAGCATCAGTACCAGGGAGATGGATTGTTGATCTCAAGGAGAAATAAGCACTTTCAAGCTGATTAATATTAGTCATGAACCTCATTTTATTTGCATTAGAGCTGCATGAGAAGTGAGGAAGTAAATCTGAGCTTGATGTTGCTTTATGCTGGACAGGGTATTTCCCTGCATCAAGGTCAGTTATTACATGATGCAAGTGCTTTTTTGAAAGATTTCTACTCTCAATTTCTCCAATATCTGCATCTAAGAGTCTAATCTCTTCCACTAACTTAGCAGCATCCTTCTGCTCATGCTCTTTCAATGAAACAAGAAAGTGCAACAATAACTCCGATTCAACATCATCTTGATCAATTGACAATGACTGTTCTTCAGCAGACACCTCATGCAATCCATTGAAGACTTCAGATTGCAAAATTTCCCTGTGATATTCAAACATAATTAAAATGTTCCATGATGGAACATCTTAAAGTTTGGTAAATAATATGGATCAATTGACAAGCTTGAATGCACTTTAGTTCACCACCAACACCTCATTCCATTAGGCTGACGGAGCGAGCGCAGATGACAGTTTAAAGGAGTGCAAGGTTAATGTTACCCACTAATTTAAGTATTTGGACCTTGTTGACATTCAGGGCAGTTGGGTGAAAGTCAAATTCATGTCACACATGTGAAAACTCTCCTTACCATAAATGCATTTCCTCTCTAAACTGTAACCATGTGCATATGCTTGTAAAACCCTGATATATGATGCCATTCAACTCGTTTAGATTGTAAAGCAAGTATACCTTGCTGTTGGGCGCAATGAAGGTTTGGGATGGAGTAACCAAAGGCAGAACCCAGCCTCCTTTGGATTCTCTGATAGAAAATGTGGAGGAAGAATCCTGTGACGCAGCTCCAACATTGCTGTAGCATGTGCTCTTTCAGAGTCAAAACGACCAAGCAACTGAGAAAATAACGCCCAGTTTATGAAAGCATAGATATCTAATCAGTTTCTTCAACCCAATGGTAGAAAATGACAAACAAGTGCAACGAAAAGCTAATCAGTTTATATAGCCAACATAAAGATACAAGGAGGATGCTGCCACTACTGAACCAGGATGGTACAGCAATCTCATTAGTCATCGGTACTCCACATACATACACGTACACTCACACGCACGTAGACACCCTTCACAGTTTCAGATCTCTTAGAGAGTTGTTAAATATTGACATAGCCAAATAGCACTATGAAAAGCAATTAAGCATCAAGATTGTTTTTTCCTTCAGACAAAGTTAACACCAACAAGTCATACAAGAGTCATCATTGACAAATGAAATGGTAACTGTGACTTGTAAGTTTAGATAAACAGATTCTGTTTTATCGTACAAAGATCTATTGAGGTAACAACAAAATAGGACCAATTTAGGTCACCCACATGTAAGAAAATACAAACTTTTGAGCTCAACACTACGGTGGCAAGATGCTCCTCAAATAGTAGAAGCCAAGACAGAAAATCGATAGAGAGAGAGCAGAAACAGGATTGCATTTTTGCACCTCAAATAGTAGAACACCCAGGCTATAGATATTGGATGAAACAGTGCAGATATCATCATTCTGCTCCTCGGGACTCATATACCACTTCTCTTCCAGCTGGTCACTAATAGAAGTCAACTGGTGTTGAGCTGCATTAGCCAGCTGATGGCTGCTCAAGTTTCTTTGAGTTCCAGGTTCTGCACCTTGGTTATGTTGATCAATACAGAATTCTTGTGTATTGATGATCCCATGATTTCCAGTTTCAGATTCAAATACATAATTCGGAGTGAACTGAGGCCATCGTCGAGCAGATCTCATGTTGATACCGAACTTCTGCTTCTTTGGGCATGTACCAGAAGAGGGAAACATTCCCTGCTCTACTGGCTGTCTCCTTTTCACATGATCCCCTGGGAAAGGTATACCACGAACCTTGGTATCCTCCAGCGTACCTCTCTGAACAGCCGGGCCATGGTATTTAACTTGATTCATTTGGGACAACTTGAAGCAAGATGGGCGTAAGTCACGCAAAGGAGTTCCTTGAGAGTGAGAATAATCAACTACATCCACAACCTGTCTAAATATATGGAAGCACTCAACTTTATTTTTTTTATGCTGCCCTGTCTTCAGCCATTCTCTTAGGCTCACTCCCTCATGAACTGAACCACCAGCTCCTGACCTGGCAAGCCCAAATGAAGAAGGCATTGCAGTGTCTACACTCAAACTCTGCAAAGGAATAGAACCTATTATATTGCCAGCAGCACCCTTTGCATTATTCGTGTCCCTTGGTTCAAGTCTGACACCATCAAGTGGGGGGCCTCTACAAACAGTTCCCTTACCTTTCAAAGTGCTTTTGATGAAAAATTCTGAGAATCCTGATTTCGATATAATTTTAGTCCGGATGCCACCACGAGAGCTCATGTTCGAGCCCAGATTATGCCCTGTACTTGTTAATTGTCCCACAGCTTCATTGCGGTCATCACTAGATGTTTTGTTATCCAAAACATCTGAGAAAGATGAGGGGCGCGCATCATCCCAGATGCTTGGTGTTTGCTTACCCTTGTCTGGGTACAAATTATTGCTATTTGAACTCCCACTTCCTGATCCACCTTTAAGTTGATAAAGATTTGGCCAATGACTCAGCTTAGTTTGAATTCTTTCTCTATTGTTTGAAGTACCAACTATGGCTAAGTTTGAACCACCATAATCTCTCACCATTAATTCTTCAACCATATTACCGGCATCATCCATATATCTAGGGCTAGCACATGGCTGTTCAGATGGCTCTGAAGTGCTTCCACTCCTATTAACATTCTCATCATCCAAGAAATCTGCCAATACATGAAATGAGCTCTCAGGATAATCACCCTCACCAAGTACGACCATTTCATGAGATTCCAACATGGTAGAGCTTTCAGGTGGTTTTGCAGTATCATGATCTTTGCTGCAGAGATGTGCCCCCTCTACAACATCCACTGGACCTACTTCATCAACCCCTCCTTCATCCATACCATCCAAAATAGGCATTTATCGTTCATTTGTCCATTTCATGATGCAGACAGGATTCTGATCAATCCCACTATTGAATGGCAAGCGGCTTTCCCCCTACATCAATGACATAAGAAAATAATATTAATAAATCTAGCTGCAATTAGAAAGGGTCAACCAGAACCAGAAAATGACATCAACTTTTCAACGCTCAACACGAGACAAATCACAATTGTCAACACAGATTATTCTGCAAATATCAAACACAACAATGAACTCCATTCCTTACGCCTTAAAATAAATAAATAAGTATAAGAAACAACAATCAAAAAGTAAAACCTCTAACCATCAACACTAGCAAATTCTAAAACCAATCCAAAAATGAAAAAGCCCACATCTTCAGCAATAGCTAATGTGGGTCCTGAAATGCCAATTCCCCATGAGAAGACAGCTATACCTATTCCAATACAGATTTCTCGAGCAGGAGATTCCGGTTTGCATAGCTTACCCACTTATTAGTGACCGTTAAAAAAAGTGAATGCCTACGAAGCAACTTGGTACGAGGATGCTTTTGACTGGACTTCCCAACCGACAGTATCAGACCCGGCGAGAATACAAGAACGGGACATCATAAGAGATAGAAAGAACTGAATGAATATGAAAAATCCCAGCTTTGGTAACAAAAAAGGAGCAGCAATTACTTAACACCCCCATTAAAGTTCTGTTTGGCAGCATAAAAAGAGAAACCCACAAACACTCCACCACTCCTCCAAAGAAACAACGCAAAATTCAATCCAGTTTTCCTCGGAAACAGACAGAAAGTAAAAATATTCCAATAAAAAGAAAACGCACGCTTCACCAAAGTTTCAGAGAATTAACCGCCGGAGAGCGAAGAGCACAAGTCCGCGAGGGGCAAAACTGGAATTTTATTATTCTGGACCTTGAATGGAAACCCTAGAGCTGGAAATAAAGAAGTGACAGAAGTAGTAAGCAGAGGAGAAACAAATACAGAGAGACTTTGCCTCAAATGGAAACACCCCAATGCGATATCTTTTGCCAATTTTTCTCAACCCATCAATTTCTCTCTCTCTCTCTTTTTTCGGGTTTTCGACTTCAAAATATTAAAATACATTTTTTTAAATTAATCCCTGAATTTTAAAATATCTTTGCCCAAGAAGTTTCGGTCGCTAGTCTTTTTATTTATTTCTTTCTTTGTTTTAAGGTTTTTTTAATCCTTTTTTTTTCCGTCTTTTTTTTTATATTATATAACGTAATAATTGTATTTCTTTATTATTATTATTATTATTATTATTATGCTATTATGTGAATATTTGATTCTTCAAATCTGCTAATGTTCTCAAGAATCAATTTACACTTCAAAAATATTCAAATAAACACAAGAATTATCGTTTCACTTTAAAATAGAATTGGTTCTGTGCTGTATGTATTTGTGTGGACCATATTCGGACTAGCCAAGCATTGATTTTCTCAAACATAACGACGTCCTTGCATTGTCAGAAGGGGTCCGTAGCCATAGACATTTCACGTAGCCAAAGTGACCTTTACCAAGGTAGTCACACATTGGAACCAAAGGTCTGCTTGGACATAAATGGACAACAACAACAACAACAACAACAACAACAAAAACGCTGTGATATGTTATAAAAATTTTCTTTAATATGCTTGAATTCCATTTATTAATGGATAGGCACAGAGACATTTGAGCAGCCGAGTGTGGGTCTAATATAATTCATTCGGTAACAGCTTTCCATCAATTTCATGATAATTATGCTTTTACTTATGCAAGTTATGCGTATGTGGACCGAGACCCAATACCCCCCCCAAAAAAACTCCACCGTTACACAAAATCGTGAAATCAATGAGATTATCAAAAAGATTACAACTATTCGTACCTGTATTTTCACATGCCCTTTGAGATTAATAATATCACTGTCTCATATTTAGTGTCTATTAATTCAGGAGATTTTCGGGTCGATTTGGTCGACCGCCCGATGTTGAATAATATCAATAAAGTTGTAAAAGGGTGAAATTATTTTCCAATAGAGATGGAGTTTACTTGTGTGCGTGTGTGTGTGTGTGTGTAGATTCATTTTCATGTCCATCGAGGTTGAGTTAGGAGTCGAGGAGAGACCACAGGCAAATCTCAATCTCACCATGTTATACGCATCGTGTCGAGATATGGTACACAAACGCATCTTTCTCAACGAGCGAACTCACAAAATTATCGCGTTAATTGTTACGATTTTTAATTAAATATTTGTAATAATAATAATAATTTGACCGAATGATCACAAGTGTCGATAAAAACCAAAAAAAAAACAAAAATCGTAATCATCGCGTTTAACGTGTTGTGCCGAGACAGCCCGCCGTACCCAAAGCTTATTCAGTGGACTTGGACGGCTCACGCAGGTACGAGAGAACAAAATCTAGAAAGAAGCACTTCGGTCGCATCGGCGCGGCTCTCCGTGGGGAACCGAGCGTCCTTCTGTCAGCGGCCATTGGTTGTTGTACACAATCCGGCAGCGCCGTCCAGTCCCACGTTTGGATGCCGATATAAAATTTCTAAATTAACCGTTCGAGATACGAAATTTACGCATTATCATGTCTAAGTTGGGGAGTGACTTTTCAGGGGCGCGTTACGGGCAAGGGGCCCACAATGAGAAGGGACGGTTTCCTGCTTGTCTGCCCATCGACATTTTTTAACCAACCGATAGACCGAAAAATCCAAAGCCCTCCAACGGCCGAAGCCGGGACTTTCGAATTAAAACACGCAGAGGCCCGTGGGGGCCTACAAATAGTTGAAATCTTTATTTTCTGGCCCTCCCATTATTTTTCGGGCGAACCCAGAGACCCGTCTCACTCTGTCCGGAAACGGGTTTACCCCATAATTCACATCAGATGATTTGAACTCAATATCTCCAAAAATGAATTTGCGCGCCATGGCTGCGAACTGAGAAACTCAAGAACATGATGCGCCATCGGTTGACGACACATCAACGAGAAGAAGATTGCATAAAACAGTAACAATAATGTTAGACCGGTAGTCTCCATTTCTTCTACTGGTGTACTAACGTGGATGGTCGAATACATAGTGGAAGGCCAAACATTTGCAAAATATGCACCCTAAATCCCGAATAAGCTGAGCAAAAGCAGCGGGCATTTTCTGGGATGTCGAAAGTTCTCCGGTCTTTCTTCAATTTTGCCACCGTATCTTCTACGACCTCCCACTATCTTTGACTGGTCTTCGCCTGCTTCCCTCGTAGAAACATAGGAGCTAAGAAAGGGACGTCGGACAAAGAATCTGCGTCATCGTCCGAGTCAGATGAACTGCTCGTAGAGGAGCTAAGACTCTCGCTCAATGGACCCAGAACTCTATGTCTCTTTGCGCTACAAATGTCGCGGGGAGGACGATCGTCGCTGTCTACAATGTCAACGATATTCTCTGGTAGTGGCCTCTTACATCCTGGAACGAATAATAACACCGTTACCATCCCAGCAATTCCGGGTCTGTCTGGCAGAAAAATAAAGTTTTAATAGAATTTCGCAAATTTCAGGACTGCTAATTGGCAACACATGGATGAAATGCCTTAAAAATCTATGAGAACTAAATGTTTCAGCATTAAAGATATATTCCAGAAATGGGAAATTTTTGATTGAACCTTGAAAGTCACGTGACAAATAAACCATATGGAATTGATATCGACAAAACAAAAATCAAAACACAAGAGTTCGAAAACACCTGCAGCACTCGTCTCCTCATTTGCATTCTGCTCATTAACCTCCAACTTAATGTTATCTGCAGTATCACTCAACCAAGCTTCAGCTTTCCCATTGTCTATCATTTCACATTTCTTGCCATTTTCACTCGCATTCTTTTCTCCCAATCCATCCATAGAAACTCTAGCACTTTTCAAACCAGGGGGCTCTGCACTCTTCAACAACAAATCTTTCTCCAGTATCAAAATTCGCTCATCCAACTCCTGAAATTTCCTTCTGTACCTCTCAACCTCATTCTCGGCTCTTGATTTCGATTCCTTTAGCCCCAAAATCTGTAAATCCCTCTCCTTGATCTCATCATTCAATTTGAAAATCTCCAATTTATCAGCCTTGTAATTCTCCTCCAACAACTTCATGTCTTTCACTTTATTTTCCAGGTCACCCTTCATGGCCTGGTATTTCCCTTCAACAATGTGCATCTCTTTCACCCTCGTTTCAAAATCATGCTTCAAATTCTGGTATTTCTTTTTGATTGTCATCATCTCTCTCTCCTTTGCTTCCACCTCCTGCTTCAACATCTCTTCTCTGGCTACCAAATTTGCTTCCACCTGTGCAAAATCCACTGCCCTAAATGCTGACCTCAATGTGCAAATCATCTCTGGTATGTTAGGAGTACTGGAGCCCATTTGCCGAGTGGAGGAAGTTGTTGTAAGAGAAGAAGATGAATCCATTCACGATTGCACAGAGCCTAAAGTGAAGTCCTCTTTTTCCCTACATCTACCTATTCCAATTCTGATTTCACAAGCAGGAAATTCTAGTTAGCATAGACCACCCGCTTATTAATAAAGCCTTAAAAGAGTGATGCCTACGATAGCAAGAGGATGCTTTCAACTGGATCACCAAACCGACAGTGTCAGACCCAGGAGAACAGAAAAACAGTACATCATGGAGATAAGAGTGACTGGATGAATATGAAAAATCCTACCTTGGGTAACAAAGAGGAGCAACAATTCCTTAACACCCTATTAAATTTCTGTTTGGCATTGAGAAAAAAGAAACCCACTAGAACTCCATCACTGTTACAAAGCTGAAAATAAAGAGGGGCTAGCAGAAGTGACAGAGGGAAATAAATACAGAGGGGCTTTTGCCTGAAATGGAAAGAGACTATCATAAATTTAAGCCACAAAAGCAATAAAAACACAATCTTTGCTTAAATATTTCGTCAAAAACAAAAAAAAAAAAAAAAAATCATAAGCAAAAACCTCCATTAAATTTCATCTGATATAGCCATCGTTGATCGCCTATTTCCTCTCAGTGAAATATTTCAAATCACAAAATCATGAGACTCAAAAGCCCATATATCCTGCAACCAAATAGCCAAAAAAAAAAAAAACAAAAAAAACAAAACAAAAAAGGAGGAGAAAAAGAAAAAATGGTGACAGAGCGTTAGAAAGAGATTACCTTTCTGGATGAATCGGCGGCAAGAAAAGACCTGAGGTGCGTTCCAATCCAAGGAAAAACCGCTCCCCCCCCCCCAACACACACACACACACACACACACACACTTTTCACATTTCTGGCTTGAAAAGCTAAAGAAAAATCAGTAGGAAAAATTTTAATGCTTATGAATGTTTCTGGGTGCTCACAAGAATCCACTTTTCACGCTGCTTTCATGAGAGGGAGACTCTGGGTTGAGAGAGAAGGGAGAAGGAGCGAGCCAACGTAAGGCGTTGAAGGCACGGGGCTGGCTAATTTGTTTCCTTCTAATTGTTTTTTTCTTTGTTTTTTTTTTTATTCTTCTTTTGAAAATTAAATTAAATTTTTATATGTATATATTTTTTCAAGAGCCAAAAACAAATATCACTAGTTTTGGGGAGGTCCATTTCAATATTTATTTGGTGTATATTAAATGTATATTAATACGAAAAGAAAAGATAGTTGAATTGGTGGAAAATAAAAGGAAAAAGAATGACCCAAATTAATGTGACATACAATGCTTATGTTTTGTTATTTTAAAAAAAAATTTCAAAACTTTGGTTTAAAATATACCGGATATATGGTAAATTTAATAAAATATATCGTAAATATGATAAATATAATATAAATTTATCAAAATGCGATTTTTTTTTTGTTGTTTTTCATTATTTCATATTTATTAAGATTATTTTTTTTTAAGAAGAAAATTTTAAAATTTACGAAAATAATAATAACTTTTTAGAAAGTAAGACTTTTGCGCCACCTTATTTTAAACTTTTTTCTTTATTTTATTTTATTTTATTTGGGTCGTTTTAGTCATCCTCGAGTCGGGATACGGAGCCCTAAGCCCCCCCAAATTTATTTTGATTTAGGGTTTTATCCGTGCCTGAAGTTTTTAGCCAGTTCTCTTTTCCTTTTTCTCTGTCTTGTCCGATGGCTTCCAAGGATGTCGACTCGTCGCTCGGCTACCTTACTCGGAAGGACACGGAGGTCAAGCTTCCGCGCCCGACCCGGGTCAAGAACAAGACGCCCGCTCCAGTTCAGATCACCGCCGAACAGATTCTCCGGGAATCTCGCGAGCGACAGGAGGCGGAGATCCGGCCTCCCAGACAGAAAATCACCGACTCAACCGAGCTCGCTGATTACCGGCTCCGCAAGCGGAAGGAGTTCGAGGACCAGATTCGGCGCGTGAGATGGAATATCAGCGTGTGGATCAAGTATGCGCAGTGGGAGGAGTCTCAGAAGGACTTCAACCGGGCGCGTTCTGTCTGGGAACGGGCCTTGGAAGTCGATTACCGGAACCACACTCTGTGGCTCAAGTACGCGGAGATGGAGATGAAGAATCGTTTCGTTAAGCACGCGCGGAACGTTTGGGACCGTGCCGTCGAGCTCTTGCCGCGCGTGGATCAGCTCTGGTATAAGTATATCCACATGGAGGAGATGCTCGGCAACGTGGCCGGTGCTCGGCAGGTTTTCGAGAGGTGGATGTCCTGGATGCCAGACCAGCAAGGATGGCTCTCCTATATTAAATTTGAACTTAGGTACACTGAAATCGAGCGTGCGCGGCACATTTACGAGCGTTTTGTTCAGTGCCACCCGAAGGTTACTGCTTGGATTCGTTATGCCAAGTTTGAAATGAAGAACGGAGAGGTTCCACGTGCGAGGAATGCTTACGAAAGAGCAGTCGAGAAATTGGCCGATGATGAGGAAGCAGAGCTGTTATTCGTAGCTTTTGCTGAATTTGAGGAGAGGTGTAAGGAAACAGAACGTGCTCGATGTATCTACAAGTTTGCTTTGGATCACATACCAAAAGGGCGGGCTGAGGAATTGTATAGGAAGTTTGTGGCTTTCGAGAAGCAGTATGGGGATAAAGAAGGCATCGAGGACGCCATAGTTGGGAAGAGGAGGTTTCAGTATGAGGATGAAGTGAGGAAAATTCCATTGAGCTATGATTCCTGGTTTGATTACATTAGGTTGGAAGAGAGTGTGGGGAATAAGGAGAGGATTAGAGAGGTCTATGAGCGTGCAATTGCCAATGTGCCACCAGCTGAGGAGAAGAGATATTGGCAGAGATATATCTATTTGTGGTAAGTTTGAGTTGGGGAATCTAATTGAAAGTATGTGGGTTTTGTTTTCAATTAGTGGAGGTTTCTGTTTACTTAACGATGGTGATTTATCGATTTTGCATGATTTAGGATAAATTATGCATTGTATGAAGAGCTTGATGCAGAAGACATTGAACGAACACGGGATGTATATAGGTATGCTCAAAGACTCTCAAAAGTAAGATCTCATTTTCAATTTCATGGCTATTTCTTTTGCACACATTGGAAAGTAAATCTTTTAATCACTCCAATACTAGTGGCCTGATCATGATCATATGGTCTATTCTGAATTTTCTCATTATGCATGGGGTATTGGAGGAGTGGTAAATTTGTGGTGTCAATGGCAGTAGCTTTATTGCTAGTGAAGATTCTTTGTGAGAAAGAATTGTTGGTAATTCCAAGCAAAGTGATCGTCTGGCTTGTGGGCTGCTGTGTAATTGTCATACTTTGGTTTGTCATAAGTTGGTGGAGGGGATATTTGGTTGGTCATTGTTGTCAGGTTCATTTGGTCATAATTTCCCAAATTCTTCCAGTTGTCTTGGTGAGTGGTGATTCTAGGTTTGGGCAGATACAGTTGCCGGGATGCCAAGAGTAAATAAATGAAATTTTACACCTGTACCAACTTTCCAATGATCCTTGCACACTGCAGTTGGCTGCTGACTTGCTCATAGTTATCTTTTCATGGTGCTTTTATCTGGATATGCGGACTTTTTGTGTGTCTGTGACAAACCTAGAAGAGTTATCTAACTCAACCTTAAATGTTCTTAGGGAATGTTTGAAACTGATTCCCCACGAGAAGTTCTCATTTGCAAAGGTATGGCTTTTAGCTGCCCAGTTTGAGATACGGCAGTTGAATCTCAAGGGTGCCAGACAAATTTTAGGCAATGCTATTGGCAAAGCTCCTAAGGACAAGGTAACTATTGAGTTGGTTCCGTTATGTTAATTCATTTTATCACACTGTAATGCTGTGTCATACATATTGCCATTTTGCTTGTTAATAAACAGATATTTAAGAAGTATATTGAGATAGAGCTGCAACTTGGAAATATTGATCGTTGCCGGAAGCTATATGAGAAGTATTTGGAATGGTCACCGGAGAATTGTTATGCTTGGAGCAAATATGCTGAATTGGAGAGATCCCTTTGTGAAACTGACCGAGCTCGAGCTATTTTTGAACTTGCAATATCCCAGTCAGCCTTGGACATGCCTGAGTTGTTGTGGAAGGTATTTATCAATTGTTGGATTATTTTGTAATCTCAATTCTACAATGATGTTGGCTTCCCTATTCTGGATGGATGCCATGATGTACAAAATGAATAAAGTAATTTTACTAGTAGTATGTCAAAGCATAGTGAAAATGCCTTCATTTCACATAATGGTCATTCATTATGTGCTTGATGCAATGTTTTTGAATTCATGTAGCCCATATGTGACAAAAACATCTGAATAACTAAATTTTTTGGCTGCATGATCCTTTGTACAAAGGATGCTGAAAACCTGTTCCTGTAATTCTGGCATTAGTAGGTCATTGGGAAAAAATAAAAATAAAAATCATAGGTATACAAACCCATTCCTATCATAGCAATAGACCTAGCTGCCAACCTGAACTTTTAGGGCTGTGCACAACAAACGGAAACATTAACCTGCTCTTCTTCAAAATAATTATCATGATTATTAATAGTTGGATGGGATTGCATGAATTGGTGATGATATGGCTTGTTTTTCCATTTGACTGCAGGCATATATTGATTTTGAGATCTCAGAGGGTGAATATGACAGAACAAGGCAACTTTATGAGAGACTGTTGGACCGAACAAAGCATCTGAAGGTTTGGATAAGTTATGCTAAGTTTGAGGCATCTGCCATGGAAGAGGATTCTGAGGATCTAGAGTTGTTGGAAGAAAGGAAGAAACTGTGTATTCAAAACACAAGAAGTAAGAAGCTACCTCGTCTGTTTTATCATTTTTCATTTCATCAACCTATGTTATACGCTGATTTTAATTTCTTACCTGTTGCTTTTAATCAGGGGTTTTTGAGAGTGCCATTAACTACTTTGGAACATCAGCACCTGAATTGAAGGAGGAAAGAGCCATGTTATTGGAAGAATGGTTAAACATGGAGAGCAGTTTTGGTGAGCTTGGTAACGTTAGCTTAGTCAAGCCAAAGTTGCCCAGGAAACTCAAGAAGAGGAGACAGTTACCTTCAGAAGATGCATTGGCTGGGTATGTGGTCAACTTAGTTGTCTGAACTCCTCTGTCAACTCGTCTTTAACTATTGAGAATCTAGAAAATGTTTTCAGCAGTCACTGGAGTTTTGAGAGCAAAATTAATCGATCCTTATAAATGTCTTGCAAGGATGGATTTAGGAGTGATGTTTTCAGCAGTCACTCGAGTAAATTTTTTCATCCAGGATTGTTTCTTATTTGTCCTCAATCACCTGCTCCTAACCAATTGTGTTTTGCAGGTTTGAGGAGTATATAGATTACATATTTCCGGAAGAAACCCAGGCACCAAATCTCAAGATCTTGGAAGCTGCATACAATTGGAAGAAGCAGAAGTTATCAACCGAGGATTAGCCAGAATCGGCCAGACAGCTTTGTGTTAATTAGAGCCGAATGACTCTCTGCGCTGTATACTTCATTGTTGGCTCAAACAAAACGAGAAATTCGGATAGAAACAACTTTTTCCGGTGATATGTGTACAGTTCAATTT
This sequence comes from Bruguiera parviflora, assembly GCA_019804595.1. Classification (NCBI taxonomy): domain Eukaryota; kingdom Viridiplantae; phylum Streptophyta; class Magnoliopsida; order Malpighiales; family Rhizophoraceae; genus Bruguiera; species Bruguiera parviflora. The sequence continues at coordinate 493,710 of CM034058.1, read as the reverse complement.
CCTCCATCCTGTTAGAAGTACAACGGAGGTGACTGATTGTGCTGGAATAGATGGATGAACCTGGAATTGCAAGGATAGTGTTGACACAAATGCCAATTTCTGCCATAGCCTGGGGAGCACGGTCTCGAGACCGAAACTCAAGGGATTGACGGGGGCCTGCACGAGCGGTGAATTAGGATCATCATTATTTCCATGCGGAGTTCCCCGGCTGCCGTTGTCCTGTGTCACTCCATCAGTCCCTCGGTTGTTTTGTTGCAAGGGAAAATTACCACTGATGCTACAAAGAAATCATCATTTGGGTTGATCGCGCTTGAATTGATTCAGAATGGAAAATATTATTTGACGATAAAATGGGGAAAATGTTTTTATTTTATTTTTTTTTTAAAAAGAATATCTACTGTGTGTTTCTTTGTTGTTAACGGGGCAATCCCTTGTGTTCCAGGGGAAACTGTAACGTATCAATTATCAAAATTCCCATAGAACTAAAACCCATTGACTTAGTTCTTCAGCGAAAAATATGAACACCATCAATGTAATTACTTTCCATCAAAACTATTGACGATAATGAAAAAATAAAATAGTTGAAAAGACCACGGCTGGTATAATGAGAACTAGATGGTTTATGCGGAACTGGTGACAACATAGTTTTTAAAACTGTACAGCACCCGACCCGGAGAAGGGTCCAATTCGATGAGTTAGGACTAGTCTGATTCGATGGGTCATTGGCACGATCAGTGATATTATATGGCGTGGCAGAACCAAAAAGGTTTCTCGCGCTATTATGTAGTTTGCGGCGACGAGAACTCGCCAGTGCCAAAGCGGTTTTCGCGGTAATAAAATGAAAATAAAAAGGGCATTTGCGCGAAATGAAAGCGCCCAAACTTCCATCTCCTCCTTGCCTGGCAAGTGGCAAGTACAAGATTTTTTATTTTTTTAATTTTCACTTTTTGTTTCTCCCCCCAAAAATTAACCCTTTTGCTCTTATTGCAATTATATTTGGATCGGCAGTTAAGAATTCCGTTCTTTCGCAGGCGACTTTCGTCTTTGACAGCTTAGCTTGATTTGCTATATATTTTTATTTGGAAAGGATATTAGAATAAGTTCAGATAATTGCCCAATTATGAGCTCAATTAATAGAAATCCATCGATTTATGAGATTACAAAGGACCCCACCAGAAAATTTTGATGATCTGGGCATTAACTATAATTAATGTGCTCGGAATGGAAATTTGAAGGATCTAATTTCCTTTAGCTGTTTGTCACTTTGATGGTTTTGAAAATCACAATAGCTCATGCAGGTTACAGTCATTCCGCGGCATATGGCTGTCCGAACGTTTTCATTCAGTTGATGGGGTCCTCCCCTTGACAAACGAATGGCCAAACCGCACATGCAATCGAGCTGCATTAAATGAATCTTGTTTGAATTTTGTTTTTTTGGATAGGATGCTAGACAACTAGTGGGATCCATCTATACGAGGGGCTAAACAGAAACAGATTGACAATAAAATATCGTTTGAATATCTGTGCAACTCTCATGACACTGGTGGCCCGACTAATTGTATGTGAAGTTGATGATTTAGTCCTTCCTATCGTTGTCCCACACATGGATCTAAATTTGATCCATTCGGTGATTTTAATATTTCTGGACGGCCATGGTGTTGAAATCATGTGTTTGATTCCTTTCTTTTTTGTTGTGCCGGAAGTGGTGGATCAGATGGATTAATATAATTTGGTTTCACGTAATTACTGGTAATTGGGGTGTTGGAATCGAGGCATTGTTGACTTGGACACTACATGGTGCCTTCCGATTAGCCTCAATTTTTCGGTATAAAGCGCAATTTTGTTGTTAATATGGAAGCTTCACTCCTTGGAAATGAAATGCTAAAAAGTTGTAGGTTGAGGATGCTGCCTTGAAGATGTATCTTGGAAGTTTTAATTCTTTTTATGGACTTGGTTGAACTTAATGTTGGAAGGAACTTGGAAATTGACCACTAAAGTGATGTTTTTGTTTAAGTTCCTCATGCTCACAGAACGTGGGATGCTTCCTGGGTTACTCGTGTTGATCCATGGTATGTTTGACTTGATGGTTTGATTAGTACTTCCTCTGTCTTATTCTTCTCCATTGTTTTCAGTGCAAGGTCTGTTTCCCAATTAATAATAATGTCTAATGCTCTGTGCTTTCTCCTCAATCTAGTGAGCTTGGAATTAAAGAAGCCACACTCTCCCAAGTTGGTGGTCCAGTGAAACTAATACATTCCACTGCTGGAAACCAAAGAACAACGTAGAGGAGCTTTGCAATCCTTCTCGTTCAGTTGTTCTTGTTCTTCTTCTGTTTGATAATTTCTGTACTTCGTTAATGTCCTCGTTTGGCTTTAAAAGTTCTGATCAAACTCGATTCGTGCAATTTATTAGACAATAATACTTCGCCGAAGTACCTGAAAGCGAATGTAAATTTGTTGATCATTGAGGGAGAGTTCTCCGGTTTCGTGGCTTGTACAACTGCAAGACAACCAAAAAGAAAAAAAAAAAAGGCAATTGGGGGGGGGGTGGTGGGTACGCCCCAGCCTAATCAACAATCCTATGCCTTCGGAATTCTCTTGTCTTGAAGTCTTGCTTTTCATGTTGCAGGCCTGAATCGTGAGAAACTGTGAAGACTTGCTTAGTCCCTTGCCTGTGTGTTTTGACGTGGCTTATGGCTAACGAAATGGCCTTCAGGTTAAGGTTGTCCTGAATTGGGATCATCATAATAAAGTAGCACCCGGCATAAGACAACAACACTATTTCTACAAGTAACTTTGAAAGATTCAATAATATAATTTTTATCATTTCACACTACAACTCATAGCCTTATCGGTACAAATCCAAAACAGATGTGGGTCAATGCCTTGTGCTGCCCCACGGAAATCCCACTGCTAAACCAAGGCAAATTTGATGGTGACATCCAGTCTTCTCTCCGACTCCATTGTGCCATTTCTGTGCAACAAGGCCATGCTGCCAGCTCATCTTTTCTCTTCTTCTTCTTATTCTTCTTCTTCTTCTGCTTTAAAAATTAAAAATAAAATAAAATAAAATAAAATTCGGTAATAATTTTTTAAGGTGTTTTAAAACCATAAGGAAACGGGGAGTGTAGACGGTCGAAGGCGGGAATAGTTCCTGCAGGCGACTCATGTCCGTAACGGTGAACCCGCAGCGAAATCAAAATCACCGTCAAATCCGGACAAAATAAACAACAAACCGAGCGGAGACCACACGTCATAAGTGGGCCCAATCCAAAACCCTTTATTTCAAAATATCGCGTACTTTTCGATTTCCTGTCAGGAAATTCACGAAACTTTGGCCGGCGAAATATTGAGCTAACCACGCTGGACGGTACGGCCGAACCAGGGTGGCATTCGGGTAAATAACCTAAAAGTGAAGGGCAATCTCTTTGATAGGAAGCTCCAAAAGCTTCTAACGTCCCCCCGCCCTCCCGGAATTTGAAGCTTGGAAAATGCTGAAAATGTCGCTTTGAGCCACTGAGCTGCTCCAAGCCAAACAACAACCTCTTTCTTGTTCAAATTCTTCTTCCAAACTCTCTCTCTCTCTCTCTCCCTCTCTCTCTCTGTCTCTTTACGGATCATATTGAGGACCAGATTACAGGTAATGTTTGGTTCTTATTGGCTAACTCTCTAATTCTTAGTTCCTTTTCAACTTTTTTTTTTTTCCTTCTAAAGTTTATTTCTTACCTTTGCGTGTAAGTTCTTGATTCTTGAGCTCTCCAATTCTTGATTCTCGAACTGTTTCAACTCTTCATTTCATCACTTTCTTGTTGATTTGGGAGAAATTTTGGTTTAATGAAGGTTTTCTTTTTTCTTTTGGAAATCATAATGAAATGTTTGATCAGGAAAACAGAAAGCAGTTGTTCATTATAGTTTTTATTTTTTTTGGCTAAGATCTTTGTGCTGAGTTTCTCAGGTACAATTCGTGATCTCAGATTAAATTTACTTGAAGCATCAAAATAATAATAATAATAATAATAATAATAATAATAATAAAAGGAAATAAATTGTAATTATAGAAACTTGATTATTTGATTCTCTTTCTTTCTTCTTCTTCTTCTTCTTCTTTTTTTTTTTTCTTTAACATGTATCTTTTATGCAGAGTTGGTGAATTTGTTCACAATGTTTAGAAATGTAGTTGATTTGGTTGTACTGAATTAATTTAATTTAATTGCTTTTAGTTACGAGGATAAGATGTCGAGATGTTTTGTCTTGGCTTGTTTTAGTAGAGTTGGTGTGTTTCAGATTAAACTTTGATGTTAGATGGGTAATGCTGATTTGGTGCTATATTTGAATAGAAAAATGACAAAGAGGGACAGCTCACTTTCTCTGATTTAATAGCTTTCCTAATCTTAATTCTGGATTTCCCATCCGTGATGTGCTCCGGTTAAACATACAATTCTCAATCTAGTAATTAAATTAAGTAATTGTTCTACTCCGCGATCATGCCAGCATGGTGTTTGGTAATGGGTATTGAGCTGTCGAGAAATAATGCATGCAAAAAAAAAAAAAAAAAAAAAGAGTGCGGCGATGATGAGAGTCCTTAGATGGATTTGTGTAAGAGTTGAATTCACCAATTCTATGAGAATCATGGTTAAGTTTTTCGAGCAAACTTTTAATGGGGAAGAATAATGTATAAGAGCTTCGACAGCTCTAAGAGACTGTTAGCATGAATGTCTACTGCAGATCTGACTTACTAGAGAACTTAGTTACGTATTAATATTCCCATGGAGATGTCATCTTTATCTGATTACCGGTTCTCTTTTGTTCTCTTTAATTTGTTGGAAAATGGTGTGAAACTCATTTCGAGGATCTGAAATTTATTTGAGGTTCCATTTTCTGGCTTCATTCCAGGAATCTTCTTGGCAGGGTAATAGAACTGGGAAATCTTGCATAGGTCATTACTGCTATCTGTTCTCACTGCTTTTAGTTATGTTTGTAATGGTTATAGTGATGAGCTTAAATTGCATATCTGGTGGCATCACGGTTAAGAAGATCACTATGTTGAATTATGTGAAATAAGATTCTAAAACACTTGCCAAATTATGATTTTCATATGTTTAACGTGAGTCCAGGATGGATAATACATCATTTTGATGCATTGCAGAGGAACTGATTGACAATTTGAAGGGGAGATGAAAAGGCATAGATGGAGTGAGTCTGTCAGATCTTTTTTTCGAAGTTACATTGATCCAGAAGAGCAGGAACAACTAAAAGGAACTAAAACAGGTAATTCCTCTGTCGGTGACAAGTTTGATCTGTTTACATATTTTTCTAGGCACTGAAATAACATAATGGAAAGGGGAAGACTGCAGTTTGCGACAATTGACATGCTTAAGAACAAAACAAACTTTAAGTTATTGCAATTTGTCTTTTCCATTTGCATCGTAAGCTAATTTGTAGGCCTTCCATTTGCAATTCATGCTCAAAGATAGTTCCCATTTTTGCAGAAATTGAGGACAAAGTGAAAAAAATCTTCAAGCTAATCAAAGAGGAATATCTCGGAGAAAAAGATGGGATCTCTGTGGATAATTCCAAAAAGGAACCTCTTGTCGATCTAGTTGAGGACTTCTACAAGCACTACCAATCGCTCTATGCTCGATATGATCATCTCACAGGGGAGCTGAAAAAGAGAGTTCATAAAAAAGGAGAAGAAGATACCTCTTCTTCATCTAGCTCAGATTCAGAACCTGATTGCGTTTCTAAGGAAAAGGGCAAAAAAAATGGACAGTTAGCGAGTGAACATCTGAAGATAATTGATGGTTTAAAGCAAGAACTTCAAACAGCAAATTTAGAAGTTGCTGACCTGAACTGTAAGTTGACAGCTACAAGCAAGGAAAAGGAAACTTTGAATTTGGAATATCAAGCAGCTTTGAGCAAGATACAAGAAGCAGAAGAAATCACCAAACATTTGAAGCTTGAAGTTGAAAGATTAGATGAAGAAAGAGCAAAACTTCTTACTGAGAACAGAGAACTGTATCAAAAAATGGATGCTGCTGGTCAGATGGAAGCTGAACTGAACCAAAGATTAGAAAAGGTTAATGGTGAGAACGGCAGCTTGATTGAGGAGAAAGAGACTGCCATAAGGAGGATTGAAGAGAGAGAGAAAACTATAGCAGATTTAAAAATTTTAGTTGATCAGCTAAAAGAAGAAAATGTAATCCTGGGGAAAGAAACAGAAGATTTTAGAGAGAAAGCTTCTGTTGTTATGCAGCAGTTGGAATCTTCAGAAAAGCAAGTTTTAGATCTGAGCCAAAGTCTGAGAGTTGCTGAGGAAGAATATGGATCTCTGACCTCAAGAATTTCTTCACTGGACAAAACTCTGGAAGATGTGAACAGTCAAAAAGACAACCTGGTGGTGGAGAAAGAGACTGCTATAAAAAGAATCGAGGAGGGAGAAAAGATTACAGAAGACTTGAGAGTCTCAGTTGATCGACTGCAAGATGAGAAAGCAGCTCTTAGGCAAGAACTTGAATCCCTTAGGGTTGAACTTTCCAGCACAAACCAGCAATTGCAGTCTGCAGAACTGGAAGTTTCAGATCTAACCCAAAATCTGAAAGTCACTGAGGAAGAGAATAATTCTTCAAATTCCAACGTCCTAGAGCTTACAAATGAAGAAAAGATAGTGAGTAAAAGCAATGATGCATCAATCCAGGTCAAGGGCCTGTTGGATCGGGTCAATTTGTTGCAGATGGAGTTAGAGTCCCTAAACAGCCAGAAAGCTGAAATGGAAATGCAGCTTGAGAAGAAAACTAAGGAAATTTCAGAATACCTGATTGAGTTAGAAAACCACAAGGAGGAGGTTATAAACAAGACAACTGAACAGCAAAAAGTTCTGGAAGAAAGAGAAAGTTTGGCGGCAAGAGCAGAGGATTTGGAACTTGAGGTGGAGACTCTGTCCAAACATAAACAGGAACTTGAAGAACAGGTGCGAAAAGTAATTGGCGAGACTGGTAGATTGACAGAAGAAAAGGTTGTGCTACAGGACACATTTTCGGGATTGGAGAAAACATTGATGGAGGGAGAGCTTGAGTACTCTGCCCTCCAGGAGATACATAAAAATGGGGAGAATGAATCTTCCGCTCAATTAATAGCCTTGACGGAAAGGGCTAGCAGTCCGCAAGAGGAAAGGGATTCATTGCCGGCAGAGAGAAAACATTTGGAATTGCAGATTGAGAGAGAGAAGCAAGAATTGTCAGAAAAACTGACCCAGGCTGAGAATCAGAAAACAGATCTAATGTGCCGGGTTGCAGATCAGCAGAGAATGCTGGAAGAAAAGGAGATAGGTTACAAGAAGTTAACCGAAGAATATAAACGAGCTGAAACCTGGTTTCAGGATTGCAAGGCAAATCTTGAAGACACAGAGGGGAAGATAGAAGAGTTCCACAAGAACTCTAGTTCTAAAGATCAGAAAGTAGCTGAGTTGGAAGAAATGGTGGAAAACCTGGAAAGAGATCTTGAATTGAAAGGAGATGAGATGAATGAAAAGATTGATAAACTCAAGAATCTCGAAGTTCAGCTTCGTCTGTCAAACCAGAAGGTCCGTGTCACAGATCAATTGTTGACTGAGAATGAAGAGAGCTTCAGACTAGCAGAAGCACGTTCCCGTGAAGAGCAGAGAGTGCTTGAAGGAAGGATAGCTACACTGTCTGGAAGAATCACTGCAAAAGATGAAGCTTTTCACAGGTTATTCGCAGATATCTTAGAGATGCTAAACCGGACCCTGACTGAAATGGAAACTTTCACTCTGAAATACGAGGAAGATGCTAGCAGATATGTGCACTGTATTTCAGCAATGGCAAATGAGATTCAGGTTGCAAAGAAATGGGTCGTGGCGATGAATGACCATATCGAGCATTTGAGGAAGGAAGTAAATGATTTAGCTGTGCAGCTGCGGATTACGAAGGCAGAGGAATCGGCACTAGGACAAAAAGTTGAGGAATTAGAGGTGAAGGCTAGGAGGGAAGAAGGAGAGAATGAGATTTTATCTAAAAATGTCAATCGACTGGTGAAAAAGGTGGCAGAATTGGAGAAGAGAATGACGGAGAAGGAGGAGGGGATCGCAGAGCTGGGGGAAGAAAAGAGGGAAGCCATAAGGCAGCTGTGCCTATGGATCGATTATCATCGCACTCGCTACGATTATCTAAGAGAAATGCTCTCGAGAGACCAGAGGCCAGCTTGAAAGCAGCCGGTTTTATCCCATTCCATCTGTTCCATTTTTCTCTTTTCTTGGTTGGATTGAGATGCAGACATAGTTTGCATCAGGCAATTTACTCATTTTGTTTTTGGCTTAAGGATGGGCTGTTGGTATGGACATTCTGGGGCTCTTACTGGTAGCAAGTTTGTTTGCAACTCATTCTTTGCCCGCCCTTGTGAAGAAATCATAGGCGTGCAGTCTATTTTCCTTTCTTAAAACGAAAATAATTGTTTTGGGTCGAGAGGTAGCCATTCTAATTTTCCCGTTGGCGTTTTACTCACTAGAGCACGGCATGAAGTTGTAGACCTGTCCCCGAACGGGAACCATCGGTTCAAACCAGGAACCGGATCGGAGGCAGGCATATTCACATCCCTAGCTTTCCAATATGAGAAGGTTACTCCGCTGATGTGGGTCTTTCATCCTGGACCTTCGAACCTGGATCATTGATATTGGACTTCCTCCGAACAATCACTGGCCGTGTATCACCTCCCGCATCCGTCAGCAGGACTTCAATCCATGCTGAAACAAGATATGCATGAAGTGCAACAACGGCTTTGACTAGTGTCTATATGGGGTTTTAGTTCTGTATTATATTTTACTTTGTAAAAGCTTATAGCCACCTCTGAAACACACACAAACCCCCCCCCCAAAAAAGAAAAAGTCTCGTATGATTTCCGTCACATTCGAGCCCACAGTTATGGTTTCAATTCAAGGCTTTCCGATCGTGATCAAGAATTCAAGATGTCTAGTAGGGATTTTGGCACAGAACACACTGTTGTCGCTGACTATGCATGCACGAGGCAATCAACCATTTGCCTATTAACTAGTTTCTTTCTAGTATCCACTCGCCGATGGTACAGGTCGTGAATTTCACAATTAAATTTTAAATCAATCTTAAATTTTTAATTTTTATCAGATTTTAAATTTTTATTATACATGTCATTACGGTTCAAACTGTTAAATATATAATTTAATTTGAATATTTAAAAAGTCTTAAAGTTATATTCATATGTATATTATGTTATTTTTTTTTATTCTTCCATATAAAAGATAAATTTTATCATTTTTGTTCATTTCTTTAAAATTCATTAAAAATTTTAAAATTTGTTCCTTTTATATGTCAAAAAAGGGAAAAACATTTGACAAAATATGTACATAAACATAATTAATTTGACCAATTTATGTCCAAAAACACTCATAAAGTAAAAATTAAAAACTCAGAACTAGTTTGAAAATTTAGAAAAATTCAAAATTTAATTATAAAAATTCTTAAAAATTTAAGATGTTTGGATAATTTATTCCCCCGTCCCAATAAATGCGAGATTGAAGTCAAAGAGCACATATTCAGGATGTAAGTAGACTTGGGTCACATTTATTTATTATATGAATTCTTTCGTGTCCGCAACATGAGAAAGAGCGTCTAAAAATGAGAGAAAGAAGAAGCAGCCAAGGAGCACTGCCATGAGAGAATCTCTAATTCTAATTAATCAATCACAATAGGAATGCATAAAACCCTAGCTCTTATTATCACTGCATGTATGAATAGGCATCTAAAACCTACGATGAGTCTCGATGGAGAAAAATGGGTAAGAAATGCTAGGGCATATCAAAGACGTTATAAGCCAGATTTCTGCATCTCCCAATTACCTGGAGATAAAATAACTCCCTGAGAATTGGGCATTCCTTTCCTGTCTTGCAAGCTCCTCGCACATGTGTTAACATACGTCTCCTTGGCTCTTCCTTCAGTCAGATATCCTCATCTCGACTCCAAGAATATCCTTCACCAACTCGTATGTGACAAACGCAATTGCTATTGATGGGACCACCTGAAAGAACAAATTACAAAGGATTTTAATACGTTTAATAGAATATAATTTTCCCTATAATGCAGTAAAATAGCATCCTCTTCTTTGGGAAGAAACTATAAATGTTGAAAACTTTTTGCTTTGTTTTTTTGGGCATCAAATGGAAGTTCTGTTTAAAAATGAGGACTTTTCACTTCAACACTGAGAAAACAAGGAATTGGATGTGCACTCGCTACTGCACATCATCCAAGAAAAGCTAAATGGAAGACGAATTAGCCAGTACAAAACCAAATGATGGACTGCCATTCAATCAATCAATAGATGGTTCGGCTTATGGTGCTCAAATCCACCAATATTGCATCAAAAATCTGGGGAATAAAACCTGTAGCTATTGATGACACCGTGAAATGATGCAGTTGACAGCCTAGGATACTGCACTGACCTTCACTGAATTGGGGACCAAACCCTTGTACAGTGCTCCAAATCCCTCATGCTGAACTGTTTTCCTGAAGGCATCTACCATACCAGAATACTCAATGAGTGCTTTGTTCCTTCCATCACCAATGACAACTGAAGCAGCATCTTTCCAGCCAACCATCTGCATTCTTCGTCGAATTACATCTAGAGGGTATGCAACCGTTTGGCCAACAGTTCCAGCAGTAGCCCCGCATGCCAGCCTTGTTGTCACACTCAACTCGTTGTTCTCAGCTAGCCCAAATAGATTATTTTGGAGCAACCAATCTTTCAGAGATTCATAAACCGCGAAGTTGAGACCTACATATGGCACCTACATACACCATCATTTGTGCACTTCAGCGAATCCATGCGGAAATAATCCCAAGAATTCTTCCAATTTCATGGCATTCATATAAGTCGACCATAAAAAAATTATTGTAAAATTGCACTGAATAGGCCTTAGCTGACAGAAGAAATAGAAACTAATTTTTGCTCCCAAAGGAACTGGAGTCCACAGATATTTAGTGCATCAGATTTTTGGCACTGATGGACCAGCAAACAATGGACAGGTGGGATATCAAAAGTATTGTACAAGGTATGATCCATTTGCTTTACTTACAACTCCAATGACCGAAGGAAGCCAGCCTCTGTAGAGAGCACGAGGACCTTCTTCCCTGAAGACTGTTGAAAGGGCATGAAAGATTCCTCTATACTGACGAGGGGACTTCTCTGTCTGTTAAGAAGTATGATAATGAAATAACTAAGCTATCAAACTGGATCAAAGGAAGATTCCAGACCAGCAAAGATTACATTCAGCATGCAAAATCCAAAAGCGGTTCTAATCAGTACCTGAACAGTTAGCCGCCCTCTAACCATATCCATTGGGTAAGTTGCTGACATTGCAAAAATTCCAGCACATGCACCAGCTCCAAGGCGTAAAACGGGAGTAAGCTGAGCCTCATCTGAGATGGACATTGGACAAGTAACTCAACAATCAAGTCTTGAAAATGGCACTATCCTCATTTTATCAACCCCTAAGTAAACCTCCAAGAAGAGGCATATGCACATGCAATTAATACAATCTCATATCAGCAATTCATTGATTGGATTAAGCATATAGGAGGGCAATGAAACAGGCCTGCTTCTTAACAAATGTATACAAAATGACCTGCACTAATACAGAACACAAGAAACTGCAAGACCCCCTCCCCCCAAAAACTGAAAGGGACAAACACGGGATGCCAGTCTAGATGGAAATGGGTTAACTTCATACAATCCAACTTAAAGAGCAAAGAACAAGGCATTGGAGATGCATTCTTTTCCAAAATAAAATATGATTAAACTTGTGACCACACTACCATGCACAGGTATGCATAACAAGGCTGCACATTGATAATTATACATTTTCTTGCTTTAATGTGATATCAATGCATACAGCCAAACAAATTAATGTCTGTGTCTTAAGAAAACACATAATCCATTCAAGCCAACAGAAAGTGAAAGAGAAGAATAAAAATTGAACTGATAGAGGTAAGTAAAAGGTGGATATAAAAAAAAGAGACTAGAGGCATGCCCATACCATTGCCAGTTTGCCGCCTATAAAGCCACAGTATTCCCCTGCATACAACATGTGAGAAGAAAGAAAATGTTAAATAGAAGAACAATACCATGGATCCAAGGCAAAACGTAAACCTAGATGATATTGTAATCAATATCTGAGTCTAACAATGGCACAAAAGTGTGCACTAGTGCAGAAATAAATCGACAAAGCTGAAAAACAACAAGAAGCACCAAAGCATACTTGGATGCTTCCTCATAACTAAAAAACTTGACTGCTGAATTAGGGACAATGCGAGCGCAATTGGTGCCATTGCCCTTAAACAACCCTCTGAAACCCTCCGTTCTCCATATGTATTTCAAGCCCTGAACTGTCCCATTGTATTTGATAGTATGAGGATTTTGAACCTGCATATTCCAAAGTCAAAGTCTATTAGCCACCGTTGAATATAGATCGTAGATGGGGATGCGTAGCCATCTGAATCATTATTCACAATGCCATTAGTATTGTCTAACGGCCTTCTATCCCTCACCATCCAGCCTAAACATTCGCCGTTCAACATTATTACAATCACAGGAAATAGAGAAGATATCTAGCTGCAAAATATAATACATGACAAATTCGCTCTCTGAACTAAAGACATAACATTTTATGTAACTTCCTGCAGTAGAAAAAAATCAATGTGTAACAGCCAAACATTAACAACAGCTACCTGCAGCAGAATTTTTAATCTTTCTAAAGGAGCAACAGCGGTTCGTGACCTGAAAGATTTGGTAGACCTTGGGAATTCAGTGAAGTAAAAATGGTTTTTTTTTTTTTTTCTTCCTACAAAGAAAGAGAGTGCGAATTTGAAGGAAATGGGAAAAAATGAGAAAAAAAGAAATATAAAAACTCACACTCCACCGGCGACTCCACCGGCGATCAGAGACTTGCAGATACTGAGAAGCGCGGGGGCCGGCGATTTGATTTCTTCTCTGGCAAGCTTGGCCTCCTCGGCGAGGTTGACGATTGTGGAAACTGCAGACTCGCCGGTCTTCACATCCTCCGAAGCCATCGCCGGAAAACTAGGTCGGACCTCCGGCGCTTACGGCTCCGATTCCGGCAGCTACTAAGTGCCGGAAGTGTACGCTCGCATTCGCTGGGGGCGTTTGAGAGCGAGAGAGGAGGAAGACAGAGAGGCTACGGAGAAAGAGAGGGCGAGAGTGACTTTCTCGATAATAGGGTTTAAGTGAAATCGGAACGTTTGGTTAGGTGCAATATAAATAATGATCCCGTGACGTGTCGTTATTTGGTTTATTACAATCTAATTTCTGCTTTTCTTTTTCCTTTTTTTTAAATAAAATAAAATAAAATAAAATATTATAAATTAGAAGAAAGGGTCTATTATTGGCTGAGGTTGTTATTCCATGAATAGTCCGTCTATTATGCTGTGTGTTATTTTTTTAATTAAATTTTTATAATTTAAATAATAAATTCTTTAGAATTTTAAAAATAAAATAAATTATATTTAAATAAAAATACTTAATTTAAATACTTATTTAAAATATATAAATTAATTTAATTATATCTTGAAACAAATTCAATTAAAAATTTACATCAATTAAATATAAGAAAATATAATATAATTAATTACAAACAAAATTTCTTAAATATGTATCATTATTTGATGAGTGATTGATTTTAGTAAGTTTAACATTAAGAAAATGAATACACTATATAATGTAACACATATTCAATTTTTCACGATAATAAGTATTCATTTATTTTTTATTTTATTAATTAAAAAGGTTAAATGTGGTAAAACAAAAAATAAATAAAACGTTGTGGCATTCAGCATTGATACAAATCCTTATGTTTGCTTTTAACAAGCATTAAACGGTTTAATTTGTTGATAACGTGTGTGACCATTCTATATTATACCAAAAAGATTTTTTTTGGGTTAATTTAGCTTATTCGTGTAAATTTCTTTACCCAAGTCAAAAAAAAAAAAAGCCATTTTTCCGTAACAAATAAACTTTTTTTTTTTCTTTCTTAATTTCACTCAGCCAATTGTATGTAGGTTTGTATCTATATCCCATTTACTACTACATTAACATTTTGTCATTTTGTCGAGGTGATCTAGTTTAGCTCGCTCGTGTCCATCCAATTCAGCTCTCATTTCAACGTCGTCAGAGCACAAGAATTCGATCCCTGTAAGAAAATGACGTCGATGACTTGATGATACCAACAAGAAATGCCATGGGAAAGAGCCACGTCCTCATGCTCTGTCATACGGATGCCCGTGTCTACATACATTAGTAGTCGATATGAACTAGCACAAACTACAAAGATTCGAGTTCCTTACCACTGACCCAAGTCCATTTCTTGTGCAACATTTTTTTTTTTTTAAACATGGAAAAAAGGGAGTTTCGAGGAGACATAAATTTATTGTATACGTGAATTCAGACAGAAGGCCACTCGCGAACCTTTTGATTCCACTTCCAAAAGGGGAAAGTCTAATCCTTAAGCACCAATAGATGTAACGGTTTTCTTGGCATAAACGACGTCAAACCTGATTGCTTCTAGGTCGGATGCAATAGCCGCGAGTTTTAGTTTTCAATGCCTTCTAAATTCCCATCTGTTTATTTATTTATTCTGCTTCGGTGGTCGCAATATTAATGGGGTCTTAAGTCATTTACTTTTATACCCTCGCCATGGTGCTCTGAGTTGCACATTGTTATTCGTTGGGTGATTTAACCTATAGACACACTAATTCTCTGGCAAATAGCTAGGTTTCATTGTGCATCTTCGATCTCACATCTTCGGTTGAATAATTATATGACGAGATAACAGCTTCTCTTTGTTTAATTTAATTTACCCAGAATGTGAAGGTCTTATTTGGAGCCAAGTAAGTGGGGGGCTGGTTCCATGGTCTGAGGACCTCAAAATTCCCGAAGGGCCTCTTTACGTTAGAGGCGTGCGGCTTTTGAACATCGAAAAAAGGAATATATTTGGATAACATTCTCCAAGTCCATATATTCAATTTCTTGTGGTGGTTAATAATTGATGTCTCCGCAAGCATCCCAAATACGGAGGACACCACGACTGATCTCTAGGGGGGGGGGGCATTCAATAAATAGTCGCGGGATTCTAGCCGTGGCCCATAAGCGATATTAAGCTAGATCACGTTTGGGATGAGATTTAGAATTCAAACATTACACCTCACTCGTAGTGAATTCTTGCACTTAATTTAATCTGACCAAAAAACATGGGGTTGGATGGAAGCGCGACCATCTTCTTAATTAATTGCCATTTGAAGTCCCTGGGGCTTTTCGTTCTGTTGGTATGGGTGACGACCCTTTCAACGTTAGGAGCTGATCGGAAGTAAGCTATCAATGTAATTAGGATCTTTATCGTCGCCTCAAGCCACAAATCTTGTTTAACCAAGTCTTCCGAGAAACGAAAAGGGTGAGACAATTTTCTCTTAGGCACCGGATACGCAAGCCTAAAAAAAAAAAAAACGCAACCTTACCTTAATTTTCAGAAGGAGATTGACTCCGTAAAATGAATTTGTTACCTTTGAGTCATAGTAAAATAAGTTTGTCGTTGGGTCGACACCCGCCATTCTTCGCGTATATACATTATTAAGAGAATGGTAATGTTGTTCATGTTTTTGGGTATGGGCAAAGGAAATTTGTTTTGCGACAATCTGGAAAATTGCCTGGTGACTGACGAAAGCAGGGAATATCGAATATGACGATCTGTCATTCCACTACTCAGAATCCAGGCTCAGGGGCATCGTTTTACAGGCCATGGAAAAGTGTTGTTATTGATTGAATGGAAGAAGTGATCACTGGATTCTGTGGCCATTTTTGGCGGCGAACGATTCTCGAACATTGCCAGTTGCCACTTACTTACCAGTGGTTGATAAGCTGATTGGGGGGGGGGGCATTCTTGTCTCAGGCCACTTTTACCTGTTAACTTTTGCAGGGTATTGTTCACAAATATTTGCACCATACGTCTAGTTTCGTGCTCAGATTTGCGTCACTTGACCCAATTTTTTACCGATTCTGACTTTGCAGCATTTTTTATGGTTTAATCGAGCCGGAGGTCATAACTTCTTCTTCTTCTTGTTATTTTGTTTTTTCTCCGGTTGGGCGGCCTGATAGTGGAATGCCCGTTTAGGCCACTTCTCTATGGGCTTGGTTAGTTCCCTGTCTAGTATTATGGGGCCGAATTCATTTAAAGTACAAGTCCACAATGTTTAAATTCTTTGCGGGGGGTGTCCAAGGGACCAAGTCGTTGTCATGGGCTTCCATTGTAGTCGCAACAATCCGTGCAAATTTTAAGCACGAAGCTCTTGCACAGTGCAAGTTGCTGTCTGGGCTTCCTTTCCGTCCAAATTTTTTAATTTTTTTATTAGTTTTAAATAAATTTTAATATTATACTAGATTATTATAAATTAAACTAGAGTAACAATTTTTTTTAATAAAAAAAGAAATATTGATGAAAAAAGTTGATTTTTTTTTTTTGAAAAAAAGAGGGAGGGAGAGAAGAAAAAAAGTTCGATTAGAGTACATCGTTTGAACGATGGCGGTACAGGTGGAGCGCGGCAAGGCGACCCAGGAGCTAGGACCAGACAAAGGGAAGCCTCTGGTTTGGACTCTGAAGAATCGGAAGGTTTTAAGCGATGAGATGAGAGGAGAAGTGGTCACTTTGCCGGCCGGGACGCATAATGGAAACAGAAATGAATTACAAGAGAAATTAATTACTTTGCCTCCCAAAACACCATGATTTGTTGAAAATATTAAAAGAAAATAATTAGAAAAAGTTTTTAACTTAATTGATACTTAATTCATCTCTACGACTGAAGTTCTCGAGTCCGGCACTCAACAATCAACCACAAGGCTTATTATAAGAGAAAAATGAATTACTTTACTTCCGAAAACCCCATCCATTGCTAGCAGATTTGAAGCCAGAATACTTTAAGAATCTCGAACACTTTGGTTCGTTTCATTGCCATTTCCTATTCGATGGAGATGCAGCGAGGCACGATTTGCTGCCGATTATGCCTGCTACTTCTGCTACAAATGTGTCAAACTACCTCTTTCCACCTCGTTACATGGTGGAAACAATCAGACAGATAAACTGTCCCTGCTAGCCATTAAGGCACAAATTGTGAATGATCCTCTTGGTCGGCTGACATCCCGGAACGAATCCATCCACTTCTGCCAGTGGAATGGCGTGAAATGCGGAAGCCGGAAGCAGAGAGTTGTCGAGCTAGACCTCAACTCAGGTCAACTAGAGGGCAGCCTGGCTCCCCACACTGGGAACATGAGCTTTCTCAGGATAATAAACCTGGAAAACAACAGCTTAAGCCAAGGTATCCCTCCAGAGTTGGGCCGTCTCTTCCGGCTGCAAATGTCAAGTCTTGGATACAACATGTTCGGTGACGGAATCCCTGTCAACATTTCGCGCTGTTCTAACTTGCTGATCCTTACTTTGAGTTTTAATGATCTGGCAGGCGAACTCCAGCAGAAACGGGATCATTGTCGAAGTTGAAAGTACTTCATTTGAGCGAAAACAATTTAGCCGGCCAAATACCATCTTCTATAGGAAATTTGTCATTCCTTCAGGAGCTCCACGCATCCCGGAATAATTTTCATGGAAGTATCCCGGATAGCGTTGGACAATTGAGAAGACTGAAAGAGTTTGTATTTAGTGTTAATAATCTAAGAGGTATGGTCCCTGCATCCATATATAATGTCTCTTCTCTTACTCTTTTATCCGTGCCAGTCCATCAACTACAGGGGAGCCTTCCACCAGACTTGGGCCAAACTCTTCCAAACCTCAGAATACTTAGATTTCATACCAACCAACTCAGTGGGCCAATTCCTCCTTCCATTTCCAATGCTTCAGAACTTTTTTCTCTTAGCATCTCGAAGAACAAGGGCTAGGCTGCATAATCTGCAGGAATTTGGTATTGACGAGAATTTTCTTGGGAATGGTGAAGATGATGATCTGAGTTTTCTGTATTTTTTAGCAAAGAACACTGGCTTGCGTACATTGGTTATAAGTGACAACAATCTTGGAGGGGCGCTGCCTGAAGGCTTAAGTAATTTCTCAACGGGGCTCATGAGACTGGGCTTCGGAAGAAACCAAATACGTGGAAGTACACCAACTGAGATAGGAAACCTCATCCACCTGGTGGCCTTAGGTTTCAAGACAAATCAATTGACTGGCGTCATACCATATTCAATTGGTAAATTAAAAAAGCTGGGTGATCTATTCCTCAATGGAAACAGGATTTCAGGGAGCATTCCATGTTCTATGGGTAATATGACTTCATTAGGAAAAGCAAATTTAAGACTCAATAATTTGAACGGAAGCATCCCATCTGGTATTGGAAATTGCCTGCAGTTATTGTTCTTGTGTCTCTCTCAAAACCACCCCAGTGGTTCAATACCAAAAGAAGTGATTGGTATTTCATCGTCGGCAATGGACCTAGTTCTGTCTGAAAATGAATTGACAGGTCCCATTCCCTTGGAAATAAGTCTGTTGGTTCGCCTTGGAACTCTGGATATTTCAAAAAACAGGTTGTCCGGCGAAATTCCCTCGAGTCTTGGCAGCTACTTAAGTTTGGAAAGTTTGCACTTGAAGGAGAGCTTCTTCCAAGGGTCTATTCCAGGTTCTTTGAGTTCTTTGAGAGCAATTCAGGATCTTAATCTCTCACACGACAACTTGTCTGGCCAAATTCCCAAGTATCTTGTAGACTTCACATTGGAGTACCTGGACCTTTCCTACAATGATCTTGAAGGCGAGGTGCCCCTGCAACGTGTTTTTGGGAATAGAAGTGCAGTTTCTGTCGTTGGGAACAAGAAGCTTTGTGGAGGAATACCTCAATTGAACCTCCCCAGATGCAACCCTACATATTCAACGAAGTCGAAATCTTCTGCGAAGTTAGTTACTGCAATTACCTGTGGAACTGGTGGTGCAATCTTAATGACCTCTGGTTGCTTTTCTACTATAGACGTTAAAGAGCACATAAGCTATCTGCTGGAACTTCGCTCGTTTCCTCTTCCGCAAGTAAGATGTGAAGATCTCCTTAAAGCCACTAGATGATTCCATTCAGAAAACTTCATAGGCGCAGGCAGTTTCGGGTCTGTCTACCGAGGAATTCTCGAACTGGATGAAAAATCATTGCTGGAAAAGTACTTAATATTGTGCAGAAGGGTGCTTCCAAAATTTTTATGGCAGAATGTGAAGTCCTGAAAAACACCGGGCATCGAAATCTTGCCAAAATATTGACTGCATGTTCTAGTATTGATTTTCAGGGTAACGATTTCAAGGCTTTTAGTATATGAGTACATGGAGAATGGGAGTCTTGAAGAGTGGTTGCATCCGATTGATAAACCAGATAGGGTACAAGAGCCAAGGTACTTGAGTCTGATGCAGAGGTTAAGCATTGCAATTGATGTGGCTAATGCCCTTGACTATTTGCACAATCATTGTGAAACTCCCATTGTTCACCGTGATCTGAAGCCTAGCAATGTTCTTCTAGACAATAATATGACTGCTCGTGTTGGAGACTTTGGATTGGCAAGATTCCTCCAAGAAGCTTCCAGTCAATACCCTAGCAGCTCCATTGGCATAAAAGGCACCATTGGAAATGCAGCCCCAGGTAAAACAAACGAACCTTCCATTGAGTTACCAGTATTATTTTTTTTTTCCACTTCAGTAGGTGCCAGGATTTGAACTCTGGTTAAGAGTCCAGCTGCTCTAGCATGTTTAAAGATGGCTGAACCTTCACAACTTTGTTAGAATGGCTTTGCCCGACCAGTTGGTGGAAGTTGTGGATCCAATCATTCTATCACATGAGGAGGAGTCTAGAGACTACAGCATCCTCGAGCATTTAACGTCAATGGTCAAAGATGGAGTTGCTAGTTCTGCTGAATTGCCAAGAGAGAGGATGGACATTGGCAAGGCAGCAGCCCAACTGCAACAAATCAGGTGCAAACTCTTGTAGGTGATTTGGTGCATTGACCCTGAAACTTACATTGTCCCGCTAAACGGTGAAGCTCACAACTGTCAACCCAGTACCAGTTTTGAGCTCATAATCATCTGAGAGCTATGGATTGGATCTGTTTTTATCTTAGAAGCTAACAGTGTATTTAGGATCAATTCACCATGAAAATGCAGTATATGAACCAACCCCGGGGGGGAGGAGGAATGGAAAAAGAATAGGTTACGCAATGAATGACAATCATATGTCAATTCTAGTCAACATTGAACAAAACTAGCATGAACTTGCCCAAATCTAGAACACCTGTATGCAAAGGCTCGTGGAAACTATGCACATAATCTTTAAATAAAGAAACATTATTTTGGCAGATAACTGTGCACGTCAGAATTCAAGAAAATGCATTATCCTCCAGAAATGCAAAAACTACAAGTTAAAAGTACAAAGCAGCAATGTATTATCAAATTAGACAGGCCAGACTCGGGTCCAGTAACTGCAGAACGTCAAACTGAACACTCATTAGCAAAAATAAAAAAATTTGGCCGTCCGACAGATCAAAACACAGCGCACAAGGCTCCACATGTTCATATGATGGTCGCGTGGTTACAAAATTGGAATGGCTAGCCAACCTTCCTAAAATAATAATTGATTATTAACAGTAATAGCAATTTATTATCAAGTAGATACTAAATATGAATGTGGTTGGTTACTAAGCAGTGTTCATTGTCAGCCAACAGAGCGATTTCAAATATATTTATTAATAATAAGTATGTCCCCCCTGTTGCCACGACGACTTTAAGGTTTATGGAATTAGAACTTGAAAATAATATTGTACAATATAAGCGTGGTCACCACTGCACTCGGAGCACCGAAAGGTGGCCATCGGTGTAAAAGTAGTTTGATCGACTGAGACAATTCACGATGAAGAGCCAAAAATGAGTAGGCGGGGTCATGTGACGGACAAATGAGATTTCTTTGCTAAAACTTGAACATTACATTTTGGCACATTATTTTCCTTCTGACCAATTAAAAAAAAAAAAAAAAGGTTTTGGCGCACTTGAGAAACATATTCATTGTTGTTGGATTGTAACAACTCCAACAGCAATCTCACGATCCCGTGCAATTGTTCCACATGTTCCACTATGCCCAGTCATCATCAGTCTAAGCTTATCCATATGACGCATTTCTTTTTGAAGTGGTACCATATCGTGGCCTCCATAATTGTGAACTGGAAATTAAAATATTATAGGGTCTTTACAACAAGCTCAAAAGACCCACTTCCACTCTCACACTACTTGTAAGATCATACTAGAAAGCAACTCCATAAAGAAGCAAAGTGCCTGCAACCTATAGGCATAGCTCGATCGATGGGAGAGAATAAGAGGAAGGATGCACAAGGCCAAGAAGCTAATAATATGTGGGATTGTGGGAGTCCTTTATATGATTCATATGAAATAGCTTCACTTGGTCATGTCATTGAAAGGCACACATTGGCCTTGCCGTCTCCTTTGGAATCCAAACGTTTCTCCGAGCAATCCAGGATGATCATGCCAAGAGAAGAGAAGGGTCGTGAAGTTAGGAAAGAAGGCTTTCATGGACAGGGGGTCTTGTCCAGATTACTATGGACTCACCTGTGGATGAGAAACATTTTCAAGGGAGAAAATGGAAAGGTCGGAAAGGTAAAACGTGGATTCCGGGGTTTATGTAGGAGTGTGGGTCGTTTTTGTAGGAAAAATGCTCTAAAACTGAAGCAAGTAAAGTAAGCGTTTCCCTGCCCGGTGTCGGCCCAACCCATCTTCACAACTATTTTCAATACCCCAAAAAAAGGGTTTTTCTCGTTGTGCTTTATTTTTCTCTGTCACAGGGGTTCGATATAATAGCTCCGAATGGTAGGCCGGACCATGGGTAGATTTCGGGTCGGTTACGATTTTAAACCAGTGATTCCAATTAAGGAGAGATTGAGCCTTAACCGAACGGTCTAAAACTATCTATTAATCCTTGATTTGACAGTTGTGAAATGGTTGAGCTGTAACCAACCTGGCCCTTGACTGCTTCCAGTTGGAAACCCGAACTGAGCTGGCAAATCCGGGCCAGTTCCAATTTTTTGCCGGACCGTACTAACCCGATGGTCAGGTCCACCAAATGGGGCCACACGTTTTAGGTTTTTATTTTTTCATTTTTCTTTTTCTTTGCATTCGTATTTGAGGCTGACATGGGAATTTGCGCGGAAGAAGCTTCGAAGTTGTCCTTCATTCTTGAATATCTACGCAAATCTTAAAAAGATTAAAAAAAGAAAATGAAGAGACGAATTGATTGTGATTATATTGGGTCGATTGATCGTTTTCTGGTCCTTTTTTGGACCCGTTGAACAAGTTATTTTCTCGGAGTCCCTTCTGATTTCTGCAGGCTCAATTTGGACGGTCAACTAGGCAGGCCTGGCCTAACCGTCTAGAAGATATGAATTGGCAGTTAGGTTGCATGTCGTTGTAGAGAAGGCCGACGATGACTTTGTCTCGGGCCCAGTACCGCCGACGAGGGAAAATACGACCCCGTTGCCTCTGCATTGTTTATCTTGCCTCCTCTCTCTCTCTCTCTCTCTCTCTCTCTCTCTCTCTTGTTTTTTTAACCTCCAAATTGGCCCCAATATGGAAGCGCAATTTCTAAATTATTTGCTATTTTCTAAACGATACCTTTCCTTGTTGTCTAGAATCGCAAATATACGTGACAGCTTAAATTTTTTTCTCGTATGATCGTTCATGGATGTATCAGTATATTTAATCCATTAGAATTTCATTATATTCTCTATTTTTTTTTTCTTTCAAGATTGTTAATATAAATAACATCCTCTTGTTTATACGTATAGCGATGGTAACATCCAAATTAAGTAGCTTAGCATTCCTTTTTTTCTTTCCTTCTTCGGGGTAAGAGCTTAGCGATTCCTTGCACCGCCAGGGAGGCGAACCACACATGTCGTTTCCATTGCCAGCGGTTGGAAATAAATGCTGCTTGTTGTACCCAAAACCTCTCGCCGAAGGACTCGTGGGCACGAAATATGTAAGTGCCATGTTGCGTGGAGGCCATTAATATTGAAGTCGGGGGCGTGATCACAGTACCAATCAAACTCGTTCTTCCCCAGACATCAGTGAGAATGTCAATATTATTGGGATAGGAATGAGTCTAGTCAATTTATTGTTGAAGAGTTCAAATATGATACGTTGGTCACTATTAAAACGATCAGCATTTCATTTTATAATTTAATTGTTGATACTAAAAGGGTGCAAACAACTATCATATTGATTTGAGATTTTGAATTACCAAACACATGCCTGAAGCATTGACATTTTTTACTCAAACCACAAATATACAATTAAAGGTCTTTATAGTATGATGTGTGAGTAGAAATTTATTTCGTATTTATATGATAAATTTTATTTATATTAACAAATGGTAAAGAAGAAGAAGAAGAAGAAGAAGAAGAAGAAGAAGAGGAAGAAAATTCAACTAGGAGAGGTTGCTGGATAACCAAGCTGACTTCTAAAATCTTGACTTTTTTTTTTTTAAATTTTTTAATAAGTCATGGACTTCTTTGAGGCAAAGCAGATCAGGCTCATGCCAGCTATTGGACAGGACTATGCCAAATCAAAGTGTCTCCCCGCGTAGCATTTTGGCAGCAAGAAACGCGGCAGTACGTGCGGCACATTTTCTCTTTGACACTTTCCTCCATTTTCCCGGGGAAGAAAAAAAAAAAAGAAACCACTTGTCTTTCATACAAACTCACGCTCATAAGATTCTTGCAAAAGACACAAGCTTGCAACTAGCTTCTCTGATATCTTAAGGCCCATTTTAACGCACCATGTTCTAAGTTTATTAACTTCAAAATATCAGGTCGCTGGTGTGAAGGTGGTACATATATTATGCACATATGCTTCCCTTTTTGTCCTGATTGGTCTCGTCGAGATTTGGTCTTCTTAGAGCAGAAGTTAAGTTTGTTTAGGTTACACGCAGAACTTCCTTGGTTTTCTGGACATTTTTCAGGCCTGTTTAGGACATTTTTGTAGCTTGGTTTTGTGTTTTTGTTTTTGGGGTCCCAGTTTTTTAAGGCTCGGTAATGGCTGGAAGCACAAAGGTTCGGTTAGTTCGCTGTCCAAAGTGTGCAAATCTCCTCCCAGAGGTCCCTGACTATCCTTTATATCAATGCGGTGGCTGTGATGCTGTTCTTCGAGGTCAGCTCCCTCTTTTTGTTATTATATTTCTATAAATGCATTTTGTTCTCCTTTTGTTTGGTTGATGAGAAATCAAAGGAAAGTTTGATCAGGAAAGTTCTATTTCTTTGTCCTCCATGGAGACCATGTATTACACTACTTGCCATAATTGGTAATATTTTTTGTTTAAGGGCCGTTTAGTTTACATGCTGCTCATTACTATCACTGATTGTTGTTGCTGATTACTGTTTCTGATGAATTAAGAAAATTTTGCAGTGTTTAGTTGGACTGATATTACCTATTGTTGTTAAATAATCAAATTACCGAGTAGGGGTTGCTTAGTATCCAGTTCTTTTTGGTTACTTATATTAGACAGCGTGAACGAATTGAAATTATAATTCTTGACAAATTTGGGAATTTAGATTATCATTTCTAATGCTACAGCAAAGAAGAAAGTGAATGTGGGTGATGTGTCCGTGGAGCAAATTAGAAAGGAGAGGGATGGACAGGTTTCTAAGAAATTGGAGGTTTTTTCGGAGAAAGATTGTGGTGCATCCGAGATTGAGAGGAATGGTGATGGGGCTATGAGTGCCGGTATAAAAGGGAGAGCCTTCAGAGAAAAAACTTTGAATTTGGTCAGCAGTTCTTCATCTATAACAGAGAAGACAGAGGCTTCAGTTCATAAAGGCTGTGGATGTGTGGAGGAGATAAATGTGGGTTATCATGGTGGTGGCCTCGGGGATGACAACGCCAACATGAGAAGTTCCAAGTCCGTTTATCCGAGAAGAAATGAAGGCATTGGAGAAGCTCCATCCCAATTTAGGGGTTCTGCCGGGTCTTCGAAACCAAAGGTAACCACGGACCACTCTGGTTTGAATAGATCTGCAAGTCCCGGTGTTGCAGATGATCGGAGCAAGTTTTCAACCTTTGCATATCCAGACGAGGGACCTTCAAAATATCATTTGAACTCTTCTTATGGATATGGCAGGCAAAAGCATGAACGAGCTGAGCTTCTTAGGAAATTGAATGAATTGAAGGAACAAATCATCAAATCTTGTGTGATGGACAAGGAACAAAATGGAAGGAGTCCTGTCAATAGTAAAGCATCTCATCTCAATCCCTACCATGGCCGTGTTGCTTGCGGTGTTCCGACACAGCCCAAGGCTCCAAATGAACACATATTTCCCCATCATGTCAAGAAATATGGTCATAGATCTGCCTTCCAGGGAAACAATTCTGACATGAATATGCAAACCTTTTATTTTCCTCCAAAGCAGACCCCAAATATCTTTTCCACTTATGAGGATCCATTGCAGCCTCAAATGCGCAGCGCGCATTCCCATCAACTAGCCAATGATCACTTTTCAGCTCTATACAATCGAGAAGTGCTTTCATCTTATCCTCATGACAACTTATATCATCAGAGTTGTTGCAACAAGAATTCTGCGACGTTTAGGCTGCAAACCTACAATGCCCAAGCTGATCCTTCTGCATTGCAGTTACGAGCTCAACAAATGAATTCTAGATGGCCAGGTGACGTTGATTGGGATCATGGAGGTTTTTGCCAGAGCCATCCAAGGAGGTTTGTGATAAAGCATGGAGAGGGAAAGTGTTGCTACCCTATAGCCGGTGGTGCTCCATTTATAACATGCCCCAATTGCTTTGAGTTAGTAAAACTGCCTAGAAGGCTTAAAGCAGGGGACAAGAATCAGCAGAAACTACGATGCGGTGCTTGCTTGATGCTATCCTTAGTAGAAGTTGAGAATAAGAGGCTAATTGTTTCTCTTCCTTTGGGAAAAGACAAGAAAAAATTGGACGAGAATGATGATGATGGCTCTTCTGAGTTCTTAAAAGAATTCTCTCTTAAGTTCTAATGGTTCCTCCTGAGTGCTGGTGTTACAAGTTGCCCTAATGATACTGATGTTCCCACTTGTGATGAACATGGGTCAGTGGATGGATGCCATGCCAAAGCCAATAGACTATGCAAGGAACTGAGGTTTGAACCTGAGAAAAGCGAGGACCTTACATCTTCATCTTCTGCCTCATGCGAGGAAGAGGAGAGGTTACTCGGAAGAAATATTCATCGAGATATTTCCTCAGCTTGAGCTTCCAAGAACAGATCAGGATTCACATTTCAAAAAGCACTTAGGTGATCTATCCTCAGATCACGCGGCAAACAGATATAGAGAAGAAAATGAGAGGAAATTGATGAATGAAGATAATGCTAAAGTTGTAAGAATTCTTGTCAGCAACCGCAAAACATACATCAATGGCAAAAGAAGTTGAAGTTCCTTTATGAATCTCTAAACACCAGTTTATCTCAGGACTCTCTGGAGGTCAGCAATGCATCATTATTATGGATTTCGTCAAAAGGATCTCAAGGGATTCCCCAATGTCTTTTCAACAGTTTGAGGACGAAAATTTTAATGTCTTTGTTGATGGGCAACCTATAACAGATTTCGTGGTTGAGCAGGCTGAAATGAGAGCTGGCGGATTCAAGTGGAGACTACTGGTAAGTTTTTGAATTTACTTGCCAAAGGATTGGCTGCATAACGTGCATACCTCACACAGTAATGATAAGTTAAATTGTGCCATAGTACCAACAGAGCATCAACATATCTAATTTTCTGTTATGGCATAACAATTTTTGGCTCAAAATACTGAAAAGTCGTGTTTCTGCGTTTGCCAGGTACAATTTTGAAGCTGGATTTGGGGTATTATAGGACATGCTTGCCTTGGCATGGTCCATTTAAATGGACTGATAATTGCTTTATTGATTTCTTTGTTTGTCGATTAAGGCTACCAAATTCAATAGCCAAGTTATTGCCCTTTTTGCAACCTAACATTGAAGAATTTAATTTTCCCCCACAAGCCAATTATGCTGCTGGGGACACTGGTGTGTCTGCTAATGGAAGAGAGCTTCACAAGTACTTCCATTTTGGGTCATGGTGAGGTGGATGGGATATTGATTGTTTGATGGCCTTGTAAAGTAATGTCCTTGAGCTGCAGGTTCATAATAATTCCTTTTGCCACAAATTGGTCATCCCTCAATGGTCCTAAATTAACTGTTTTTAGCTCCCCCCCCCCCAAAAAAAAAGAAAATCCTGTTTTTAGTAGTGACATTTGCTGCCTTCCCACAACATAGCAAAAATGAATATGTTGAAGGCAGAAGGCAAAGAAAAGCAGGACACTGGACAAGCACGCTGTGAAAGAACAAAGCCAAAACGTACTGAATTCCAAAAGAATCAAAGACCCCACATCATTAGAGGTGTCTTGAAGAAGAGAGTGCTGTTGTAGTTTTGAAGGGCAACAAATTGCCCAAGTCGAACTATTTTTCGCAAAGATTTAAAGGGTTTGGATTATGTGATTGTTGAATGAAAAATGAGTTAAGCTGTCTTAATCATTTAAAGCTAAAGCTAAATCTAAATCAAGAGACTCTCCCCGCCAGGAAAACAGAAGATGTGCATGGGTTTAAAGTAAAAGCATCAGTTCAAAATGATTTGCAGCCCCCAACTTTGCACACCAAATAATTGTTATTAAAATCTTAACAGTGTATGTTGTATTCTTGCTGATTACAATATTGCTTTGGTGGTCACAATTCTTTTCTTTGCATTTAGTTCAATAATTATTGCTTGATTGCGGATAATCAACGACTTAGTTGGAAGGCAAGGGGTCCACGTCAAAAAGTTCCATACATTCCATTTCCATAAAATAAAAGAAAAAGTTGCTAAAGTGTTAATAAATAAAATAATAAAAAATTATATAAATACAGTAAATTATATTTATTCAGAAGTAGGTTGATATATTGTATTAAATTTAGACCTAGAGTTATAATCTTATTATTATTATTATTATTTTTTTTTTTAAAAGGATGATCCCAAATAGCTCGTACTGACATCACTGGTCACAAATTGCTTTAACCTCCAGTTGTTCACTCCGTGCAGGTGTGCCAGTCTTGTCTCTTCCCCAGAAATAAATTGCTTTAAGTTCCCCCGTGTTTATCAGGGCACGACGTTCAACAGAGTCTTCACTTGTCGGTGAGACTTTGATCTCTTTTACGTTAATTGACAGCCACGCGTTCATCTTTTATGATCGTTGTTAAATAATTTTAGATTAAAGTTCAGATCTTGAGCTTGAACAAAAGGCAGAGTAGGTGAAGGAAATGAAGTTGATCTGGAGGCTATGGTCACTTAACAGGCACAAGCATTGGATATTGAAGCTATTAGTTGCCATTCTCTTGGTGGGTCTTGCTTTTAGACTCTTCTTCAGTCAATCTACGGGATTCGAGCCAGGATTGGAAGCCCCTCTCATTGATAAGAATGAAAGGCGCAAGTCGCCTGTTTCTGTTGATATTTCAGAGCCACCGGTCAATGTTGATATTCCAGAGCCACCTGCAGCAGGTGGTACTCCAAAGCCACTTGCTGATAGCAATTCAAAGCCATCTTTTTTCGTTGATGCGCCAGAACCTGAAGATGAAACACCTCAGAAAGGTACTTTTTTCGGCTGCTTGAGTTGGGTTCTTGTTGCATATCTCATCTGATTAATTTCCCATTTGGTTTGTTCATCAAGCACGCTTGAGATGTGAGATACTGTGATTGGTGATTACTAGTAACCTGAGATCTAAGGGGGGCAATCTTTTAGTTTGGTATTTGAAATGTGGGTTGCATATGCCACAATTTTGTGTTCTGTAAATCTAGATGGGTGTTGGTTTGATACTCTTTGCTTAATTCTTTTATTTTCCGCTTGAGTGTTGCTTTAACTTCCCTTTAGAATACTCATAGATATTCATTGGTATGCTTGAGCTGTTATTGGCACAGAATTTTGTTAGATTGCTCAACCTGTTTACAAGTTACAACTTGGTGACCCTTTTTTCCTTTCTGTGGACTCTCGCATCTCATACTTTATGATCTTAAGTACGGATATATTTGGTGCTTAATAAAGATTTTGCTTTGGTTTCTGAATTGATGCAGGGACGTGTGATCTTTTCACTGGGGATTGGGTTCCCAATCCATCAGGGCCAATTTACACAAATGAGAGCTGCCATTTGATTGACGGTCATCAGAACTGTATGAGGAATGGGCGACCAGATTCGGGTTATCTATATTGGAGTTGGAAACCACACAATTGTGAGTTGCCTCCTTTCAATGCAAAAATGTTTCTTGAATTGATGAGAAACAAAGCATGGGCATTGATTGGTGATTCAATATCTCGCAACCATGTCGAGTCTTTCCTGTGCATGCTCTCCACTGTAAGTTATTTGTGTATTAGAGCCGACTTGAATTTCAGCATACAAAATCTCTATGCTGAAGTTATGTAATGGTGCCAATAGATAGTGAAGATCTGTTAAAAAAGCTTGGTAACATCACATTGCTTATTATCCTACCCAATTCCATTAATCACTTCATTTCTTATGATATTTATAGAAACTGTATCTCAGGCTACTACAATATTTTTCTGTTCATGAGTGTCCCGCTAGATTCATCTTTGATAGAATTGTTTGAGGAAATGGATGATTTAAGACGTGTTTTAGTTGGAAGTTTATTGGCTTTTTGGACTTCTGAAAAGTTTTCTATATCCAGCAATTGGACATATAGATCTGCCAATTTGGTTTTTCTGTGCGGCTTCAAGGTTTGGCCTCGTTTGAATGTCTTGCCTTTTCTTATGGCATCATGTCACAATGGAATTTTCAGTTTACTTTACTGGTGATGCTGAATTTTGTGAATACTGTAGTTTAATACTCCCCTTGAGTTTTGATGATCTTAGTTTGGAGCATTTTACTCATTTTCTTCTTATGTTTGAGTTCTTAACATCTTAGATTTATTGTTCAAGATTGCAATAATGATCGAACTGCAAAATTTCATTGTTAGGTTTAAGCAACTCACAAAAGCAAATGGTGTATCTCATTAGTTTTTACAATTTTGTTTTTGAACATGAAAATGATTGTGTGGGATTGTGCCATAGAGAGATAGAAGCTCAAAAAGGCATAGCAATTAGCCTTTGTTCTTCATTTGTTGGCCAGACATACTAGGATGCCTTTTCTTTTTTAGTTCATGAGGATTCCGTATAGCTCATGGCATACATGATATCAGTATGCTATGTTACTTTTGTGCTACATATATCATCTATGGATGTGAACGGTATTTTAACTTCATCAATATGTCAGTTATATATTCTTTGATGTCTAGGATTCAAACAAATGTCCGTTTCTCAATCACTATGGCACTTATTCTTCATTGGCTATCAAGTGATTTTACTTTTGCAGCACAAAGTGCCTCGTTACTTTGTTCACTCTTTGTAAGGCTGAATGCTACAGTATGATAATTGTTACTTTTTGCCAAGAGGAGCGTGCACCTCACTACCATGATTGATGGTTTCTACCAATTTTGGTGATTGTAGTTTTCCTATAGCCCTGGAAAAAAAAAAAAAAACAAGAGACTGAACTTACTTGGTTGAATTGTGTTGTCTTTCAGGTTGAACAAGCAGTTGAGGTTTACCATGATGAACTATACAAATCAAAAAGATGGCACTTTCCTTCCTACAACTTTACCATATCAAATATTTGGTCCCCTTTCCTTGTAGAAGCTGCTATATTTGAAGATAATAATGGGGTTTCAACATCCGAAGTTCAGCTGCAACTTGACAAGCTCGATAAGAATTGGACAGACCTGTATCAGAGCTTGGATTATATTATCATCTCAACTGGGAAATGGTTCCTCAAAGCTGCAATTTACCATGAGAACAACATGGCCGTTGGCTGCCATTTGTGTCCTGGAAGGAACCTGAAAGAGCTGGGATTTGACTTTGCTTACAAGAAATCCCTCCAGTATGCAATGAATTTTATAGCAACATCCAAACACAAGGGTTTGATCTTTTTTAGGACATCTACGCCTGATCATTTCGAGAATGGAGAATGGCATAATGGAGGGACTTGCGTAAAAGCAACACCAGCTAAAGAAGATGAGGTCCAATTGAAGGACGTGAACAACATTCTTCGAAATATAGAATTAGCAGAGTTTGAGAAAGCATCAGCAAAGGCTGCTGAAAATGGGGTAAATCTTAAACTGCTGGACTTCACAAGTCTTCTACTAATGAGACCAGACGGTCATCCGGGTCCGTACAGAGAGTTCCATCCATTTGCCGAGGATAAGAAAGCCAAAGTTCAGAACGATTGTCTGCATTGGTGCTTACCGGGACCAATGGACTACTTGAATGATGTGATAATGGAGATGGCAGTAAATGGTTAGTTAACACCACTGGAAGAGTTACATGGCTTCAGCTTTTAGTCGTACAAAAGATCAGTGGATTTTTGTTGTGGACGTCAATGACAAGGGAATCGTTCGGTCTTCAGAATGTACAGGTCGCCATTCTTTGTTTCGAAAGACATCTGATGCCGGGTTGCCTTTGCCTAAGGTCTAACCATTTTGCCAAATATGCTAAAACTATTGTGGCTGGAGGCAATTGATTCCTAGTGATATTTGCAATAGAAACTCAATTTTATTTTCTTCTGGCCATTATCGTTGATGGGCTAATCCCAATTAATGAATCTATTTTATACCCTCTTAAATCTTTCCATTTACTAACTGAAAAGTTTTGGTGTAACTCGGAGGTAAGTTCGTTCCAGTCACAGAAATCATCTATATTTCTATTGTTCAAACTGAAATAAAGGATAGCGGTGACTGCCCCCTCACTTTTGGTTGAGCACGGCTTAAAAACAAAGGTGGCATAATAAGTATACTTTTATTTTAAAAAATTATTTTATATTATACAAATTTATTTTATTATTTTTTATACAAATTTCCCTTGTCTTATTCTTTTTTAATTCCCGTTAAAGTTTCATCCACTCTGACGCCATTTCAGCGTTCCCCCCCCCCCAGCACACACTTGCTCATCTACTCTCAGCCCTGGGGAACTACAAACAGACATTCCAAGTTGATTTTTGCCAATAACATACACGAAAAATAAAATCCCCCCAACGGTCAAATTTATTTAAACGGCAAACTTTCCTAAAGCGGGACGGATTTGAACTAGCTCTTAAATCTCTAACAATTTCATTTTGAAATTTGAAAATCTATCCGTTGCGCTCCCCGATCTTCCTGTTTCTATAAAAGGCACCATTTCTTTCTCAGGTTTAATTCTTCCCATAAACCCTCAGCCAAAGCCCCCACCATCTTTCTCTGTGTTTGCCGAGCAATGGCTGGCAGAAAAGCCTTGAAACAGAAGAACCCATCAAGAAATGAAGCCAATATCATTGCCCAAAAGCTTGCCGATCCCTCTCCGGTGGCCCCACCTGTATTAGACGCAAACGCGTTGAAAGAGAACCGCGAGAGCCTCTCTCAGCCTCGCTCTTCGCCAAAGAAAGCCAAGGCCAAAGGCAAGCAGGCCAAGCAGTCCTCGACTCCTGATTACGAGAAGGACTTGCAAGAAATGCAAGACATGCTTCGGCAATTGAGGCTGGAGAAGGAGAAGACGGAGGAGCTGCTCAGGGAGAGAGACGAGATGTTAAAGGCCAAAGATGAGGAGATTGAGACCAAAGGGAAAAAGCAGGAAAAGTTGCAGACGGAGTTGAAGAAGTTGCAGAAATTGAAGGAATTCAAGCCCACCATGGTCAGTCACTTTTCTTGAATTGTTTTATGGATTTTCCGGTTTTCCTTTTTTTATTTTTTTCTTGTTATTAATCTCCCTGATTTGTAGCCCAAAAAATAAAAAGGTTTCTTTTTTCTCTTCTAAGCTATACATTTTCTATTTGGGAGAAGGTGAAAGCTGAAAACTTAAAATGTGTTGCTTCTGTTATTGTTTTCATCTAAAGGCAATGAGGACGATCTAGCTCTCAATAGGCAGGTCTATTTTAGTTTTAAGGTTTGATGGATCCAGTTTACTTGGACAATCTCCCCAGAGTTAACTTGCTATAATTTAGCTGCTGTTCAGTCGTTGATGTGCTTCCATTTCCATGGCAGACATTCCCCATAGAACAATCCTCGAAGGACAAGGAGCAGGGCAAAAAGAAGAAAGGTGACCCTGAAAAGAAAAGGCCGTTGCCACCTTACATCTTATGGTGCAAAGATCAGTGGAATGAGGTGAGAAGAGAAATGGGTATCCAATTTACTTTTAAAGCTTAAATATTTCAATCAAATGCGTTTTGATTCTTAGACTGTGGCCTGTTCTATGAACTGTTGTGTAGGCGAAGAAAGAGAATCCAGATGCAGAATTCAAGGAGATTTCGAACAGTCTGGGTGCAAAGTGGAAAGATATTAGTGCAGAGGAGAAGAAGCCTTATGAGGAGAAGTATCTGGCAGAAAAGGAGGCCTATTTGCAGGTAATTGCTAAAGAAAAGCGTGAGAATGAAGCTATGAAGCTTTTGGAAGACGAACAGAAGCAAAAGACTGCGATGGAGCTGCTTGACCAATATCTCCAGTTCAAGCAGGAAGCAGAGAAGGAGAACAAAAAGACCAAGTAATGGAATTTTGCTTGAACAGTACGGCATCCCTCTTCCTCGGCCTCGTTGATCACAGAAACACTGACTTGTTTGTCTTGTTGATTTGCAGGAAAGAAAAGGATCCGTCGAAACCAAAGCAGCCTATGTCAGCATTCTTCTTGTTCTCCAATGAGAGACGTGCTGCTTTACAAGCAGAAAACAAGAATGTCCTAGAGGTGAATGAAGATCCCAATATTCATTCCATACTCTGCTGCCGTTATGTTAGTAATTTCCTCTGATAATTTGATTTTGGAATTTGCAGGTGGCAAAGATTGCTGGTGAAGAATGGAAGAACATGACGGAAGAACAACGGGGGCCTTATGAGGAGGTCTATTTCATGGCCAGAAAAAAAAGTTTTCTTCTTTTCAACATAAAGCATCAACTTTATATCTCATCTAATTTTGGAACTTGCAGATGGCAAAGAAGAACAGGGAGAAGTATATGCAGGAAATGGAGGCCTATAAGAAGAAAAAGGAAGAAGAAACCCTGAACCTCAAGAGAGAGGAGGAAGAGAATTTGAAACTTCAGAAGCAGGAAGCCCTGCAGTTGCTTAAGAAGAAGGAGAAAACAGAAAACATAATTAAGGTTTGTTTGAGTTTATCTGATATTGGCTCAATTGTTGTTTGAGTCTAATTTGCTTGAGAAAGGGTTCCTTCTTGCCGCTTATAAGTGTCCTGTGATGTGCAGAAAACCAAAGAAAAGCGCCAGAAAAAAAAGCAGCAGAATGTTGACCCTAACAAGCCTAAGAAGCCAGCGACTTCATTTCTTCTGTTCAGGTCGTTAAATACTTAAATTGAAAAGTGCGATTATTGACCAAAAACAAATAAAAGTCATTTAATTTGAATTGTTTTCCCTCGAAACTCAGCAAGGAAGCAAGGAAAATCTTAATGCAAGAGCGCCCGGGGATGAGCAATTCTACCCTTAATGCACTTATATCCCTGAAGTGGAAGGTGATTTCTGTCGCTTCATAACTGCCTACCATTTTTCTCAAGTTACATGTCAGGATATATAATTTTGATTTTGTGTACTATAGGAACTTGGTGAAGAGGAGCGGCGAATGTGGAATTCCAAAGCCACTGAAGCACTGGAAGCATACAAAAAGGAACTGGAAGATTACAATAAGTCGGCAACCTTCAATGATGGTGGTCCACAGTAATGAGTCTGATCTCTGACCTAAAAGCTCTGCAGCTCTGAACTAACAACATCTGCTGTATCCGTCTGGCTATTAGTTTGATAGCCTTTATTTTATTGTGTTAATTAACTTGGTTGCTGCCCATTTTTATGTTGCAATTTGAATGGTCGATGACGTGCCAGTTTTTAACCTGATTCTGATCTAGTAATTCGATGTTGTTCAATTAAATTATTCGGAGAAAAACGCGTTTTGGGGTTGTTTCTGACGTGTATTATTGTCACCTTCCCCTTAAAAAAAAAAAAAAAAAAAGACGTGCGCCGCTACATGAGCAGAGAAACAAGCCGGAGAGTGGATAGCCAGAGTGATGTGTCACAATGACAATTTATTTTTTTAATTTTAATATTTTCGTCA
>CM034058.1:255755-458430 GCA_019804595.1 Bruguiera parviflora | reverse complement strand
TTAATTTTAATATTTTCGTCAAAAATTAATAAATATCAACATATGTGACAGATTAGATAAACTGTACAATAAATTATAAAAATACCAAATAATGTTTGATTACATAGTTTTTAGTTCTTAATTGTAAATTAAACCGGTTTAGTTATACATTTAGTTGTTTTAGAGAGAAAAAATTGAAATTGTAAAAATAAAAGAATTTACCGCACTCGGTTGACCGTTACGGTTGAAATAGCATCCATATTCAAGAGATTCGTTTAAAAAAGCCTTTTTTCCTTTTTTTTTTTTTTTTTTTTTTTTGAGTAGATTCGTTTAAAGAAGCTTTAAAAGCGACAAATGTCAAACAAAATTAAACAACTTTTGGCCCGCATCATTCAAAGGAAATTGAATAAGTTAAATAATAAATGCTCTGGTGAGGTGCTGTTTATTAAATAAATAAATAAATAAACACAGGAAGATGATATAGTCTTCAACGACAAGTTGTTCTTTTTCTTCCACAACGCTCTTTGCCAAACTAACTGAAAAGAATTTCTTTATTTTCTTTTTTTTTTTTTAAAGCTACAATTCGCAAAGAATCTTTGGAAAGTATTTGTTTTTTCTTTTTACGGGTACATTTAATACGGTAAATCAATTTAAATAAGGATTTGATTAATTTTCATTCAAAATAAAGTAATTAAATGAAATAAGAAGTAAAAGTTTAGGATTCGTTTAGAATGTTAAAACGATTGAAGATTTGATTGAAAAAACTTGGCAAAAGATTTAGTATTTTATTAGTCACTTATTCTTGTTTCGCCGCTCACAACGCGATAGCTTGTCCTCACATTAACATCGTTCTGCGTCTATGTTTGCTGCCGCACATTGCTTCTGTCGCTGCCGCTTCCAATTCCAATAACTCCATAACCAACAGTGTAGATTCTCTCTCACGGGATCTTTCATCAACTGCATTTCCTTAATCTGCGCCCCCCCTCCTCAACCAAAAGCTATGGCTCAGCATCCCCCACAACACGACCCCCTCCCGGAATCCTTCCGTGAAGTCGACGCCGGTGCAACCTTCGTCCTAGAATCAAAAGGTTCGAAAACAAGAAATCCCCCGTCTTTTTTGTTTTATCAGAAATCATGGTAAAGTAGCTGAAATATAGCTTGCTTTTTTCTTTCTTTTATTATTATCATTATTTTTTTTTTTTTTCAAAAGAAAAGGGTTTGTTCTTTAGCCAGAAAAGGCAAAAACTTTGGCCCAGAGATTGTAACCTTATTGGGCTCTCTTCTTTCTTATTGTTTCTGGCATGCAGGGCAGTGGTGGCATGCAGGGTTCCACTTGACGACGGCGATAGTTGGGCCAACGATACTGGCGTTGCCGTACGCTTTCAGGGGGCTGGGCTGGGGCCTTGGGTTCATGTCCTTAACGGTGATGGGTGCCGTCACCTTCTACGCCTATTATCTCATGTCCAGGGTGCTGGAACACTGCGAGAAATCTGGTCGCCGTCACATCCGATTCCGAGAGCTGGCTGCCGAAGTTTTAGGTCAGCTTTCTTTCTTCTTACTACTTCTGCAAATTTAAGCGTGAAAATTGAATTCTCTCTTGCCCCTTCCCCACTTCTTTTAGCCAGAGTAAAAAAGTCTTCGTTGCATACGCTGATACACACATCAGGATTCTACTAAGCGTTCACCCAACTGTACAAAAGTAGATTGGATATTTTGTTTTCTAAAACAAATTTGAAAAGTAACTGATTAAAACTTTCAAATGTGAAATTGAAACAGTCCAGGCTACCGTGATATCATAAGATAAATTATGTTACTTTTAATATGAAATGGAACTCGAATTCAAATTTGAATTAGGAATTTTTTATCTCGCTGTGATAAGTCAAACTTCCTCTCGTAGGTTAAGTTTCTTTTTATTGTTTTTTAACAATACAAACTAAACACACTCCGTACCCGCAACGACATTTTAAACACGCCATTAGCGCTAAAATATGTAACTTATATTAACACGGAATTAAATCCTGCCATAGACCAAGCAGCTCCGTTCTTGATTTTCCGCAATTTTTGGGGGAAATGAAAAGAGGGGTCAGTCTCTCTTTTGTCAGCGTATTCGTGAAGAGGACAAAAAATGGTTGGCCTGGCGTTTCAGGAATTTCGTATAAATTGTTTTGGAACTGTACCCGCGGTCGGACTTTTGACATTCGCACTTGAGTTTTCCTTTTTGGGTTGGACCCGATCCACCACTATGTTTTTTTTTTTTATTCCTTAAAATGTCGGTGGAGTTGTAAGTTAAACAATATCTATTCATTATTCTGAGATATCGAAGAATATATACGCGTAAGTTCTTCAACAGCGGAATTTTCTTTTTCTTTTTAGCTTTGTTGTTGTGTTAGGTCTCAGTACTTTTCGGCCATATTTCTGCTTTTTGACCTTTGATTGGTCCAGTTTCTGATGGTGAACAAATTGGGAAGTAAATTTTTTAAAGCCGTCTCTGTTATAAAGTACAGGAGCTCATGTTCAAAGAAGTGCTTAAACGAAGAGTCTTATCATCTTTTTTAACAAAAATGAGAAAAAATTTATAATTTCTTTTTATTTTGTTATAAGTAGGCCCATATGTATTGTGGATGATAGCTAATTAGTAATGAAATCTTCTGAGGGCAGCAGGCGATGTGTGCAATCTTACCTATGTATTAATCAGAAGATATCATGCCTTTTCTTTTCCAGTTACTTGGTTCAAGCTTTAGCTTTGCTGTCACTGACCATGTCTGTCCTTTTCAATAATGATACATCTAAGCAATTTGTTTGGTTTATTTTTATATTATTTCGATAGTGATCTTGATTTGTTTTTCGATCAAAGAGCACAGGCTGCCACTAAAGAAATAGTCGAAGTTCATATTCTTATGCCGTTTATTTTCACAGGGTCTGGATGGATGTTTTATTTTGTCATAATCATTCAAGGAGCTATCAACACTGGAATTGGCATAGGAGCCATTTTGCTTGCAGGGGAATGCATTCAGGTATATTGCTTCTTTAGCTCAAGTTGGTTTCCAAAATTCCATCTGTTGGGACCAATGCAATCAGATCTAATCAAACCTTGGATATTATTTATTAAAAGCTCAATCACCACCCATTTGACTTTACAATACATGAGGATAAGTTCTGACCATTTTGCAAACCAGTTTATGGTTAATTTTTGCTAGTGGAAGTGGATTGGGCAATCCATCACATTCAAAAGAGAGTGACATGAAGCTATACATGCCACTTATAATTAACATGGTTTACCAAAATATTTCCATCATGCAATTAATCAGAGCATATAGTTTTCTAGTCCTAATTTAGTTTAAAGCCACTTGCAATTTACATAGTTTACCAAAGTTATGTGGAGACTAGTTAACTAGTACAGAATTTTCATGGATGGCATGCCATCAGCAATTCCATAGCATGATTGTACAGAGACTTGGTTTTAATCAGCCCAGAGACGAGTATGGAGTATAATTGTACAGGCAGACGTGAATTGCAGCCTGAAAGATGCTAAACTTGCATCTAATAATTGGTTTTCATTTGCAGACTTCTTGAGGCAATTTTTCACAAATTTCTCATAGATACATACATGTAATCCTGTGTTTTCTCTTCTCATTTCAACTTTAAATAATTCATTATCTGATTTTTCCTCTTTTTTGGCTCTGGAGATCATGTACTCGAACCTCTCTCCCCATGGAACACTGAAATTGTACTACTTCATTGGAATGGTGACAGTGGTAATGGTAGTTCTCTCCCAGCTTCCAACCTTCCACTCCCTCAGGCACCTCAACATGGCTTCCCTACTTCTCAGTTTGGGCTACACTTTTCTTGTGGTTGGTGCTTCTATTCATGCAGGTACCTTATATTCAAGTCTGCCTTTCCAATGTTTATCTTTAGTTAACTGTTGCATAAATGAAGGACATAAATAGTTTCTCCCTAGAAACAAGTGTAAGACTATATCTGTGGGAATTTCGTGCACTTGGGGGCGATTTATTTACCCGTGGCAAGACAAGATTAAGAATGAAGCATTTTTAAGGGTGGATTTTGTGGTCAAGCTGAGTAGGAATACATAAGCGAAGTTTCCAGATAATAATCAATTGAGAATTTTGAATCCCGAAGCCTTCCCACCCACCACCAAGGAATGAACTATGAGTTCTCTAAATTCTAGCCTATCCTTTTACAACCAATAAAGGCTTTATTTCTTTATCCAAACTGTTGTT
Source organism: Bruguiera parviflora (assembly GCA_019804595.1). Taxonomy (NCBI): domain Eukaryota; kingdom Viridiplantae; phylum Streptophyta; class Magnoliopsida; order Malpighiales; family Rhizophoraceae; genus Bruguiera; species Bruguiera parviflora. The sequence continues at coordinate 454,213 of CM034058.1, read as the reverse complement.
TCCATGATGTAGTTTTGAATTTGATTTCTCTCATGTTTATCCACAATCTATCTTCCTCCTTTTAAAGTCAAAGCTAGCAATATCGGACTCTGATGAGAAATAAATATTGGACCGTGCCGCCCTTTCACATCCCGTACACTGACACTCACCACCTGTCAGCTTCAGCTTCGGGAAAAGAAGCCCATATCCGACAGTGAACACATGCTTGAAGCCTTGAATTGTCAGCTGAGCCAAATCGAGCAGTGTTGATTTGTTACAGCCTGACTCCTGGGGTTGGTTTGTTACACTAGTTTTTGGTCCTATTAACTGCCGAATTACCGGTACGCGAGAAAGTGGTTGAATTTCCAATGTGTTTGCTTGGTTCCCAGAAATTATACTGGATTCCAGAAGCTTTTTTCTACTCAGTCGAGTACAAGTTTCCTCCATAATTAAGTATTGAAATAAACATGATTTTTTTTTTTTTTTTGGGTGAAAACTAAGACAGAAACATCTGTTCATGCAGGTCTATCAAAAAATGCTCCTCCCAAAAGCTATTCTTTAGAATCCTCTCGGTCGACAAGGGTCTTTAATGCCTTCACGTCCATCTCCATAATAGCTTCCATCTACGGAAACGGAATACTGCCTGAAATACAGGTAAGTTTCGGCCCCTTATTGAAGCCTGAAGCTGACTTTTGGAGCCCTGCATTTGTTAGAGCCAACAACTCTCTGCCAGTCATTTAATTCAACACACCTGCACTGTTGCAAGCACTAATTACGAAGGGCTCCCCTTTATATGGACTGTCTTAACCCAGGAGAGAGGCTGTTAGGTTGCACTATCATAACTATTCGTTACGCATTTGTGATCCTCATCTTAATTGCGTTCGTGTATTTAATTTAATGACTACAAGTATGCAACCAACTCTCACGATAATGTAATGTCACGTTTTTTTATTAACATTTCCAAATTATGAGATCTTGTTTAACTGTTCATTCTAGTTTTTGCTCAAGATTAATGGAATGTCCATCATCGCAGTCGATTACTGTATCAAGTAATAATTTTCTCTAGTCATGCTTGCTTCCTTGACATGACATGACATGACATGACATGACATGATTCTTTGTGCCATTACAGGCAACTCTGGCTCCACCTGCCACTGGAAAGATGGTAAAAGGACTTCTTATGTGTTATGCTGTGATATTTGCAACTTTCTACTCAGCTGCAGTGTCTGGATATTGGGCCTTTGGAAACAAATCCAATTCAAATATTCTCATAAGCCTGCTACCAGATACAGGGCCTTCCTTCGCACCTACATGGGTACTCGGCCTCGCTGTTGTCTTTGTTCTTCTTCAGCTGTTAGCTATAGGCCAGGTAAAGCTCAATGATCGCTCCATTTGATCCATACCAGGCTCTGAATTGTAAGTCAGTTACTGCATTGGCGCTGACACTGCCCCGGCCTCACTCATAGTTAACTCCCTCGCCAATTCAACTAAACCAAAAAAATTGGCAGCATCGCTGCCTATTGCAATGCCTTATATGCCATCATTGTGCTTGCATAAACCACGATTGCAACTGCATTAATCGTAAATTACTAGTGGACCAATAGAACAATGCATAAAGTTTTGTGCTTTGAGCTGCACCGTCTGTATGAAACAGGTTTATTCTCAAGTGGCTTTTGAGATCATGGAAAAGAAGTCAGCTGATGTGAAGCAAGGGAGGTTCTCCAAAAGGAACCTCGTTCCTAGGCTGATTCTTCGGTCTCTATACATGGTAACCTGTGGATTCATGGCAGCAATGCTGCCATTCTTTGGGGACATTAATGCTATTGTGGGAGCTATAGGATTCATTCCTCTAGACTTCGTTCTCCCTATGCTTCTCTACAACATGACCTATAAGCCTCCAAAATCTTCCATCACCTACTGGCTCCACGTCTCCATTATGGTTGTCTTCTCAGGGACAGGAATTGTGGGGGCTTTCTCTTCTATAAGGAAATTGATTCTTGATGCCAACAAGTTCAAGCTCTTTAGCAGTGATGTGGTTGACTAAAGGTTGAAACATACCGAGCAGAAAACCCAGTCCTTTTAGGTAAAAGCTAGACACATGAAATTACATCTGTATGCCACATGAGGACTCAAGACAATTCAAAGAACTCTGCATTTTAGGCTGTACAAGATAAGCTTGGTGGGAAGTGGCTTTTAAATGGTTGTCAGATCAAGTGTGGGCTATATGTCGGGCGGTTGGTGTAGCTACAAGAAGGGGGGGGCCTGGTTCATAACAGCGCAAAGCAAGACCGCTGCTTTTTTGGCCTTTTCTGTGACAATCTTTTTTTCTTCTTTTCTTTTCTTTTTCTGACCATCAATTTGTAAAATGGGTGTCAGTATGTTTGTGGAAAGTGCCAAATTTGCATTTTCATTGAGAGCTTTATTAAATAGATAAAAGGAATTTGACATGTTGTGAATATATAGGATATTATTGGATCGATGCATGTATTTTCAACTTAAATGCAATCAATATTCCAATATGTAGGAATTTATTATTATTTTTTTTTTCTTTAAAAAAAAAAAAAGCCTGATCCTTCTTCAAAACACTTCGGGAATGAACTTTTAAATGCACCGAGTCGACGTGGAAAAATTGGCAGACTATTCTCAGTATTACCAATAATTATATGGATGATTACCGTTAACAAATGCCTAGCTGGAGCCGTCTACATGTTTTTGCAGAAGAAATGACGGTTTATTATTTATTGGTTCCGTTCTAGATTTAACGTGTATGATATAAATTGTGCATTATGTAAAACATCGCTGTGCCAGCTAGCGATGATGCAAGGCCTTGACGAGAGACAAGTGTTGCAGTCGTGCCATGTTTGCGAGAAAGATCGGAGGAATTTTACCATTCTTGTACACAAATGTCCGAGTTCACGCGCAAGTCCTGACCCGGCATTGTCGGCATGCGATTAAAAAAAAAGGAAACGAAACGACAAAGAACATGGTAAGGACGTTATTGCTATGGCATGGGCTCCAGGCCCATGTCTCGCCGAGGCCTGGCTTCTCAGGTGACCCGTCGTCGTGGAGCTTGTACGGACTCCAGGCAATCAGGCGTATCACCTGAGCACAAAAGGCCCATTCAAACGAGCCTCACAACAGTCCCCCCCCTACGCTTCAATCCACATTCACTAATCATCACCAGACACTCGCCCGCTCAAATGAGTTTCCGCACTTCTATGGCGTTGCACCAAACCGAGTGTCTCGTCACGATCTCCATTACTACTAATACTTGGAAGGAGACCACGCCACATTGCCCGCCAGAGGGATCCTGCATGATGTGGGGCCGCCGATATTTACTCCATGTCTCGACAACTACCGGGTAACATCTTTTCCAATACATCATCTCCTCCGTCCTTCCTTGTCGCCCATTGGAATTTCCATTGATTTAAGTATCAGAATTAAAAATGCTGGACTTCGACTTAGCACTTTTAGTTGAAAATTTCTTAGGCTTCCCATACGCTTCTCAGAATCTCTCCTCACCACACAAAAACAAAAAAAAAAAAAAAAAAACCTTTTACTCGGTATGTATGGGTTTATGTAGACGAAATTTTAAATTAAATCCCGTCTATTAAGTGACTATAGGCTCATCAAATGAATCCGTAAGAAATTTACTTTCGATCGCACGAAAGTGTCTATATTAGCCTAATAGCTAGTAGACATGATACGTGTTTTACTTAACAGGTCTCTCGCTGTGTTGGTGCATCAAATTCACCTGCGCTCAAGAATTTTTTCCACGATAGACTATACGCATGGAGAGTCATTGCCTCATAATTCTAGCAAAGTCAAATGTTTGGAAATTTAGCCATATATCCCGATCAAAATGCCTTCCTCATCAAAGTTTCTGTGCACACCTAACCATAGAGGATGAGCTATGGAGACGAAAATATAGACTCTTGTTATAACCACCAAACTATGGTTTCACTTTCACATCATAGGAACAGGGCAATCTAATGATTAACCCAGCGATTGTTCAAGATTCTTCCAAGTCATACAGATATGTAATTAAAAATCCACATTAATCAAGGAGCCATGTCTTGGTAGAAGAGAACGGAATTGACATGTGAAATGCGGGAATCACAAGAACGATTATACTTTTAAAAGGAAAAATCAAGCATAAAGCAGTTGACTTGGGAATTTTTATTTAGTAATGATTTAGAGTAGTATTTTTTACATCCAATTTAATTTATAATAAAATAAAATAATTTAAAACATTATTTATTGTTTCTAAAATGACACTTTAATAACTAAAAATTTAAATATTTTTCGTTAAAATATTGCAATTTTAAAAATATATATATGTCGCGTCTACACACTAAATTAAATACTAACACCATTTGCTTAACTTTTTATTTTCAAATTTGTTTAATACTTATTATTGATGGGTGTGTAAATATAATGTAAATCATTTTCCTAATAAAATAGTCTGAGCTAATCCTCCAAAATAACTTATCATATGCAAAATTGAGGGCTCTACCCTTAATAGGCAACCCTTGCATCCTTCAAGAAATGCTGTCCTTCCTATGCAAGGTATACTCTTAGCAAGGTAATGGAGACTTCGATGGCCTATATATGTGGAAGCTGTGAACGTTACAAATGCGTCCTTTTGGGCCATAACTAACGCGGTTAATTTCTAACCTACCATTTTGAAAAGAAGGAAACCTCTCTCTCTCTCTCTCTCTCTCTCACATCACACACACACACACACACACACATCTTCTGCCGTGATATCTCTTCTCTCCGTTGTGATCTCTTTGTTGATTGATCGATCGATCGATTTATTATCTTTGCGCATGCAACAAGAAAGTGAACACCTTAGAAAACATATGGAGAAAACCCATCAAGAAAAGCAAGCCCAAGAGCTACCACAACAAGCAAAGCCCCTTGTATGGGATTGTGGTAGCACTCTCTTTGACTCCTTTGAGCTCAAATCTTTTGAGCGTCAACTCGACTCGGCTATCAATTCAAGAAGCTTTTCCATGCCTCACTTAGCCGAAAGAAGGCCAGTAATGGGCATAGCTGCTCCAGTACCGGCCCCTTCTCCGCCGGTGGTGTCCAAGAGACCTTCAAAGATCTCTAGGGTGCTACACAAGTTCCTGAAATCAGTGTTCAAGCCTAAACAAAACGGTAGCCGCATATTTCGGATTCATGAGGGACACCATGAGGAATACTATGTCGTTTATGAGAAGTCCGGCGCTCTTACAACCATTCCGGAAGTCCCGGAGATTGATCTTGGTGGATTTCCACCGGAGGTCAATCCTTTGGCAATGAGAGCTACAGCCTCTGCCAGGTTTACGGCCACTTCCGTTGGTATCTAGCCACGTGCTTAATTAGTTGGGTATAGATTGACATTAACATATAGCTTGAATTTGTATCTTATGTATTTGTATATATGATAGAGTTTCATGTTTATTGTTATGATAAAATCTACCTTGCATATTTTTTAAGTTATTCATAGATAAATTAATGTTAAAAGTGAATTTAAAATTAGTATAATATTTTAATTCACTTAGATATATTTTATGTTTCAAGTTGAAATTGAGAATTCATAGTTATTATAAAAATTGTTTTTTTTGGGGGGGTCCATATTCTGTCCTTTCCACCTAAGTATTTTAGGGTTTAGACAATAAGGGTTTACTTTGTGTGTTAGGGTTTTACTTTTCATGGCTCACACGTTTACCTGTTAATTGCCCGAGTTACGGATTGCAATGGGCGAGGTCAATGGTTAAGAGCTTTAAATATTTAGACTTCTTCCGTTTTCTTGTTTTTTTTTTTTTTTGTGTGTGTGTGTGTGTGGGTGTGTGGGGGGGGTGTTCTAAGATGCTTGTTAAGCTGCGGATTATGAGATAAGGAATAAGTACTATTCTCTATCATATAGATCTCCGATCATTCTATTCACGACACTCCACACTTTGAAAATTCAAGTTCTTTCCTACTACATGGAGCTAGCAAAAGCTACGTGTTTAGCTTTTTCTTGAATATTGGGGGACACAGGTGATCAAAATGGCTATGCAAATATAATTGGATATACAGACATGCCATGTTCTGATTAATAACTTGAGAGCCCGCCGTTTGAACTTGGAATGATTGCCCCATATGCAAACTTTTCAGTTCCTACAGATCGTTTAAGTCCTAATTGGTATGGTATAAGAATTTTGTAATCCATGAAATTTGAAATAATAGGAAATTAGGAATGGATTTGGTTAATGGAACTAATATAAATTCGTAGGTATTATGCATAAAGTTACAAATATACTCTTAAAATATCATAATGAGATTAAAAAAGAAGATACTTTAGGAATAAAATAATGAGTCAGACAGTGTTGGGCTTAACTAACGCCTTTTAAGGAAAGGGCAAACCTGAAAAATATTTGGGCCTCAATTGGGCCCTTAAAATATATTTTTCTTTTACTTATTAGCCCGAGTTAATATTATTGGGCTTCAGTAAAACCCTCAAGGCCCACGGAGAGAGGTTTTACTCTACCTGCGCACCGGGGACGCAGAGGGTCTCATACAAATGGAGAAATCGGTGGCGACGCTAGATAAAGGCGCGACCTGCTCATCGTGGAACTACTGTGGCCAGCGATTGGCCGCCGGCGCCGCAGATGGCACCCTCTCCTTCTTCGACTCTCGTGACCCTGCTTCTTCCTCTTTCACCGCCACCTCTAAAATTAAGGTTCTTGCTTTTATTATTATTTTTTTCCTTTTCTCTGCTCCATTTTCTTCCTCTGGCCCCTTATCTATCCACGGTAAAAATCATTCTAACCGTCAATTATTTGGTAAACGATGATTTTGAATATGGATTTTAGGTAAACGAGGCTGGGATTGTGAAGATTGTTTGGGTTCCTCCTGATTATGGTGATGCATTGGCCTGCATTTTCGCCGATGGAGGCTTGTCTTTGTGGGAAGAGATCGCCGAAGGTATGAGTAGCATAAAAAGTGATTTTAATAGCTTAAAGTTATTTTCTATATATATATATATAATTTATTTATTTATTTTTGGATAATTTTAGATGGCCAAGATGTTCAATGGAAGTTCTGTAAGAGCTTTCAGAGCAAACCAAGCAAAGCTTTGGATGTTCAGTTTGGAGTTTTCCAGTCAAATTTGAAAATGGTGAGTTCTTATAGTTATTTCTAGTTTTTTTTTTTTTTTAATAATAATTTTTGAAGCTAAGATGCAGTGCGTAACTAAGTTCCCAATAAGCATGTGCAGATGTGATTGTAGCTCAAGGGCATCTGCTCCTAGTGTTAGATTCTTGAGTCAATTCATTCTCTCATTCCCCGTGTGTGTGTGTGTGTGTAAAGTTTGCTTCTTTTAGCAAATAATACATTTAGATTCTATCATTTGAAATTTCTAGTGCACAGGTAGTGGCATATTCAGATGGCTATGTTAAAGTCTATGAGCTCTTGGATCCCTTGGAATTAAAGAAGTGGCAGCTTCAGGTTATTTTTAAATAAATAAATAAATTGATTCATTTGATTCCCTGAGCTTAATGACCAGCTCTTTGCTTGTTTCTTTTCTTGATTTGCTTCTGATTCTTTTGCCTTTGCCTTTTTGGGCCAGGCTGAATTTCAGAATGTTATTGATTCGGTGACCACATTTGGGAGGGCTTCATGCTTGTCTGCTTCTGTTTCTTGGAATCCACGAAGGGGTGAAAGCCAGGAAACAAGCTTTGTTCTGGGTTTTAATTCTGACACCCCACAATTGAACTCCTCCAAGGTGGGTCTGTTGTACATCTCTTGGAAGTTAAAATGTGCTATTTTTAGCCTATTATAGAATTGCTGATGCTGAGCTATGTCAATTCAAATTGAACTATGCCAGTTTTGATGTAATGGACAAGCATTTTTGAATCCCAATTTATCTGACAGAAGTTGGTTATACACATATACTTCAGTTTGAGATGAGAAAATTTCTTTTCTTGCTGTATTCTACCCGAGAAACTTTGGAAATAATTAATTTTGTTCATGAACTATATCAAACATGCTAATTGGATGGAAAAATGTCACAGGTGTGGGAGTTTGATCAGGCCCATCAACGATGGCTTCCAGTTGCAGAACTGTCTTTGCCTGCTGACAAAAGCGATCAGGTTTTTGCTGTTGCTTGGGCACCAAACATTGGCCGGTAAAGAATTCTATGTTATATGAGAGGCAATTGTGGCTTAAAGCATTCAGCTTATTTTGATATTCATTAGTGATGGTACATCATCAGAAATGAAAATGCATCTTACATGAGAAAATGGTGCCAAGTTTGGGGCTATGGTGTGCTTGGTTTGCTCCCATAGCAGAGGAGGCTTTATTGCTTTAATTTCTATTGGTAAAATGAAAGTGGATGGGTGCCAAGCCATCGGTAATTTGCTTTAAGGATTTGTTTAAACGTAGTTGTTTCATGATTTTGCTTCCTTTGATGTCCTCTGTGGGGCTTATAGCAGGATACATGCAATACAGTTGCTTATGTTTACTGATAAATCATGTTGTATTTTCATGTAGGCCATATGAGTTGATAGCAGTAGCTAGCCATAAGGGAATCATGATATGGCATATAGGATTGAACCCTGAACTGGATGGGAGGCTCTCAGTGGAAAGGGTTGCATTGCTTTCAGATTTTGAAGGGGAGGTATGGAGACTGACATTTGAAACATCTGACTGATGAAGCAAGGAGCTATTGGATGTGCTCTTTCCTTTCTTTCTTTTGTATTTTCTCTTTTGCATAATGGTATAAGGACTAATGTATGAGCTTATTCGCAATTTAGGTGTGGCAGATGGAATGGGACATGAGTGGAATGACCTTAGCAACAACGGGAACCGATGGAATGATAAGATTGTGGCAATCCAACTTAAATGGCGTTTGGCATGAGCAAGCTGCATTTGTACCTACTCCTAAGTCACTGGGATGATGCTTTGTCTGGTTTCAATTTCACCAGGGGGCAATCCATCACCTTTCAATTTGCACTTTAATTCGCTGACCTTTGTTTGTTACATAATGTATTTCTTGGCGCTGAAATTCCAACCTCTTCATCTGTTCACGTGCTGATAATTTTTCTCCGTTTCTCTTAATTAATTACCATTGTATAGCCTATTGGGCTGAACTGTGGTTCAGACGCTTCTGTTGGTTTGGTTTTGGGTTGGAACTATCCTCTTGCCCATAGCATATTGGGGGGGGGGGTGGTTTGATTTACGAAACTGTTCAAGAACTGGAAGTGTCAGCGAGTTTCACATTCCTCCAAAATATAAGATGGAATTGAAGATTTTCCTATAGCCTGCTCCAAAATAATTGATGTAAACAACACTACTTTTGGACTGAACCTTCTATAGAAGGTAAAAACAAAGAAGAAAAATTCTCATTGAAAGATACGAAATCTATTTTGGGTGTTTGCGTTATATGACAACATCGAAAGACCCACAAAACCCTCTGAAATCTATCAAATCCCTCCATCTGGGAGATGACATCTCTTTAATTCCACTCATTTTCAGTCCTTACCGTTCATCGCCGTCCTATCTGCTTGCTCGGCTTTTTACAGTCGACACCCTAAAAATAAATTTTCTTGTTTTCATCCTCAAAAGTATTATTTCTGAAAAAAACGAGATACTTAATGTTGTGAATATAAGTAATCAATAAAAGTATTTATCCTTATTTTATATTTAATATAGTGTTTAACCTGATTTGTCGTGAATGTAAATGCTGGGGGGGGGGGCCGCAGCTTATCACCTTTTTAACATTTTCCTGTTTAACTTTACCGGTTCCCACCTTGAATTTTGCTTTGGCATTTGCGGCTAAATACAATAAAGAAACAAAAAGTATATATATATATATATATATATAGTTTTTATTTTGTATTTTTTATTAAATATATTTTAAATGCATTTGAAGGTCGAAAGCTCAGATAACGTACATAAATACCTCAAAGACACAATTACTGAAAGTTGTGATTAGTTAAAAAGAATCCATTCGTTGTCAAGCTAAGCATCACAAGTTTAATTTTTTTTGTCGAAATATTTAATAAAACTATACAAATTGTGAAATAATATCGCTATTTTCTCATTTGACCCCTTTTCTTTTTTCTTTCTTTCTTTCTTTTTTTTTTTTTAATAAGTCAATATGAACCGTAACCCCCGTTAAAATTTTTCAATTGATTTGAATTATAATTCAAACTCGAGCTAACTCTCAAAATTATTTCAGTATTAATATCAATGGGTTACAACTTATTAGTTTGATTCAAACTTAAAAGATCACTTTTTTTTCTAATTAAGTAGAACAGAACATTTCGTCTTCAGTTGTTTTCTAATTGAGTGGAACAGAATATTTCGTCTTCCGCTTCCGTTACTTGCGTGGTTTCTCCTCTCTGGAAAAGCTTCGGTTGTAAATTTGTCCCTCTTAATATGCGTCAATTTTTATGTGGTGTTGGGGCCTCAAATTTTCCAACTTTGTAAGTTTGGCTCCTTTTTTATTTATTTATTTTATTTTATTATTTATTATTTTTATAGAATATGAGAGCCATAATTGACATTATAAATGGGCCCAGTCGGACCTCATGTTCTCAAGCCACGCCTCCAAAACGCAGAAGACAAACCAGCAGCGTCGTAGACCACTAGCGGTTGCACGATAATGGAGAAAAAAGAGCTGCACTAGAGTTTGCGTTACAGGACGATCCGGATACATTGGTTCCTGCCTTGTTAAAAAGCTCTTGAAGAAAGTATACACTGTCCATGCAACATTGAGAAACTTGGGTACGTCTGTCTCTCTCTCTCTCTCTTTTTTTTTAATTCCCCTTACTCTCTATAGGCTAATGCACTCTTTAATTCTTATGGTTTTGGAAAAATTGCAGGAGATGATTCCAAAGTGGGCCTTCTTAAATCCCTTCCTAACGCAGACATCAAATTGGTTGCACCAAAGTGAGCTCCCGATGAGTTTGAAGCGGCCATTGAAGGGTGTAATTATGTTTTCCATGTTGCTATGCCATGGCAGCATGACCCCAAAAGCACCTTGGTCGTTCTCTTCACTGATTTGACACCTCCCGTTTGTTCTATGCTTGATGTTGATCAATATCCATGGACAATTTGACACGTTTTCTTTGTTTTTTTTTTTTATTCGGATAACCGTTGACGGTTCAGGGGTAGGATTGAGGCAACTATTGCTGGGGTAAGACGCATGGCTGATTCCTGCATCCGATTACAAACCGTTTGAGCGTCTCATCTACACAGCAAGTGTGATGGCATGCTCACCATTGAATGAACGTGGGTCTGGCTTCAAATCAAGCCCATATGAATCTTGCTGGACGCCACTGAATCTCACATTCACTCGTTGCAATGACTGTACGTTGGTATCTTCCTCCCTTGCCAAGGAATTAATATATTGGGTTTCCGATTTTTCGGATCATTCAATTTTGTAAGTTTATTTCAGCTTTAGGTGTTTCAAACAGCGGAGTGGTTAACTTTTCAATTTATATAAATTAAGACTAATGGTGGGGTGCCACGCTGATTAAGTTGAGTTATTCGTGTACATATTATTATTCGAACCTACATTAATAAAATACACGATAACCTATATAATATAATAGTGCGCTTTTCTTTTGCAGGAATACACAAAGAGCAAAGACATTGGCAGAGAAACAAGTTTTGAGCTATAACGAAACTGATTGTGCTAAATTAGAAGTCGTCACTCTAGCTTGTGGCCTAGTGGGAGGGGAAGCCCTTCTTTCCTCTGTTCCTTTGAGTGTACAAACGATCTTCTCACAGGTTACAGATAATCCATTTGGTTACGGAGCATTAAGATAAATTGAAGAACTTCTAGGTTCGGTTCCTCTTGTGCACATAGACGACGTCTGAGATGCACCCCGTCTTTGCTATGGAAAAGCCATCGATGAAAGGTGGATTCTTATGTGCGGCTACCCGTGCAACAGTAAGGGAAATGGCGAGTTACTATGAAGAGAATTACAGTGAAATCAAGATAGATGCAAAGTGAGAATTCCCTCTTGAGTGCTTACATCTTCATGTGTTGATTACATAAATTCTTGAATTTATCTGGGACTGTTGCTTGGCAGAACCAAGAGTGCCTCAACACACGAAATTCTTGCACAGGCTGCGTAAGTTTTGGAGTGGCAATTAGAAGAGGCAGGTTCCATTTTTTTTAGAGAAAATGTTGAGGAGAATTCTTAGGTGGTTTACCAGTGCGACTATACAGACAAAAAAATGAACCTTCAAATGTTAAAAAATTTAATAGAACCTAAACTAAACGTGCTACAGTTTTGTCTTTCTGGTCATGACTAGGTAATTTTTTCTAACCTGGACATTGAATGCTCTATTTCCTTTTCAAAAAATTGCTTTTCTAGACCCTTCATTTGTTTTGCAGCCACGCGTATTTGCATCACGGACAACTTTGTAAAACCGAGGTCCAAAACGTTGAAAGTTTGCCCCAAATTGTTATATTCCAATAATGGTGTCTGAATTTCCATTGTAGATTTAAGGGGGACCTCGAGAAAGGAATCGCATGTGATTCTTGGAAGCCGGTGGACACGGGCTTTGAGTTCAAGTACGATACGAAGAAGACCATAGATGAAAGTCTGGAATCTGGAAAGCGACTGGGAGCTCTCTCTCACCAGTAAATCAATTAAGCCAAGAAGAAGAAGAAAAAAAAAAAGATAAATAAAGCATTGTGCGGATGCAATTTCACTCTTTACAAAGATGTACGAAAAATGGTCTGCCACCATTCTAACTTCTCCACGTCGATGGCAAGACTTTGCGTATAAAATTATACTTGTACGTGATTGAGACTTGCTTCCGAGCCTAGGTGAACGTGATTGGGAAGCATGCTTGTTCAATGTACTTTTATATATATATATAATATTTAAAATGTAATAATTTAGTTATTATAAAGTTTTTTCACGATAAATTTATTCTATAGTTAAAATTTATTAATACTTTTTATTAAGTAACGGGTAAAGTATTAAAATGATATGATTTTATCTATATCGTCACGTTAAATATATTATTTTGACATATTACTCAAATTAATTAATTAATTTATTAATTTATTTATATTAATGAATTTTACAGTAGAATAAATTTATTACAAAAAAAAAAATTCTTTTTTTTTCTTTTTTTACGGATAGAATTTTATGGTGGGTGAGGGGATGCACGCCATAATCCAAAATTGATCCAAAAACTTAATAACACAAGCGTATCTCCGCACAAACCTCCCGTTAAATTGGCCGTAAGCTTCCTCAAAAAGTGTCGCATGCAGCCCGATGCCGTAAAAGGGAAGAACTGAGGTCGCGCATGCATTTCAATTCTTGGAGTGTCGCCGTCATGCGTAGTACCCTGGGCCCTAGCCATCCATCTCGTGTGGCCCCAAAAAGATCCAAATTTTAGAGTGAACTGTACGGGGGCCCACCTTCAGTCAGACATAAAATAGGATTGATTGAACAGCGATTTAGGTTTGGACCGACTGCTTGGAGATGAATTTAATAAACTTAATATATAATATAGAATCTTTCAACGTCCGTCCGTTTGAGTCTGCCAAACTCCCGTCCACTGAGAATTTTCCTTTTGTTTTTAGTTATCTCGACGTTGACCCAATCTTGTCCCTCAAAGCCCTTTAAAACGCCAAGCAAAACCATCGGAGTAACACCGTCGACCAAGCAGGTCTCTAGCCTGTAATCTCGTAATTCTTGTCACACGTCATATGATTTTTCGTACAAAATTAATTTTTTTTTATAAAAAAATAAAAATATTTTATTTCAAGAGATATCATTTTAAACAATATGACGTCATTCAATTTAAGCTTTATCTCAATTTGCTACGACACTACCCGTTTAACTTCGTTTGCAACAAAAACTTCAAAAGTTGGAATGCTATCTTGGGCTTCTCTTTTATTACATGTTTATTTTGCTTGTCTATGATACAAACTAAAAATCTAATGCTGCAACTAGACTGTAAACCAGACTGTTTTCTTTCTTATTGCACTTGAATCCGCTGTCTGAGTGAAATTAAAAGAAAAACACCGGGTTCTCCAGCTGAAAATTTGGATCCAATTCCAGGGTGTCAAGAGAGAATTCCCAGTCCACCACTGGAGAATTGGTGGCCGAGGTGTTGGCTGAAATTATCTCAGCATAGTCGGATTCTAGAGGTCGGAAATCTTTCAACCCTCCAAATTTGTCCATCTGGAACGGTGAAATTGAACGGTGATTTGGCTCGGGAGTGGCCGGAGATACAAATGATGGAGAGCAACTGCTCACACTCTTTGCACATCCATGTGCAGAAGGAAAAGAGAAAGGAGCCGGAAGCTCCTTGATGTCCAACTCCTGTGTGTTAACCCTGACGCTCTTTTCAATGTTGAGGAAGGTTTCTTGGGATTGTGGTTGCTGTTGAGAGCTACAATTGCTATTGCTTTGCTTCTGTTCAAGTTTTTCCGGTGGTGCAGGTGGTGGAACTGATTGCTGGCCTTGTGAACAGGTGTGTGCTCCTCTGTACGTGATCTCAAATGCAGCGGGGTCTTCGTCCGATCTTTGCACTTGCTTTTTGGCCGAGCAGTTCTGAGTATTCCTGTGGGTGCATCTCTAATAGCTCCTGCAGATGGGATGCGAACAAACCTCTTGTTAAATTTCATATGTTTAGGACTCGATATGAAAAACCAATGAAAGACATCTCAGGTGTGCTAATTTGTACATGTAAATGTGCACACTGGCCATTTCATCAAGTCCAACCATCTTTGACCGGACCAATCTTATAGCTAAAGTATGTTTGCACATGCAAACTAGATACAATTGGATGGTTGTTGCCTTACAAAACTTTTATGTCCATTTGTGGAGGTGCTCTTATGGAACGATCGCATAGCATATGGGGATAAGTAACAAGCGAGCGGCTTTAGTGAATTGTCATTGGAAGGGAAGTATAGTGTGATAACCTGGGATACTTGGCTCCAAGTATATCCTTCTGCCCATATTTTCTCCAGCTATAGCCATCATCACGGGGCCCTTCCAATCCATTCCCAGAGTTCACTCTAACTTGATCAGTCCATGTAGGCATTGTCTTCCTGCAAAACACATTGCTAAAAATTTAGTACTACAAACTAGCAATATACAAACTTGTTCAATGCCAAAGGATCATGCTCAGTAGACCATAAAACTCACCTCTTCTTTGAGGCAATATTTCGACTATCCTTATGGCCCCCATCAAATTCATCACTCCGTGGACTTCCATTCATTGACGGAGGAGATTCCGGGTTGCTGCTTGTTGCTCCCACAGTTTGTGGCTGTACCGTTGACCCACTCCAATTGAGAATCAGGAGAGCCTTCTCATAAGAAGACAGTATCTTCCGCAATAAGGAGTCCCTAGTTTCAACTGATGATTTTGCATTCAAATATGGCCTCAACTGTTTTGCTAGTTCCATGCCTTGACTTAGCTCATTAATCAGTGTCTTTTGCTCCCAACTCCAACCATTCTCCATTTTGCATGCCCCTCTCTATAACAACGACGATGACAACGACAACAACAACCACCGATACAGAGCTTCCTTGCGTTGCTTGAAATGCTATTTCATGTCCATAATTTTAGACTTTACTAGCATTGCAAATGAGTTTCCACTTAGAAGCAATTGTAGGAGGCGCAACCCACAAGGATTGCAGAGACCAGAATTGTAAAGAATTGGAAGCTAATAACATGGAAGTTGCAACGACACGGGTTGAAGAGAAAAAGGATACGTATAAATATATAAGTGAAGTTGAGGAGCTTGTGGGAGTGAGTATCCAATTTAAGGAAGAAAAGTGAAGGTTTGTTTAGCATTTAAAAAGAGATCCTTTTGGCTTGAGAACAAAGAACGGAAGAAGCGGACGTATATAATTGCTAAAAATCAAACATGGGATTACGCAAAGTTTGAATTTTGACTGAGAATTTTTCAGCTTAGACTGGTCTAAAGGGGAGTGTGCAGTGGGTACGGAGAGTCCATGCACTGACCAATTCGCCCTTCACAAAAATGCTTGAAGTTCTAGGCGTAGGATAGCAATTAGAAAAGGGTCCCTAATTTCTTTCAGTTGATAGGTGTTTTGGGACACAACAATGATTGAAGTTCTAGAATTAGGATGGCAATTAGAAAGTCAATAGTCAAGCACTAGAAAAAGTAATATTCAAGCACTAAACAAATTGAACAAAGAGAGTGGACCGAAGAAAATTCAAAGCAAACTCCGTGTTTGCTACTTCAGTTTGTATTCCAAAGGGCAAAAGGCCAAAAGCACTGTAGTGGAACTGTAGCAGTGTAAGCGAAGATTTTGGACAGTCTAAAGGACGTTCCTTCCAAGCGCCGTGTACAAGTGACAATCTACAGGTGTTTTATTAGATCCACTCTTTCCAATCACTTCTTGTTTTATTAGATCCACTCTCGTGGGCTCTTTTACCTTCAAGTGCCTGCGGCTTTTGTTTATCTACAAGTGACTTTAGACAATCTTACAGAGAACCTTTAATTAATAGGCACGCTTTGAAAATTAAAAATTTCTGAAATTGCAACAATATAGTCGGCCACCAATTGCCATGCACTTCCCTTAAAAAGAAAAAATAAATAAATGGAAAGCCCAAAAGTTCTTAGACTTGAGCCCAACACTGAGACGTAGCCCATTCAATGAGCCCCAAAAACCAGAGCTGCCGGAGAGATGCAAAAAGTAATTGCCACCATATTTTGGCATGTCGATTCTTGAAGTCGAATTTGATTTCATCTTTTCATATTTTCAATATTGCGTTCCAGGAGAGGGAAACATTAGTGCCAATTGGAATACGGCAAACAATGAAAAATCAAAGTAGAATTTGTTCGACAGCGAATTAGATATAAAAATGCCAATAATTTCTTCCAATTTTTTGGAGAAGCAGAATATGTGCCTTTTTGAGCCCATATTGCGAAAAAGGAGATTCAAAGCATTAAATGAATTGGATTCCCACTTACGTCTCGCCTATATAAGCGTCTAGGCGCTACGATATAGCACCAGGCGAGCTTAGGGAGAGTAAATCTATAGACATAAACGCACCCATTTGCCTGAACTGAAATGGCCTCAGCCCAGGCTTTCTGGAAACCCGCTGAGCAAACATGCGACCAAGGCCAGCAGAGGCACTCATCGGGCCAGGTGGTGTCTGAGACGCACGGCTGGGCTTGGAAGAAAGAGGAAAGCTCCCTGACAAGGTGCTGCAGGGAAAACCAGACCAACCTCTTGGGCCAGACCGGTGGTCGGAGTGGAGCTAATGGTGTAGCATGCAAGGAGAGGAACAAGAAAAAGGGTGAGAACAGGAGGAAAGGTCTGCTTGCGAAGATAAAAGATGGCATTTCTCGTCTCACCGACAGCAGCAGCAGCAGCAGCAGCAGCGAGAGCGACAGCGACGATGAGAAACGCGGAAGAAATAAGGCTAGTATTAAAGAAAAACAAGTAATCTTTTACGTGGGTTGTCTTTAGTTAGTTCATTTTAAGAGTTCTCACTTGCTACTTAATCTGTATCTTGCAGAAATAAGAGGAGAAGCCGCAAGGAAATCCAGCCAGCTGAAGGTTCCCTCATATGCTAAATAAGCAATGGAGAAGATGTACCCAAGAAAGACAAAAATAAATAATGGAAACCTAAAACGAACGCCATTCCTATGCGTGGCTACTACTACAGAAGAAGACACCTTCTCGATCATGGTGTATTATAATTACGAATAAAAATAATAAGTCTTTGCTTGATAAATATGCATCTCATGTGCTAGCTTTTGGCTACAAGCAATCCCGTTTCTAGCATTGATGATCAAACAGGCGCCGGATTTTCTGCCACGAAACTCTCTTTCAGTTTATTATGCGTTTATCTTCGAGCGCTAAACAAATTTAGTGAATAACAAGGCGATGAACTGTCTTCTTTAGAACGCCAAGTTCCTTTAGATCTCACTTAACTAAATGAGACTCCATTGGATTTGGATCAAGCGTGTGGCAGATTGTTCGGTTAAGTCCCCATCGAAATTCAAATTATCCTCTCGTATCCCCCAGGGAGCGGAAAGAAAACACTCGAAGCATGCTTCGTAGGGCAACGCAACATTCATTCCCATCAACACGGACATGGTCCTTAATAGACTGACAATTATCTAGATTCACTCCAAAAGGCAATTACATTCCCTGCACCATGGGCCCAAGTCTTTACTAAAGCAGATTCCCAATGTGATGATGATGATGATCGTCATAATAATACAAGAAATATTAATATATGTTTCACAATACTGAGAGTTCGTATTTCAACAAAAGACAGACACCCAAAAATTGTTTCATGATTTGCCTATCTCCAAAGGAAAAGGCGTCATCATGTCAGCAACCGACAGACAAAAAGCCAAAATGCTTTCAAAAAAGAGCACAAATGGCCGCCAAGCATTTTCAGAAAGAGCCCTTCGTTAGGAACCCATGGCTAATGTTCCAATATGCACAAACAGAACACAAGCCAGGATATATTTGCCAAAATAAAATACACAAAATGACGATCCTCTACAACCATCACTTGCCTCCAAGGCACCTGGAAACAAATGATGCAACAGCCTGAAGAGCAAGATGTTCAGCTTCATCTTGGGTTGACCCAGTTGCCGGGAGATGCTTCTTGCCAATCTTAAAAGAATGGTCACCCCCATCAACCACATGCCACTCATTGTAGGATTTCATCTTTGGGCGAACAACTCCCAACTTTTCAAGAGGACAAGGCCTATCTTTGCTGCACTTAAATGACAAAAGCAAAGGATAGGTTAAAATCAAATCTGGGCAACAATTCCCGTCTATTGTTTCCAAGGATGGAATGTGGCAACAACAACACAGTTACGAGTATACAAAAATTGATTGG
The DNA here is from genome assembly GCA_019804595.1 of Bruguiera parviflora. Classification (NCBI taxonomy): domain Eukaryota; kingdom Viridiplantae; phylum Streptophyta; class Magnoliopsida; order Malpighiales; family Rhizophoraceae; genus Bruguiera; species Bruguiera parviflora. The sequence continues at coordinate 435,376 of CM034058.1, read as the reverse complement.
CTTCCTATGGCAGCAAACCAACTCACGCCCATATCAAACATATTTGTGATGAAATAGAACAGCCATTTTGGACCTTTTATTGTGTGAATGATGGCAAACCTTAAGTGCATATCCCAATCATATTACTGCCGAAGCTGCAACATCAACCTCAGCGGCAGCCACGCAGTTCACTCTGCAGAAACAAAAATCAGAAATTGATCCATTCCACAGTCACCATGAAAATGAATGCAAACAGTTGCAGCAAGCAAAGATCAAGGAATTATCAAGACACATCCACTGACTAATATTTGAGTCTTATTTGACTCAGTATCTAATGAAGGTCGGTTGTGTGAGGCCCCTAATAAGAAAGTAACAAAATGGGTATTCTAAAACAACTCCCTTGCAAAGATACGCTCCCACAAAAGTTGAACCATAAGGAGAACAAATGAGTATGTAGTGAGTACAATGCACCCAGTTATGAACTGAAAACAAAAGGTGATTGCTTGAACCTTAAGAACTGTGACAGTTGCATTACCTTGAACCCATAGATTTCCCAACCAAAATCAAAGGATGTCCAGGGTAATCAGCAGCAGTGTTTTTCACAATACCCTTGTGAAACTCCACCAATTTCTCTGCTTTTGGAGGTGCCCTCCATTTTTCCACTAGAAATAACTGCCAAAAAAGTGTCCATTTTACTAATCCACAACACAGTCTGCATCATCTACCAATATTAATGTTATAATTACATAATATGCCGTTAAAAAAAATTCTGAAAAATAACAGTAAAATCAATGAAATTCTTCAAGACACAAAAAAAAAAAAAAAAAAAAAACCCTCACAGGGATAGTCAAATGTCACTACTTCAGCAGCATGCAGAGCATTTTTCAACATTTCCTTCCATCTAAATAAGTTATAAAATTAATAATAATAATAATTCTCAAATTTATTCCCCAAATAAAAGGATAAAATAAGAAGGAAAAAAAAAAAGAAGGATTCCAATTTTATTTTATTTTTTTGGGGGGAAGGACTAGCCAGAAACTAATAGAAAAATAAAATAGAGTGAAGGGAGATACTCAATCATCCGGTAAGAAGAGGAAGGAGCACCGGCGGCGCCGTGAGCGAAAACGACCGCAGGCGGCGGTGACGACGTGTCGTTCGCCTCATCGGCAATGTCCGTTCACCTGCACTTCGACGGAGGTGAATGCGGCAGCAGTTTCCTATCCGATAACTGAATTGAAAGAAAAAAATGAAAATTAAAGCCCTCAAAGTGTGAAATTCTAAATTTCCATGGGAATTTTGGGAGAGGACGAAAGGTGGCGGAGTGTAGGAAAATGCGTCCTTGTTGGGCTCAACGAAGCCCAAATGCTTCTGTCCTGGGCTCATATCCCAACATATTTGAGCAACTGTACTTAAAAGCCCAAATTTATTCATGTAATGGCATTCGTCGGCCCAGGTTAGGCCCCGATATAGGCCCAATTGGAGCGGAGTGATAATTACAATTTACGACTGCTACTACATTTTATTCTTTTCCTTTCTTTTTCTTTTTCTTACATTTTTTTTTTTTAATTTTTACGTCCTAAAGTGGCCACACATGAAGGCAAGAATCTTTTTTTTTTTTTTCCTTCTTTTCTAATCCCGAATCTCACCCTTAAATTTTAAGTTTAGTGGTCAATCTCAGATTTCACTCTTAAATTCACCAATCCAATTTATAGTCAATTGGGGCCACTTCAAAATTTTAAAGCGACTCGATAAATAATGGACACAATGGTGAGGGCAAACTCCTAAAAAAAAAAAAAAAAAAAGCCAACCATCGTGTTTTGACTTTTGAGTGCAAAGGCCACTTCAAATTTTATTGTATAAGACAAGGTGCGTTCATCCAGCTGGATATACGGACCAGAGAAGCGGAATTGAGGAATTTGAGTCGAATTATACCCGAACACAGTATGGTTTAGTTGGTTTCTTTCAAACAAACTCCATATTGCTGGTTCAGTCCCCGCGGCTTCTCCCGCTTAAAACATGGAATGCACTTAAAGATCGAAGTATGAAACTTTGTAACTAACCCGCACAATCTCAAATTCGTCCTTGTTATTAAGCAAATTAGCGATGGCGTGACTTTTCTTTACCCCCTGGTCCCTGTAGACTGTATTGCTCGAGTCTTTTTAGCGGACAAGAAAAGAGAAAGAGAGAAAGGGAAACTAAACCCAACACAAATCTCCCTGGTAATTATCAAGCATTATGATTTAATTATCATTTGGCATAATATAGAGAGAAAATACGTGCACAGATGCACAACGCCACTTTAGACCAGGGCCTTCAATTCTATGATGTGCACAGTGCAGAAGCTCCTTAAGCAAGATGTTGATTCTTCTCCACAATTCTCACCCCATTGGCAGATCTAAGCACATTAGCCTGCTTACAGAAACCAAACAGAAGAAAATAAATATGCAAAAGCTGAATGAATCTATTCAGCCAAGTACATTTCATTAAAGAAAAATAAATAGTAATTGCCATATATATGAGTTGCCTGATCTTCAGTAATTTCTACTGCAAACCCATCAACAATGACCAAAGACAATGTCTTCCTGTAGGTACCACGCTCAAAGGTGCTGGCCAACAATTCATCATGCTTCCTACTTAGATACAAATCAAGCTCATTTGCTCCTCTTTTTGTTCTGTTGTGAAAAATTTCAACGAACAAAACAATGTTTAAAAGATCTGCACAAAAGGGGTCTTAAAACAATATTATATATATTAATTAGCATCTGAATTACTTAGATAATGAGCAATGAAACTGACCGAAGAGCTCGAAGACGCTCGTATTCAGGATCATAGTTCATGAAAACAAAGTATAACTCATTCTCATTACTTTCCATTGCCTGTTTGCAACTGCTCTCTCTCTCTCTCTCTCGTTTGTCTCTCTCTCTCTCTGTTTTTTTCTGTCGTTTAAAAGGCTACTTGTAGTTTGGTCATTGAATGATATGTACGCGATATGGCCTTGGTATCACGCGGTGGCTATTTATAACGCCGAGCAGCAGGCTCACTTAATTTATAGTTAACAATTAACTTCCATGTCAGGCTCACTTAAAAAATATATACTTTCTGGTTTTTTCTTGTCTAACAAAAGCCGAAGACCATGTAGAATATAGTGTCATTCAAGTTCCAGGCTAAAGAGTGTCATTCACATTGTGCTAGAAACACAACCGGTTGGTTCCTACAAAGTGACTCTTTAACTGTAATTTGCATATTAAATGGTTGTTACAAAAGAGAACCATCTATCAGACACACCTACTACGTCCTTTCAATACCAATCATTTGTGGAAAAATGACTGAACAAGTAGTCAAATGTCGATTACTTAAGTCGAGTGTGAACCGATCGCGCGGTCAAAAATTATAGAGAAAGCCAAACACCACACGGGTAACCCCACCTACTCTGACCCACGTACTGTCAATCAGCATACATGATGCTATAATTCTCCATTGATTAAAACACCTGCTTCAAGTGGACTTGTTCATAATATTTGTTAAGCTTGAGCCATAAGGATTAGAGCGTGTGATGGTATAAGCAATGAGATTATGGACCTGCCTTCTTGTGTCTGTTTAGTGGTTAATTAGGTCGGATTTATTGGATAAAGTTATTATCGGGTCAGCTCACGCGTCAACTAAGGTTAAGTCTATATTTTCGAGCAATGCACTTATCACATCGACCGAATAATCTTAAGGACACATGGGAATTATCTCCTACGTGTGTTTGCCCTGAGATCCAAACTCATGCAGAACATACTCGGTTAGATCAAATCACAGGACCATCTTCCGTAATTGGAGGAATTTTCAAAGTCAGACAATGGCAGTGGTCGAACCTCTGCCAATGCCCCACTTAGCGCCTTTGGCTCTCAGCTGATGGGCATTATGCTACTTGGTTTAATTAAGTCGGATTTGAACTTTAGCAGACCTCCCCCCCCCCACCAAAAAAAAAGGGGCCCGGGACTAGCCCATTTCACCCATTGAAACGTACGTGTCTACTTCTCAATACGTGAATTAATGGAGGTATTATCTGCTTTAGTACGTGACTCAATAGATTTGTCATTTTAATTATCCCTTTTGATTGATTCGCGAGTTTGTTTGTAAAAGACGCTTCTTGTAGCTAGCTCTCCGTCAACAGATGAAGTAGAGTTTACCCGGTTTCTTCTTAAAGAGACCATTTGCGAAGCCAAGCCCTCAAAATCTCTCGGTCAAAGTTCCTATCCACCTTCATTTGTAATGGGCACAAAGCATCTTGCCGAAGAATGCATGTACCTCCAATTAGAATATTGCAGTGTTCTCCTGTTCACTGATTTTAAAACCTCCCTATTTAAGGTCAACTTAATTTCTAATTAATGGCCACTTATGTGAAATGTAATTTTCAATAGGAAAAATGTTCCGCAAAGCCTCCCTCCAGTATGGGTAGGCGTACGCCAACCCAGCCCTTTTCAATACGTGTACCTATCGATCATACCTATAGATTTGTATCATAGTTCTGAATATACACAGCCTATGATTGTGATGAAATTATGACCACCTTATAATTTCCAGGGTAAGCCTGTTATATACATATATATATATATATATATATTTGTTCTTCTGCTCAATCATGCTCCTTCGTATGGTGGAAGAAGGGTATTCTCTATATGTGCATTCTGTCATAGCCTATGTGCTGCATGCCTCAGCTTTAGACCACTTACATATGTGAGTGGCCAAAGAGTACGAAATAAAAATTTATCCGGGGCTGGGGGGAGTCCTTTTTTCTTTCGACAATATTCACTTAAATTAAAGGATCCTGTCCAAATCTGAATTTAGCTTTTCTCCAACATCATACCGAAGTCCAATATGATAAAAATTAAGATTTCAACACAATGTTTGCACTTTATTAGATCAAATCCAAAGAGAAAACCCCTCACTCTACACACACACACACACACACACACACACACTAGCTCCGGACCACATCAAGTGAAGGACTCAAGTGGGGAATTAAAAACATAATAATTCAAGCTAGCTAGGAAGGGAAAAGTAAGTTTGCTCTAGATTCTCCACACATGGCAGACGTCGTTTTCTGTAGTAGTGTGACATTCATATGCATATGTGCTGTGACTCAGCCACAGCAGCAAAGATGCCCTTTTTCACCTAACATTGAGCGTAGTCGTACACATCTGCTGCTCCCTAGCATGCAGTGCGTTCAAGGTACGTATGGCGATATATATATATATATATATATATATATATATATATATAATCTATTTGTACACCCCTTGGAATCGTTTGTTTGATAACACGATGCAGATTAGGGACGCAGGGAAGTAAGTGCCGTTCCATTTCAGCTTTCAATCTTTGGGCTTATTCAATCTTAGAAATTGAACCTTGAATTAAACTTTCAAGAAGTATGTCCAAATTTTTAATCATGAATAGGTGATCTACAGTTGTTAGAAAAAATTGATGAATTTTTAAGATCTGTCTCTCTAATTCTTATAAAATTTGTCACTCGTCATTAATTTGGAATGCAAAATAAAATTCACCCCCTCGTCAAAGATGAAATGTTCTTAAAGATTCCTCCGAGTTGCGGGGAGGGGGGGGTTTTGAAAATCTCTTGTGAAGATGGACTGACGTCTGGGGGTGGGTGGGGCAGTAGGCATCTAAGACGGCCACGTGTCAACGCGGAGGTGAGTGGGAGAATGTGGGGGCCGTTTGGGTAGGAGGGACAGACCAAACCTGAAAGCTGGGCGTACGATTTTTTTTAAATCCAAAAAAACAAACAGGTCGCAGTATCAGACACGAGCGGGGAGGGTACCACTAGTCGGTGTGCTCGCTGGTGACAGCTGTCCGTCATTCTGGCACGTGAGATACGGAACACGATTTTCGGCCAGCTCGCGCCACCGGGGCCCACAGCAGCCACAACGTATTACAAAACAATTATTTTTATAAATTATATTATTAAAAAATAATAAATGCATTAAAGATATTTAAATTACATATAAATCCACACATTATGTTTCTGAAAAAAACAATAAATTACATATAAATCGACACATTATGTTTCTGAAAAAAACAAAAACAAAAAAAAAAAACAAAAGACAAAAAACCTTACGAAAATGTTATCTAAACATTTTTTTTTAACACAAACTGGCGTGGGTACTATTTCAAATTTATAATAAGCCGATCATAATTATGATAAATAGGCACTCAAGAATTATTATATTTTTTTATTGCTATATGTTATATATTTTAACAAATATTTTTGAAAGCACGCCCGACTATTATAAAAGTACCTGCTAGAGTGTTTGGTGTTACTTATGCCTTCCACACATGATATTAGTTCTCTTTCTCTCACCCAAAGCCTAATGAGACTTGAGATAATTTCTTTAAATTAAAGAAAAATCCACTATCATCCTATTAAATAATGACAACTGTTACCTTTGAAACTATCCCCCAAAAAAAACGTTGATCGCCCAATCAATATGAAAAATGCCATAATAATGACAGCTCGCCGGCTAAATTTTCCAATCGGCATTTGATTCTTTATTTTCTCGAGTGTTGTTTGAAACCCGGAAAATCACGCTCACAGCTCATATCCAACCATAATAATAATAACAATAATAATAATAAAACAATAAGAATATTAAATAAGATTTATGCATAAAATAAAAAATTTAAATTGATAAATCTAATTATATATAAAATAAACAAATAAATTAATATAAGAACTCACTATATGATGTAACGGAACTTAAACTTACAAATAATTCTTTTTGAATACCTTGGTTTGAGCATACCTGACTTACCTTTGAATCAATTGAAGAGCACTAAGTGCTGAACAAATAACAAAAACAAATAGCAATATATTGAAGGCAAATTGAAGGCAATAACAAAAACCAATCGGCTAGATGCCACAAGTCATATAAAGAGTCATTTGTCCATGTTAATTAAAGAAATATACTAAGTATGCAAATGAAGCCACCTCAAGCGCATGACCAACTGTAATTGGTGTACGCTTAAAAAGAATCAAAGTACCACACAAAATTTATAAATGAAAAATAAAAAAATAATAGTCTGCTCTACCAAAAGGGATGGAAAATTTTGATGAATTATAGCTTAATAATATTGAAGTGAGTTGACCGTCTCCGGTTTGAGTTTGAGTGCTAGCTAATAAACCAAGAAAAAAGGGAAACTATTACGTAAAAAAAAAAAAAAAAAAGTATTTCACATTATCCTGCTTTTTGTAACATCTTCGAGGAACCTTAAAACCTGCTCTATTGGGGGCCTAGATCCAGGAAACTCATCCGTACATTGTATTGCCACGTCCAAAAGCTGCAGAGCTTGCTTCCTCTCTTTACCCTCGACTGAAAATTCAAAGAACTCGATGGTTTCATCTCTGATTTGTTCTACTTTGAACTAGGTAGTTCATTGAAACTAGAGCTTTGTCTCCTCCTAACATATCCAACAACACTAACCCTAAACTGTATATGTCACTCTCTTGACACAGATTGTGGCGACGAGTAATTTGTTGTATTGGGCCTGTCTTTAGCTGCCATGTATCGGGGGCTTTCTCAAGCTCAGCCAGTTGAGTGAAGCCGTAATCAGACAAGCAGGCGGTGAAGTTGACATTGATCAGGACATTTGAGGGCTTTATGTTTCCATGTACATTCGTCTTCATGCCCTTTTCGTTTCGAGGGCATTGCACATGGATGAAGGCAATTGCTCGTGCGATTGATAATGCTATCGTTAGCCTCTGATTCCATTCTAAGACGGTATGGCCGTATTCTCTTCCACCTTGTTATTCAACAAATAACTTGTAAATAAAGGTTCAATTGAGGAATTAAAGTTGGTTTTCATGGTAGGGAAAATATTAAAGTGGTATGAGTGCTAAGTGAAAAATATAAAGGGATTGTGTAAAAAAACATGAGAAAAAGAACAGAAAAGTACATACGCGGTGGCTAGAACAGGTAAAAATATGATTTGCCATGTACCAAAATTCCTTGAGGATAATGGAATTACATAAAGAGTTCTTCAGTCGAGGCGGGGCAGACTTTAAAAATGTATTGCCCTCAGAAAACAATATTGTTGATGATGGAGCTACACTTGCCTATTCTTCTACCACGGAGTCAATTGTGGCTCTAGAGTATAGTCTACTGTTTCCTGGCTAGCAGTAAGTTTTTGACCAAAACAAAGAACAAAGATGGAATCGTTTGCTCTCTAGTTTATTTATTTATTTATTTTTGTTTGTCTTCCTACATATCACAATTTGAAATCAAAATCCCCTCCGCCATGTTGAGCTCCTAATAAACCGGGAAAATAAAAATTGGCACTGAAACTCCAACATCTAAATAAATTCTGTGCAGCAATAGGGTCCCATCTGCCACCGTCAGTTGATTGATTATGACAAACCTTCAATATTTGTTGTTGTTCGTGTTAGAGTTTAATATAGTTTTCACCCAAATAGCTTAAATTTTTGAATTAAATGGTTTCTTGAAAATTCGAATTTGGAAAAACATTGGCATGTAGTGACTGTATCGTCAAGACATTTATCTAAAACTTACCGGCAAGCAAGTCAGCGAGGCTTCCCATGGGAAAATAGTCACAAAGAACAAGCTTGATCCTCTTTGCATATAGGTAGGCATTGACAGGCACAAGATACTGGCATTTCTTGCTTACCTGAGCTAACATCTCAACTCTCTTCTTAAACTCACTTTTGCCAACGCCCACTTTTCCAAACCTCTTCACAGCACAAACTCTGCCCTCCAATAAGACCACTTTCTCTGTCATTCCCAAGCGGCTCTCCCCCATGACTCCCACAGATGCCCTCAATACCTCCCTTAAGCTCAGTCGAGATATATTGTCGCCACAAAAGACCAAGGGCAGATCATCAAAGAACCCCACTAAGCCATATTCATTATACTCAAGAATTGATCCCGCGGATAAGCTTCTATTGCCATCCCCAGTTGATCTGGGGCTCTTTGTAAGGGCTCTCGTTAGCATTTTCCTCTAACTTTTCTTGTGATCGCTGTGAAGAGAAGCTTTCTGAATCCTTTTATTATTGTTTATCAGGTGTTTTGAATCCTTTTGCTCGTGTTTGGGATGTGAGTTTTCCTAGAATGCATAGCGCTGGCACCGTGTTTGATTTTGGCTTTTATTGGGCTACCACAATGTCCAAAGTGGAATTCCCATTGAAATTCTCCAACCCATTCGATTGGCTAACTTGGCTTTGTAGAGAACCTTATTTACATCAACAGTTGTCTTTGCTTGCATCTTTGCTATGCGATAATTCATGGATACTGTCTGTCACTCATTCGCTATGCTATGTTCACGCCTCCAATTGGATATTCAATTCAAGTATTTTTTTTCCTTTTTCTGAATGGTACAAGTAGGAGTAATGTTAGGTTCTACTATTCAAGGGTCAATTTTCTTTGACCTCAGCCGGTCTGAGCGGGCCGGGTCACCACCAAGATGGAAAAACAATGAAAAATTTAAATAATAAAATAAAAGCAATGAAAGCCTTTCACAAACCAGTGGGCCGAAACTTGATAGGCCTGTATGTTCGGGAAATGTTTTTGATTATTTTTGTCGTGGCCCAAATAGATGAGAGTTCGAATTTTGGGAGTCAGTTCCGAGGAAATATTCAATATCTCTGCTGAGGTTATAAATAAAACGCAAAAAACTTTGGGCTAAAATCAAGAGTAGTACCTCTAATCTCTAAGAAATATTTTTCTTTAGTTGACCAAAAAAGAGAAAAGAAACATTTTCTCCACCTCTAGTTGTTCTTGAAAAATCAAACGTAAATTTCCCACTCGATGCTATCAAAATGGTTATTAGTAGATTTATCCACCCATTTCTTTTAGATAATAGACGTAGTTTGGATGTAGTTCTACTAAATCTACTTATAAAATAGCTACTTTACCGATTAAGTCACTTATTGGGATTTCACACGATAGATTTTAAAATCAGTGGTTGGTCTTCATCTTTCCATGGTATTGCTGTCACTTTCACTATATTCAAAATTTCCGATAAGCGCGTTTCCCCTAATTTTTTTTTTTTTTTTTTAAGAAGAAGAAGAAGAAGAAGAAGATTCCAATAAGACCTTTTTAGTCCCATTCCATTTAATTCCACAAGTCAAAATAAAACACAAAAATGTAAATGTCGTATACGCCGAGGGCTCTAGGCCATGGCCACCGGCCAACCAAGTCTACGACTCACCTCTTACACCCCAAATTTGACGTTAAAATTGTGAACCCACATCTAGAATCTGATGTCACAAATAAATGTCAATTTATTATATATATATATATATATAAAAGACTATATTCAGATGCAAATGACAAACACACGAGGAAATACCGCAAAGTCCCTCTGTTCCCACCCATCAACCGGTCAATTTCTAGCCCTGCCCGTTGCCCGAGTTCGCTCTTTCCTCGGACAAACCTTCACAAAACCACCTGCCCGAATTGCCCCTGGCCACAAGTCCCTATATAAATCCACGAACATTTCGATGAGCATAACCTAATTTTACAATGGCCCAAAATTGCGTCCTCACCGTTACGGCGCTGCTCTTCGTCTTCTTCCCCTTCTTCTTCTCTGCCCACACGCACGCTTTGCAGTTAGATCTGCCAGAAAATGACGTCGTCACTCCACTTGAGTTGACCGAGTTGCCGGAACCCATCTCCAAAGCCGAAAACAACATCCGTCTGCCCAGCGACAAAACCGAATTCGAATCCGTGCCGGTCGCGGAGATTGGGCCTGAGACCAAGCCCGTCAATTTGCCCAAGACCGCAGAGTCAACGGAGGCGAGGTTAGAATCTGAGACACAGACGGTGCCGTTGACCTTTGTCAGTTTCCGTCCAATCAACCATCATTTCCCTCGACGTGCCTCTTTCCCCTTATTCCGTCACGGCCACCGATGCCGCCACCACCACCGTTTTCCCAAGCCTTGGGGGCCGCGCGTCGAGATCCCCTACGGTGACGACATGATCCTCTCGGGAGAGGGCGATCGGGTTTTCGATCCGGTGTATCGCGGCGGGGCCCGTCAGATCCCGGGAAGCTGGGCCAACTTCCGCCACGACGGGCCCAGGTTCTCGGACATGCGGGGCCGGCCGGAGCGAGGGGAGATGAAATGGAGAAGGCCCCATCGCCACGAGCACCACCGGTTCGACGAGGAGTGGAAGCAAGAGCACGAGGGTGGACTATTGAAGAAGATCAGAGAGTTTCTAGACCATTTCTGAAGAACAAAAAATAATATTGAGATGTTGGGGATCTATTGGTCTATCTATGTCGTTTTTCTTTCCACGTTTAATTGTGATCGTTGTAAATAAATTTGCGTCAGTACCGGTACGTGCGCTTATATTCGGAATCCATACAGGTCGGATGTGGGTATGCTGCGGTGTGGGTTGCTTGCGATGTATTGGCATCTCCGGCCACTGGATTTCTGATTAATGCCTAAGTTTTAAATTTTCTAAGTGTTTTCTCCCTTTTTTTTTTTTTTTTTTGTTCTTTTTCCCCTTTTCTTCTGCGACGATCAATTTTCGTTTAATTTGAAAAACTAAGCACTTTGTAAACTTTCTTCCTTTTAACATAATTGAAATTGAACCACACCGGCTTTTAGCAATCAGAACATGAACCAGTTTGATATGTGCTCGCCAGTTCAGAACATGGCCATGGGCTTACCCGAAGGGCTGTCCCACTTACATCAGAGCACTGCCATGGAGTAGACCTTGATCCTGGCACGCCATGAAGGTTGATGTTAGAGAGACAAATCCCAGTAAAAGGAGCATTCTTGACACCTTGTATCAAACCTGCCTGCTGAATATTATGTCCCCGAACATTTTTAAGCATGATACCCTTAACAAATGGGAGTGCGTTAGGGTTGAAATTGCCATCCGGATGGTCCCCAACATTGCCTGTAATCTTGATTCCTTTTCGAGCACTTTCCACATACACATAAGAAAAGGTAATATTTCTTATGAATCCTCCCCTGCCAATGTTTGTTTTCACGTGTAGACCGACCCCCATGTCGTAGAGGTTTATGTTCTCAGCCAGAAGGTTCTTCACCCCCCCAGATGTTTCGCTCCCAATTGCAATTCCAGCAAATGGGGATGATCCAGTTACTCGCCGGATGGTGATGTCAGAACTTGGTAAACCGTAAGCGATCCCATATTCATCCCACCCACTTTTCACGGCTACAAGATCATCTCCAGTAGAAATGAATGAATCCTCTATGCAGACATTAGAGCTAGAATCTGCATTTGATGAATTGACAGTAAGAAGTTTAAAAACTTACAGTGCACGATTTCTTATCTTCGACGAAACAAAAAAACGGAACAATGCATTTTAGTAACAGGGGCACTCCTTGCTGAATTAGACACGCGGTTTCCTTGGTTCCACATCTAAAGATTAAAGTTGGGTAGTTATACTATCTAAATTGTGCAGCGTTCAGGACTGAAATATGTGCATGTTTGGGCGCAAAGTTCTCAATCTTCCTCGGCAAAAGAGAAAAACTAGACGGTGTGTGTCTGTGTGAGCCTATACCACAGACCAAGAAAAACGTGGCATAACATCTTACGGACAGTCACATTGTAATATATACCTGGATCAATGCCATCAGTGTTGGGAGAGTTACGTGGAGCCAAGATGGTGACAAACCGGATAACAACATTGCTGTAAACATTAAAGAAGTATCAGATGGAATAATGCTACTTGCAATAAACATTATAGAGAAAATGAAAGAGAAAAGGGATGGAAGGTAATCACTCCTCATCGATGTTCAACCTCATTAAACCTGTTCACAACCTACCCATACAATCTTTTATGCAAGCAAAATATGGTAACTTGAGAAAACAGAGCGCCGAAGATTATCATGATGGAATATGATTTTGAGTTAGGTAGCCAAAGATTTATGTCAAATACATAGAGAGCATCAGTGTATACAGGAATTGTTAGAATCATAGTCATTTAAATGGTTCCATAAACTCAGATAACTTCTTGGCTTAACCAAACTCTATTATGTGCATCGACCTTATACAATCATACAACAGAGAATTCCAACATGTACTATCTGGCAAATACCTGCAATAAACAGGGTGAATGTTCCAGAAAGGAGAATTCCGAAAGATCACATTGGAAATGACTATGCTTCCGGATTTCACAAATTCGATTAGACTAGGTCTAGTAAACTGGAGAGTTCTCTGTCTCCACATGTTCCACCACAGGTCTCCTTGTCCATCAATAGTCCCATTTTCACCTGTACAGGGCCATGTTTAAGCCTTATTAAAAAATTACATAATAAACAAAAAAAATGCAAATCTAAGCTGCATGCGATTATCAAAGCCATACAAGTAGATATTGCAATACAATAATCAATATAGTACAGTAGAAATTCCCATGGTTGAACTATTCTACTGCAAAGTGCCCAAAGGATGGACCTTTCCAAATTTCAATTATGAAACTGATGAAAGAATCTTAACATTTAATTTTTACTCATGTAGCCATTAGTTTTATAGCCTAGATGACTCGAACTTCATCCAAGTAACTCCAAATGGGAAGAAAATGCAAATCCACTTCTGTTTTTACTAGAAACGGTGCATCAAAAACCAACCTAAATGATTCAGGGCATGATGTTAGAGTAGGTGCGGTTATAGAAACCCACCTGTAATTACCACATCTTTAAGCCCATCTCCTTGAATAAAGCTCATATACCTTCTACCAGGGAGCTCCCTGCCCCTTCCATAGGATGGCAAAGGTGCAATCAATGGCCAATTCCAAGTATCCTGCAGCGTTAATCAAGAAAGAAAGATTAGAAGAGCACAAAATTACATAAATCAAGTAGCAAAAATATTCATGTCTCCAAGGCCTTTTCTAGAACTATTGATTTTTTTATTTTCTTTTGTTTAGAAATACCACTCAAGGAAAACAGAATCAAAGTTCAGTAAGTAGAGGGTTGCTGTTTCCAACGTGAAACATACTGTCTTGAATCTTATTTGTCATCACCAAAGAAAACAAGGCTCTGATCCCATCTAATGGGTTGGTTGCACAATTCCAGTAAGAGCGAGAGATTGTCAATGATGTCCATTTCTAAAGCCATTGTGGTAACAAATGATAATTAGCATCCACAGATTCAAGGCCAACAGTGCCGTATGAGAATCTAGTCGTTAAAGGTTCAGTAAAATTGAGCAGCAGTAGACCACCATAGGCATGAAATGGAGTCCCAAATTTCGAACTAAAATCTTTATTCTACTACAGATTGCAAATATGGTTGAACAAAAGATGATTTCAGCGCAAGATTGGCATTTGCCTTGTGCTATGGAAAGTTAGTACAGCTATCAACAAGGGAAAAGAAAAGGCAATGAAATGAGAGCTTGTACTCTGTAGGACTCCTCAATCTTCAAGGACTAATTTCATTTTCCATTGTTTTCTCTGTTTAACCGTTTTTGTCAATACAGACTGCTACCACATGTTTCAGTAAGGATCAATAAACATATTTAGCAGCATATGATCGTGAACAATCGTGGGGGCTTCTTTGCCCGTTCTGTAGATGCAAGAAGGCCGCTGTCCTTAACAACTTGCAAACAGAACATGTGACTTGACAGCTATTGGTTGTCCGTGCATAGCTATATCAGTTGCAAATAGTACATGTGACTTGCCGGCTATTGGTTGTCCATGCATGGCTATATCAGTTGCCACCTATATTCTATCGGTAGGATATATAAATGTAACGCACATGCAGCCATGCTGCACGAGACCCACCATTTTGTTTGTTTTTTTTCGAACTTTTTAAAGACCCTGCCCCACCAAAATCGATAGATACATCTACCCCAGTCCCCGAAAATCTACTACTCACTAAATCAAACAAACTGAGCCACCAGAAAATATAAAAACTGTCCATGCATACAGATATTGTCTTAGTATAACGCATGGAAAAGAAAGCACTCGTCACGTTACCCATTCTGATTTGCTAGCATAATATTTTCAATTTGATTTTTATTTTTTAACATTCAGAATATTCTCGTAGAAAAAAAATCCCCAGAAATATGGAAACAGGCAATATAAAGGGAATTACTTTCGCTCAAAAAAAAAAAGAAAAAGAAAAGAAAAAAAGAACCCGAGTGGCTTTCATAACGGCGCCTCTTCCGAGACAAGTGTCGTGTGAAAAGGAATATATATAAATAAATAAAATGAAGAAAAAAGGAAGGGACCTGAGAAAAACAAAAGCACCCTGAGTGGCTTTATTAACGGCGCCTCTACCGAGACAAGTGTCATGTGAAAAAGAATATTTATATATATATAAAAATTAAAAAAAAAAAAGAGAGGAAGAAAAAAGAAGGGACCTGAGTGGCTTTAATAACGGCGCCTCTAGCAAGATAAAGAGTCATGTGACTGGTGAGATTAAAGCTCTCCGTCAAGTAAACGCCGGGCGGTATATATAGCAGCGTGCCGCCTCTCCTTCTCAGGTGCTGAATCCGGTATATCGCCTCCCTAAACGCCTTGGTGTTCAGCGTCCTTCCGTCGCCGACGCCGCCGAAGTCGGTGATCGAAATCTTGTCTTTCCTGTACGTCGTCGGCACTAACCCGGAGCATGTTACCACTTCTTCCGCAAAAGAGCTCGAAACGGCGACGCAGAGGAGTAGCGAGAGCAGCGAGATCCGGGACATTGTCGTAAATTTAAGCGATCTTGGATGAGAAAAATATAATAATATTATTAATATTAATATTAATAAGAGAGAGAGAGAGAGCCAAACAGAAAAGTGCTCAAGAACTGCTTTCGGTGGAGAGATTGGGAAATGAACCGACCAAGAGAAATGTAACAAGCAGAAGAGTTAACGGCGATTAAAGAAACGGAGAGGGAAATGTCATCCGAGTTGTGATGGGCATCGGACGGTCAGAATTAGATCAGAGAGCCATGAAAGCTGGCCTTTGTCTAGAAGTGCTTGCCTTCAACAATGAGAGAGAGTGAGAGAGAGACTGTGCCTGTGTGTCCGTGTCAAGTGGAGTGTGATGCTGCAGAGGGGAACGACAACGAGTTTTATAAAAGCAGGCGGGGTCAAAAATAATTAAATAAATAAATGAATTCGTGTGATTAAATTTGAGATATGTATATATATATATTATAATAAATTTTAAATTTTTTCAGATTTTCTTACCAATACCTCTTTTACTAAAATTAATTAAATTATTAAATATTTATATTACTTAAATGAAATTTATTAATAATTTAATTATTTTTTATAAAAAATATTTATTTTAAAAAATTAAACGTTCAAAATTAATATAAAATTTTGAAAAGTTCAGAATTTAGTTGCCAAATTTTGATAAAAACCTAAGATGAATTTTTTGCATATATCGTTGAAATTCCACGGAAAAGAAAAGAAAAGAAAAGAAAAAGGCATAGGGCGTCCTGTTCTGTGATGAAAATTGTGTGCTTCTTAACGGTTGGCTGGCTGACGGGGATGGGGGGCTTGTTTCAGATTGGGGCCCGAGTTCTTTGTTTTCCCCTTGTACTTATTTGTCCTGAAAATTGCGTGCTAAAAAATTCAGAGAGTTACACGACGTTGGGACCGACGTTCTGTTTTTCGCTCATTTGTCCTTGGAAACAAATTGTCGGCTCAAAAATTGACGCCGTCCGGCTACTCTCGTCGCTACGAATTATCATTTATCAAACCTTAATTTATTTTTATTTTTTTATGAAATGACGGGCAGTTTTAGCTTCTCAAAATTCAGCATCCAAACCGAAAAAACAGGCTCGCCATTTTCGTCGTGACCCCTATTTGCAATGGCATCTCAAGTCTCGGATCCTCACATAAATGCCGTGAAATCTCTCCGGGCGGATGTTGATACGGTTGCAATGGGATCCCTCCAAATGTGTGCGACGATGGCAATGCACCCCTTATCTTTTGCCGGAGTGGAGGGCAGCCTACATGCCTCACGTTTATTAACTGCGAAAAATGTTCGGCATTCAATCCATCTAAAATGTTATGATTAAACAAAAAAGAAAAAAAAGTAAGTATGTGCTAGCTATTAGACCACGAAAAAGAGAAAGAAGAATGGGTTTACTGTTAAAATATGCAACCTTTTTGGTACAAACAAATGGTTGTTGGTTGATTGTAGTCGACTCTTAATTCTTTTGGGTATTTTTGATATTCTCTAACTCAAATCATGCAACCTTTACAGCTCTACACGGCAACAGGGCCTGCCAGCCACCCACCCACCCACCCACTAAAAGGCTGCATCCAAGCTCACACAATAAACAATGTATCGAGCTTTGGCTCCTCGTTTTTCTCCATATTAGCCTCCGCCGATATATTTTTATTCACTTCGTTCGTCTGCGTCAGAATTGATTAATGCCATGTCACTGTGCGACTCTTTGCGCTCCTTTCTATCGGAACAATTTGGGAGGCGAAGCTTTCTTTTTCGCTTTTTTTTTTATTTTATTGCAAGACCCATTAGCCCGTTAAGCATATAGTTAAAATAATTTTCTCAATTCTCATAAACTTTATTTCTCTCTTTTTAAAATTAAAACTTTCTTAATTATTGGGAGACGGGGCGAAGCCTTCTGAAAAATGAATCATCGAGGTTCAGTCTAGACGACACCTCTTCAAATCGCTGGTGTTGGGGCGGGTTAGACCGAATCGGACTCTTGAAAGCTGTGACGGGAAGCAGGTCAAATTAGAGCATCGAACCTACATTTTCGGCGAAGACAAGCCCAAGAAAACAGACACGAGCACGTAATGCATAACGGGTGGTCTTAGACAGCTAGAGTTGAAAAATATACAAACTAGCCTAAATTCAGGTCCCACCGGGGTCTTATACGGGCCGGGAAGAGGCCCAGATTAGTTTGAATTGCTGCCCGAGAAAATACGGGATGAAGATTGCCGCAACTAAACAGAGACGTCGAAGACCAAACAAATTTCAACAAATTATTAAATGCTTCTGCCGCGCCCATTTGTTTGCATTTGCATCTCTCCCGCAACGATTAGAAGTGGGTGGGTTGGTGAGTTATTAGCTTACCACATAACCGTTCTCTGCAGTTGATCATAAAAATCACATATTTGAACATTCATTCTGGCATACACACGTATTCACAATGAAAGATGGATACACGATCCATTTTTAAGGTTTCAAAAGACCCAGAAAAGGGAAAAATCTAATCTGTTTGTTTCGTTCGTGAAAGAGGTATTGGTGGTAAACGAGCTTTATTATCAACTCCTATGGACAAAACAAATTCAGATACCAGGAAGAGACCGATGCAGAAGGAAAGAACAGTTCACTCAGTCTCCGGGATGCCAAACTCCTCCCATCGCCTTCGGCTAAAGAAAACCTATTTGAGACAGGCACTGCTAGAACACCATGCACTCAGCACCTGTCAATTGGCTCTGTTCGGTCTTGCACTGCCAAATGCTCAGACACATCAGCCAGCGATTTGAGATTGCACTTGATCAGAGCCTCGACGAAATAACAAGTTTCATCTTCTGTATTCCCGTCAGGTACATCCACCACAAATGACTCAATCACCAGTGTCCCTGGTCTCCCATCAATGACCTCTGGATGGACACTAACGATCGACGAATAGTTCTGTAAAGTGGAAGAATGACAGAAATGACAAAACTATTAGCTCACTGCAGATTTATAGGGGGACGCCTAATGAATAAACCATGAAGAAGATTTCACTATAGAGGTAAGTATCAAATGCAACATTTATAAGCAGCATGTACTAAATGTGGGGTACGGCAACAGCAAATTCTAAACAATCCTCTGTTGATTACGCGAGAAAGAAACATTGCCTTATGGTATCACAACGCAGAGAGTAGCAGTAACACAGGGTTTATAGAGCCAATGCAGAAGTAACTCAAGTTAATGGCCGCAGGAGAATGCATGGAAAATTGTAACAGCAAGGACTGCTGGATACAAGCATGACAAGCTACTTGGCAGAGACTGGAACAGTTTTGCAGACCAAGCATATTAGTACATTTTTTATCTCAAAACCACACGAGCATCAGCGTAGTGTAAAAGAAGTTTTCGTCTTCTATTTAGTGTTAGACTGTTTCACCAAGAATTCTCATAACCCAGTCTTTTTACTTTTTTGTCTTCTATTTAGTGTTAAACCATTTCACCATAGATTCTCATAATCCAGTCTTTTTAGATGTCAAGAGTAACATCAAATTTGACAGTCCAATCCTATCAAATTTATGGCATACTCAACTCCAGGCCATTATAAGCCCGATGACTAGAGCCGCACTTGCACTCCAATCACGAAAGTCCAATTCTCCATAAATCCAGATAACTTAAAAGGAAAAAGAAAGGGTAGAAACCAAACTTGTACCTGAAGTCTATGATCTCCACCAACAATTCTAACGCTAAAAATATGCTCTTCATCATCCAACAACTCCAATCTCTCAGTACTAGTCGTAGCTGGCAGTCCAGACTTAACATTCACTTCCCTAAGGCTGCCAATCTTAAGGTCACCCTGCACAATGCACCTACTAACAAATGGTTTGTACTTCTGTGGTTGATCAAATCTCCTCACCAGCGACCAGACCTGATCCATAAAGACACCATCAATCAAATCCATGAGAAAATAAATAACTACAACCGAATTTTTCACCTCATAAGTAACTCAACGTAATGGCAGCTAAGCCAATCAGATTCAGATCCCACCTGGGAAGATTTTCAAACTTAAGGCTTCAGCTTGGCACTACACAAAGTAAGCCCACTTAAGCAAATGAATGAATGAAAACGTTCAATTCCTGAGACTAAACCAGATTCCAAACCAGTAAAAACTACTTAAAATCATATCTAATCCAATCAGAAACAACCCCAGAAGTCCTGTCTAATTACACGAACAAATCCCTCAATAGCCAGCCAAATCGATACACTCCAACCTCGAAACTTTTGGGAAAAGAGTAAAAAAAATTTTAAGGAATAAAAAAAACAGGGGAGCATAAAGAAGGGATTTTTACCAGATGAAGAGGAGCTTTGATATGTTTGACGAGAGAGGAGCTACACTGATCGGCCTTAACATCGTGCTTGTGGTGCCTCTTGATGTACTCCTCCTCCATCTTGCTACCACTAAAAGCGTTGCCATTTGCGGTGGCGCAACTGTTAGTCACCGCCATGTTGACAAGAATCGAGCCAAAACGAAGAAGAGGAAGAACGACGACAAAAGAAATTCAAAAGATCGCCGGGAATGTCGGGGGATTCCGCCGTAGGGGGTGGAAGCACCGCCAACTGCAACTGCTGCTCCAATAGCTAAATGGTCCAGAGCTTCGCATTTCATAGAGTTTTTTTAATTTTTCTTTAATCTTTTTCTTTTATCGAGAAAGCAATAATAAGTGTTAAAATTTGCAACTTGCCATTTCTTTATGTGTTGTTTATTGTTTGCTTTGGTGGTGTCGCGGGTGTTGGTGTGCATGTTGAGGCAACTGAAAAGCATTGGCTGGATGGAGTCTGGAGATGATGGACTTTTTCTACAGTTTTGGATATAATTGATTGACATTGTTAAGGATAATGCTAATGTGAAGATAGATAGAACGACGCCGTCAAAATAGTGAGTGTTGACTTTTCTCTCTCTTGTTTTTCATTCTTCGATTGACCTTCCAAAAATTATCTTTAACTTTTTTTTTTTTTTTCGTTTTTTGAGGGAGAGAGGATGCGTAGGATGGTCTTGGCTGGTAGTTTTGCACCCATAGTAATTAATTTTAATAGTTACAGATGGGCATATCCTATCCCTTGACGTGACTTGGGTAGAAAGGACGTGTATGGCCATACGATCGTAAATGCATGATATTAGTTTTTATTTATATATATATATATATATATATAATTTTTTTTTAGGAGAAAAAATTGATTCGATATAATATAGGTTCCATACTTCATGTCTTAAACACGTAAAAGACTATATAGAATTATTAGTGCTCAAATAATATTTTTTTTTTATGTGAAAGAGTTAAATTAAGATATTAAAAAAAATTTTATATATGCCTCTATTAAATTAACAATTAATCTATTAAATCAACAACTATTTTTTTTTTTTTAAGGTTAAAAGAGCATCTTATTTGGGCACCGATGATGATTGGGATTCAGGAGGAGAATTAGATGCGTGGCTGAGAGGTGAGAAGCTAAATTGGCTAGACAAGTCACGCCGCAGACTTTCCTCTTCTGGTCAAAATTGCCCTGCAACTTGGCTCGCCACGAACCCTTCTTTGGCCAATATTGCAGTGGCGTAAAGTTTTGGTCACGCCAAGTGATGCCATCCACGGTTTGATGTTATGATTTCTGCGTGCTAACTCCAACGTGGAAAACAAGGCACAGGGACTTCCAAAAAGCAGCAAGCTTTTTGAAAATGGGACTTCGAGAGAACGGCAGCCAACTTCAAAGTTAATTGCATGTTGTACGGAAAATGGAAAAAAGGGAAAGGGAGGTGGGTGGGTTAATTGCATGTTTGCTTGCTTGAGCAGTCTTTCTGGTTCTGCATGCATACAAAGGAAGAATAGTATATTCCTTTTTTTCCTTTCTATTTTTTTCTTTTCAGTCTTAAGAGAGGATCCGAGCTCATGAAAAAATGAGGAATGGAGGCCTTACCCGATGACCAGCTGCTGCAAGCATATTCCAATTCGACAGCTTTGTGTCACGGGGTCACTAACCGATTGTCCCAATATCTGTCTCTTTTTATCTAAAGTGAGCTCGTCTCTTTTTTATTTGAAGTAAACTTACTCTTTCTACTACGCGAATCTTAGTAGGAGACATCAGAATAAAAATTAGTAATCGAGGTCGGGTGGGTTCTAATAATACTACTTGGTCATTACTCTCTTTCTAATACTACTTAGTCGTGACTCTCTCTCTAAAAAAATAACTTATTATAGTGTCTAATATCCATATTTATATACCCCAAATTACTCTGTTGTCTTATACCCTGAGCCGTCACATTTGAATGTAACTTGAACTCTCGGTTGTGGGCTCAAACTTGTTAGTCCAATGTCAGTTATACCTAGTTGGGTTTGTGAGTAGCCCTAGTCTTGGCGTTGGCCCGGCTTGAAGCTCCGAATACAGACCATATACATAAAAGTTCTGTTTCCCCAGTGATGCCTGGCATTCGTCAAAATAATTCAAGCTCACCCCGCCCAATTCCTAAGCTTATAGGTTTGATAGACGGCCTGCACAAATTCTGGTTGTCCCCTTGGTTAATTGGATAGTTGGCACGTGCCACTCTCTGCTCTATTTTCGTTTGTTTTTCTCTCTTTTTTTAATTTTTTATAAATACATTTAATTTAAAATTTTAAATTATTATATAAGAATTGAGAATATATTATATGTTAAATTTTATAACTATTTAATTTTAAAAAATTAAGAAAATATAATACTATGATAATATATTAAAAAATATTTAATTTAAAAATTAAAATTATTGAATGAAATTCATCGTATGTATTAGATATTAAAATATTACAATTTTTGCACTAGTTACGAAACAAATGAATCAGTATTCACAAGCAACACAAAAAAGGGTGAACTTGCACAAGGTGCACGCACTTGGGTTGCCATGCCCGAGGAACATAGATGGAGCTAAAATCTCAGGGGTGTTCCCGTCAGTTGATCTCACACCGGCCGCAGATAATGGGCACCATTATCGTTTTTTTCTCGAACGACTCTCTGGTTCAACTCAGAGATTAAGAAGGATAGAATGGTAAATCACAAAACGTGGCCATATTCACTTACAATCACCCAGCAGCACGCGAGAGGAAGAATCATCATCTCTGCATGGTTTTATTATGCTGGCCATCATTGGAATTACCATTATTCATTAATCTTTTCTTTATTTTTTTAATTCCGTCTGATCTGAGCCGTGACCTTTCTGATCTTAACAAAATCAAATGGTCCTAAATATGCTAACAACAGTGGATATTCTTAAAAAAGAGAAAAACCCCTTGTAAGAAAACAAGGCCGAAAGGCCGGGGGCCTTTGAAAACAAGCAGATTGTAGAAGGAACAGCAAATCATTGCCTTGATAGCCCCATCAAAAGCTACCGCTTACGCGCAGCACTAACAGATCATGAAAAGACATTCAACGTCGCCTAACTGGCAAGAACCTCCCATATCAGCTCAGGGTCAAAAGATGGCATTTTCTCAAGCAGACAGTCTTCAAGCTGCACATCCCACGGCACCATCACTGGACAGCCTGTGGAAACAGCGGGTGGTGAATTTTCAATCCTCAAAAACCCATCTTCAGAAGCAGACGGAGGCGCCAATTCGCTAAACCAATTTCCACCAAAAACCAATTGGGTCTGACATGATGACGATGATGGTGATGATAACGATGACGATGATGAGGTGTTTGGGTCCATCTTTACTAATTTATCATTCTCCGCGTCATTCATATCAACACTGCTCTTCTTTGCTGCAATCTTTTTGGCTTTCTCTCTTTTCACCTTCTGTCTGATGGCTCGAATCTTGGCATCTACTGAACTCTTCAAAGCATTCAATCTCGCAGAATCTGTGAATCCCAAGCTGCTGGGATCCTTGAGATTTGGGAAATTCAGTCTGGCATACTCACCTCTAAGCTTACAAGCTGCAAGATCATAAGCATAAGCCGCAGCTTCTGCAGTATTATAAGTACCTAGCCAGACTCTCATTCTGTTCTGAGGAAGTCTAATTTCAGCTACCCATTTCCCCCAATGCCTCTGCCTCACTCCTTTGTACAGTTTCTTGTTAGTTGGAGCAAGATAACCGCTTGTACGCACAGAATTTTGATGTGGGTTGGTCACAAATTTGCGAGAAAATGAACTGTTTGTTCCATTGTCCTCCGAAAACTTCTGCAATAGATCTCTCTGGCGTAAATACACAGAAGAGCCTAAAGGCTCGATAACGGGGCTTGTAATGGTGCTCACTGGTGCACAATGAGAGAAAATTGAGTCCAAAGTGTTGGTGCTGCCTCCCATGAGAATCAGTTGTGAGAGCGAAGATCCAATATCGGCAGAGTTACCGAATCCAAAAGAGAGGTTGTTCTCTTGGGTTCTCTCCATGATTATGGGAAACTTTAAGCAAAAGGCTTAAAAAGAGAAACCTTTCCTTCAACAAAAGCGAGAGACAAGCAAAGGGGACAGAGAAATGGTGCTAAGGATGGTAAGAACTACAAGGAAGAATAAAAAAAACCAAAAAAAAAAAAAAAAAGATCTTGTTAGAAAACAGAGGGGACCTTTTTGCTTGAAGCTGAAGCAAAGAAAGAACCAACAAAAGGGTGGAAATGTGGACCTGGAATCTGAAAAGCAGAGGCTACGAAACTCTGATGCAAACGGAAAGTATTAGGAGAGTTGCTTCTTGGACAGAAGAAATTGTGAGCTTTTTATTTTCTTCTTCGGTGGAGGGATAAAGGGTTTTAAATTGGGGGGGCCGAGGAGGGGGGTGGGGTGGGGGGCTTTTGGTTGCCATGCTGAGGTCCAAGTTGGACCTATTCGTAGCGACAGAGCAAAGCACACTCTAATCTATTTCCAATTTTCCACGAATTTCTTTTTCAATCCACCCAGTGTGGACATATATAAATTCCTATTGCTCTCTGACTTTGAATCCAAATTGCAGGAAGTGTTGGTTGACCTGGTAAAATAACCATACTGAAAATGGGAACTACATGGTCAAAGTTTAATTGGGTAGGGGGAAGTTAAGAGGACAAAAGGTTGATATCAAGGAAGGAAGATTCTAGGGAAAAAAAAAGAAAGTGTCCTAAACAAAATTTTGACACCGAATGCTTTCTTAAAAGAACGAGAGGCAGTTGTTATCTGTACGCCAAAAAAAAAATCTTCTATGCACCAAAAATCTTGTAGATCACATTTTTACTTTGTTATTGTGCGTGTTTGAAGTGTTTTCGTTTGAATAGATATGTGGGTGACATTGGAACTGCGCCAGTCATGTGGAAATCGAAAGGGTCCGTATATGGCCGGTGAAAAGTCTGACTTCATTTTTTGTTTTTTTGACTCTCAAAAACCCCTAAAGTACGTACGTACCCTTCGTGGCTAGCTTCTAAAATATAACTTTTCCCATACATTATCAGACAGAAGAGTTGGAGCTTCTCGCTTATGTTGAAGAAAAAAAAACGTTAAGAACTTCATATGGGACAAGCTGTCGTAAAGCGGGACAGTAAAGTAGAACAGGAGATGATAAGGCTAATGGGAATTGGACTTCCTAGGGTAAAGAAACCTTTCCGTATAAAAGCAAATTTTGAGTAAATTTTTTTTTTCTTGAAAAATTGTGGTTGTTGATAGCTGAATTCAGCGTCAACTAAAGCAACATTCAATTTTGGTAAATTCCCTATTATTCATGCAAATGATACGGTTTTTCTAATGACCATTTTATTTTTTTGGATAAACCTACATTGCTAGCACGAGGCTCCATCGTATCTCCCTCATATTTCATGAAATGGATCTGGAGAATTCTAACATAAGACGATCAACTTACTCCACCTAATCTCAAGTTTATTGCAAATGAGGTAGTTTATCTTTATTGTTTAAGGCTTCAGGTGCCTCTTTCTTGTTGTTTAAAATGCAAGTTCAAAGCGATTGGAGGACATTTCCGTGCATTTCATTACCAAAACTTTTAACTACTTGGGTCTTAAAACGGCTAGATGGCATTTCACTTTGTCCCTGCTCTGTTTTCGAAGTCCCATGTGCGCCTTCAACCAATAAAAAGAATGAGGCGTGTGCATATTGCACATTTGACTCTTCGATTTTGGCGAAACAAGCAATTAAAAGTATGGAAAATATTTGTCGAATATAAAAAGTGTTGAACACAACTTGACATAAATAATAAAATAATAAATATATATCATTATAATAATGTAAAACAGTAGTTAATCGAGAGAGAAAAAAGCAAATAGATTGTATTTTTTTATTAATTCTGTCTAGTTGTATTTATCATTTAAGTGTTCGTTTAGTTGCCTCATAAATGTAATTCGTCTAATCTCAAGGGTTGTTTTGCAATTAGATATATAATTTACGCATACAAGACAACACCTCTAAATGCAACAAGCTATTTGGCATAAAACAGAAGGCCAAGTGTCAAATCACCTCATTGATAGTTTCTTTTTATCAGAAATGGGAATGAATGCACTCTTGACATAAAATGGGAGAGTTAAAAAAAAAAACAAAAAAGACTTGAAATGGGAGGGTCGCAAAAAGGGAATGATTTATCTATTGAATACTGTATATAAAATTACATGGTCACATTATAATATTACGATCAGTATCGAATGTAATATAAGAATAAAGTGATCATACCTAACTAATTAAACCAAAGAGTCGTCAATATTAAGGATACCGAGGGATGTGCAGGGGGACAATACAGAAGGATATGCCCCCCTGACAACAGAAGATTGGTATTAGAGCGCGGACCATTTTGTTCGAAAGGGTCGTTTCTTGACGGACTCAGAAAGAGAAAAAAGGAAACCGACCCTCGTCAGAAGGGGGCACAATGTGGTATGGTTGCATTAGAGACGTAAAAGTAGAGTTGAAAAAGCTGATGGACAGAGGCTGTTGAGTTTTGAATGGTAAAGCTCGCGGAAAGCGCACACACGCAAAAACACATTCACATGTTCAACGGCCCCAAAAAAAAAAAAAAAAAAAAAAAAGGGCTTTCCATTATGTGCATGTGAACGAGCCTAACGATTACCCAGAAGTCAAAACCGATACAGTGCTCTTTCTCTCCATCTTCATGCTATTTATTAGGTGGGGCCTCACATTTCTGTCATCCCGTTCCAGATCTTTTAGCTCGTGCTCTTGTCCATCATTCCCATTTTGCCCTCCTCGAAGTGTAAAATTCCAGACGTCTGTTGTTTTAGACTTCGGGAGGAACGCGATCATAGCGAGGGTTAGAGAAAAGAATGCTGTGTAGAACGTGTAGCGAACAAAAATAGCGTTGCAATATATGCACGGACATCAAGAGGAACTGTTAGATTATCCGCGCGAGCGTTGATGGCCCAAAAATCATAACATTAACTTGCTGACAAACAAACATGCATAGAAGCAACAATTGAGTTATCATCGAATGGCAAAGCAATACGATGTTAGTCATGGCAGTTCGAATTTTTGGTTTGCAACCAACTGATATTTGGCGGTACAAAAAAATGGCACATGCCATCACAAAATTAGGATTATCTTCTATATATATATATATATGGACAAAAATAGATATATTAAAAAATATATAAAAAAAATTATTCAAATTAGTGATTGATTTGACATGTAAACCACACAATTGATTTATTCTTTAACAAATTTTATTCTTATATTTGTTGCAGTATTTATTCTGGAAAAATAAAATTTTGAGAAATTTTCAATTTTTAAAAATTTATATAATTAATTTTTAAAAATTTTTTAAGTTAATTTTAAACTTTAGATTTTTATTCTATATAAGTATTTTAAAAAAAAATGTAGTCAAAATATTATAAATATAATTTAATTTTATAAATATGTTACAAAATTTATTTTAAAAATACGTATGTACATATATATATATATATATATATATATATATTAACACTAAATCTTCTATTATTCTTTTCTTATCTAATTTTTAAAATACAAAAAGACTAAAATTTTTTCATGAATTTAAGAAAATGAAAGTTTCCGAAAACGTTGTCTTCTTATATGTAAAAAAAAAAAAGAAAAAAATTTAATAAAATACATTAATAAATATATTTTTAGGATATATTTTAAATTTTATATCATTTTTGTCGTATCAAACTACATGTTTAAAAATTAATCAATTAATATCTAAAAATTAATCTATATATAATAAAAATTAAAAGTTAAAAATTGATTTAATTTTTTCTTAAAAATTAAAAATTTAATTATAAAAATTATTAAAGATTTAAGATTTTTAAAAAATTGACTATTTCGCGTCGGTGTCAAAACCGTAGAAATTAATTATTATGTGCAATCCGAACCATGTACGATGGGTATTCGGGTCATCTTGCCCTAATCTTACCGTAGGATATGATAAGACAGGAGAGGAGACTTTGATGCGGTGTAGATTGACTTCGGAGAAGATACGTTTTCTCGGTTTGTGGGCTCTGGTCAGGGAACATAACTCCTGCGAGACAACGCCGACTAAACAAGTGGTCCCATCTCCCTGATATGGACACGTCGGCGCAGATGCTCCACGTGTCATTTTGTCATTTCATCGCCCCCCCGAGAAAAAGATTCCCTCAGGTTGAACCAACCAGAACTCCGCAGTCTTCATGCCTGATACGACGTCGCTTAAGCGCGAGCGATGTCATTTTTATGATCACTCAATTGGGCCACGGGCCCAAGGGCATTTCAATGCTAAAGGAGCTGATTCAACGCCAAATTTTCAAGTTTGTTTAATAAATGAGGGGGAGTCTAATTGAGAGGTCAAAACACGACTCAACCCCACTAGTTGTAGTTCTGAGATCAGTAGCGGTGAGTGGCGAGAGCTAACAATGAGAATGGTGCGAAATTGCTTCCGTTTTTTTTGACTTGAAAACTACAGATTTTAGAGATCAGATGTTAGATTCATTAATAATCTTATTATTATAAATATTAATTTTAAAAAATTTAATAACTAATTTTTCTTTACTAATTTTTATTATAATTACAAATTTTTAAATAAAGTATATATATATATATATATATATATATATTAAAAAAAAGACTGATTATATATTATAATTCAACATTATAATTTTTATGACTACAATAACATATACAATTATTTTTTATTAATTAAATTATACCATAATTAATTTTAAAATAAAAATATTATTACACTATTAATTAAAAATATTGTATCACTCGAAGCATGTGAAAATTCCACAATTAGCAAGTACAATCAATTCTCTTTCTCTATCAAACCGTTTTCGGCTTGTTATCTATTTGCGAGCCAGCGCAGCAAAAGGGTCAAACATAGCGTTAGACGGTAACAGAAGAATGCGCGGTGACTTGCGTCTCATCTCCAGGTCAGTCCCCACTCATTTACTTCTATTTGAGCTGTCTTGATCATCTGGGGTAACACCCTGAAAATTTATATTGTTATTATTATGCTGCAAATATACTCAGTACCGATTTGCAGACTTGGTCGGTGCTATTCTTCTTCAACACTACCACCCGTTTCCCCGCGAAGTGGACCCGATCGGTCCTGCTTACTTGTTTTTGTATGATTATCAATTATCGACTCTCTCAAAATAAAGCGGAAAATGGAAAAAAAAAAGAAGAAGAAGAAGTTCAAAGAGTGCGAATAATCTGACTAAACTTCTTTATATATATATATATATATGTATATATATATATAATTAGTTGAAAAAACTAATAAATTCTGAAGCGTGGGTTCGTTTCTTTGCATTATAATAGTAAAGACTCCGTATAAATTTCAGATTTAGTGAAAATGAAATTTGAATTTGAAGGGGCTCTTCTAAACCAAAATATTTTAAAGTGCATTCCTTGATGCATGGACAATTAATATGCAAACATTTGCAACCCTAGCAGTAAGCTTTAAAGACTTTAGCACCTAACTAAAGTCAAAAAAACCCATGCTCATTTAATAGCAGTAACCTGTTTTCCTTAGCAGACTTTCGAGTCTGTGTCGCTATTATTTAGACCCTCGAATCAGGGTAAGTTGACTTGTGTGCTCCGCCAGCACCGACGCCTCGTCGATAAATCGACTTCAGCTCGTTGACAAATTTTGGTGTATAAGCCTAAAGGGTTCTGTCATATCATCTAACGTATTTGGATTCTGATGTTGCCACCTACACGGAAAAACCCGCTTTAGGCGATCCTCGCGTCCCAGCCACATATCTGAATGCATACAAATTTATGAAGTGAGCGATTCGTCAATCAATTCGATGAAGGAAAAAACAAAGGAACAGAATTGGTGGTATGGCTCCAGGGTTGAGCTAAGAGGCAATTTTGTGTTTTTTTTTTTGTTTGTTCTGTTTTTTTGGGTTTTGGGGGGACAAGGGGGTTTCGAGTCTCTTGCGATCAAGTATAATTACCATGTAAACTTGTCCTAGTAAGTCAACTCATGAGTAAATGGATCTGGATCCATCAAATTTTATTATCTCAAATTTGCAAACTAAAAGAAGGGGATATTTGGAAATAGGAAATGTGGAGTGGTCCGTTAAAATTAATATAAATTAATAGTTAATTAAAATTCTAGTAAGATTAATTGAATTTAATTTAGCACAATTTTAAAAATTTGTCATTACTATATAAAATTTTATTAAATTAATAAAGTTATAAATATTTATGGAATTATTTAATAATATTAATAAAATTATGGTGTTTAACCAGGGTCGAGAGGAAAGTGGAGAAGGATAAGCTCTTGGTTTTGTATAATTATCTACTCAAATTTTAAATATGTCCACTTGTCGTCGTCCTATTGAATATGTCCTATGTTAAATGGGTGGGATCGTTTCACCACAAAAATGGATTGCGTGGGGGCGGAGACGATGGAATTTATCCCCACAAAAAGGGGGTATTGTATCAAGAAAAGAGCCCAACGAGAGGCCCATTCCACGCAATCGTGAATGGGCCGACAGTCTGCACCAAAATGTTAGAAGCGGGCACGTTGATAAATATGTCCCGAGGCCCATTGCAAGCACGCAGCGTCTGCGGTCCGCTTTGTTATCCAATTTTCTGTGTCTTTATTGTGCGTGCGTAGGCCTTCCCGTGACAATTGACGTAAAAGTACAACCCAATGGCCATCGAGCATCATACTAGACGACCTTAATCATGGTTGGTTTCATATTCTCAAATTCAATTGGACCAAAAACAATTGATGTAAATTCGATGAAACCATACTCTTAATTTCGTGTTAATTATTTGTTTCGGATCTATTATAGGACCCCCCCCCCAAAAAATTACAAAGCCCCCCCCCCCCTAATTCCCTTATTTTCCTTCATTCTGTCCCTTTTTTTTTTCTCCCTTGATTAAATCGGAAGGGGAGAGAATATTAGGAATTCAACTGCTTTCATTTAATCATGCATTCAGCCACTAAAACATTACGGTCACGTAAATATAACATAAAGTGTCAAACAAGTGAATTAAAAATTTTCTTGAAAAATGCGTGCATTTGCACTTTGCACCCACAAAAGTCCATTCAATCTAGCGAATTGCGTCGAGGCATTGCATGCTAAGAACACTACTAACGCAAAATCAACAATCAGCCTATGTGGAGAAAATTATTTTTTTTTTTTTTTTGGTGCATGTAATAATAACCACCAAGGGCATGTGAATCGGGGGACGACGTGTCGTCTTTCAACTGGACCACCTCGCGTAGCACGTGCAGTCGCATTCCTGCCTTGCCATCCATTATGTATTGCATGGAGAAAAATGTCTCAGAGAGGGCGGGGACATCACGTGGTGGGCCCATGCACGTGCACTCACATGACACCGCTGTCCCCGGACTCAATTGGCAAGGAAGTGACCGTCAATTGCGACGAAACAACGTGTCCGACGGCCATTTCTGGATAGCCGGGTCCCACAGAATAGGGTGTAGCCGTGATTTTAGGAACAAGACGACGACCTTTCGCATTTTATTATAAATTACATAATAAAATAGTTTTTTTTATTTTTAATTTTTTTAAAATTATAACTTAAAAATTTGAAAATTTAAATTTAAATTTTTAATTATTATAATATTTCTTAAAAACATTCATATTGCATTTTTCTTATCCATTTGTATTACTCGTGAAACTTCAAAAAGTGATAAGGAAAATGAAAGTTCCAAAAAAAAAAAAAAAAAAAGCTTGGTTATCTTTGGGTCTACTCCGGGCGAGATGCACATGATCTGGCAAAAGAAACTATAGAAATGGGCTCAAAACTCCATCGCAGGCATTGGGACAAATTACAATCGGAAGCTGCGATTTTTGTCGGCATTTAGATTCCTTTCTCAATCAAGAAGTGAACTTTTGTTTAGTTTTTGTCTTAGATTTTTTTTTTTTTTTTTTTTTTTTGGGGGGGAATTTTTTTAGTCAGTTTTTACCACACAAAAGCTCCAATATTTTATATCTCAATTTAATTTTTTTATTTAATTTATTTTTTATTATAAAATGTATTAAATCATAAATTATATAATGAGAGTGACTCTTTTTATAAAAATCTCATTAATGAATTTTTATTTGAAACATAAGTTTATAAAACCTTGATAACCATTCTCACTTTCCATTGATTTATACATTGCAGTACATACACAATTCTAGATAATATCATCCATTTGAATAAGAGAAGAGTAAAGCTATTATAACTGACGAGAAACAAAGCTAGTATGAATATTAGCATGAAATTCTAATAATTTGTCAACATTTATCATATCATAATGATATAATAGAAATAAATATATTATTCTTAAATTATGATTTTATACAACTTAGTTAACATCTTGTACCCCACACACACACAAAAGGAAGTCAATATTACCATAGATTTTGAATATTTATGTAATCTTGATAATATTTTAAATGAATGTAAAAATAAATAAATAATTGAGACATATTCGAATAATTGAGTTCAAATTATTTTTATTTTTTTTTCTTTGATTCATAATTAGCGTCAATGACCGACATTTTGTAGCCACAAAACCAGTTTTGGAAAGCAGGTTGTCTCTGTTGATGCCTGATGGTTCGTCTCTCCGACGTCTTTGTATATTTTTGCTTGGCATGGCACATAGGTTCAAACTATGGACCCTAATCAAAAATTTGCATGAGATCATACCAAATTGTCTTCGACGAAAATCTCCCATGATGGGATAGAGGATGGCACGTTATCAGGCATCTAATAAAGTAGGGCTTATTAGGGAAAGCACAGCGACTCCGGAGAGACACGACCCAAACTAAAGGTGCAATGATAAGAATCCGCCTTCTAAAGCTTCATGAAATTAAAGGAGAGCATAATAAATCCTTGTCCCCGAAAAGAACCAGTCACGGGCAATTATATTGTGGCTTTAGTTAGCTTTTGACCCACCATGAAAATGACAAGAAATTAAGGTCTGTCTGTCTCTTACAATGAAGTCATTTTGCTAAGCTCGCAGACAAGGGATGTTTGGATGTTAATTCGGAAAGGCTCTCCCTTTCTATGCCGAAAGACAATGATGATTGGATGTTTAATTGGACAAGAAATCCTTAGAGCAAAGGCGTTCTGTTTTGTCGGATTCAATCAAGTTCTTTAACCCTTCCGGGAAGATATCTAATCTATGGTCTCTCATTATTTACTTGTCTTAAAGATGGGTGAATTACATCCAAGACCGTCGAATTTTCTAATTCTACTCTCAATTTCTTTTCATTCTATATTTTGCCCGTTCCTTTTTTCTAATGAGTGACTAAAATGGGGTGCAAGAATTATTAGTGCTGGATGCATTGACCGAAGAAAATGGATAAAATTCGAGGGAAGGCTGAGATAGATGACGACAGAAGTATAGAACAGGAAAATGTGCAATGTCTGCTGCGAATGATGGTTACAGGATTGTCCGGACTCCAGAGATGACTTCAAAGAACGAACCATTTTTCAACTCATCTCCTTTAGGGAAGAAGGTCTCCAATTAATTTCCTAGATTTCTCCGCGATTGGCTCACTCCATAAGCCCGGTTACGTATCATGTGTCAATCCACCAGGATTTGCGCTTGGAACAACCCTATTTTTCACCCAACTAATTGGTTATAGATATTTTGGGGACAGATAGCAGAATTTTATAATTTCCTGTGTTGAACTTTAAATCTCCTTCATTTGACTTCTTCGCTTAAAAAATCACCAAAAAAGTCTTTCTTCTTCACTAAAATTATAAGCAATAAGCTTATTCGCGCCTAAGAAAAAAAAAATTAACTGAAGATTAGTAATATTAACAGTCACTTGAAAAAAAGTTATTACCCAGATAATCTTGACATAATAATCACAGAGTTTCTTTGCAACAATGAAATTTATATTATATATTTTTGACTTTTCTCCAAACTTCTTAAATGGGAAAGTCTCTAGGAGGCCTCTTTTTTATACTTGAGGAAATCAAATGAATATCTATATACTATGCGAACATTAGTAAGGGGATTTTTGGGGCCTGCAAAATTTTGCAGCATATGGCGAGGGGGTTAATAAGGTCCCTCCAGCCATAAAAGCCTTCACCCTTCGTCAGTCTCTAAGGGCAGACATGCCCGTATCGTATCACATGAGAGCAATACAGGCCCATGTGTCTCTAATAAGGACTTTATCAAACACGTGTGAGGTGGCCCCAAATGCTCCATATAAGATATTATAGTATTCCATGCGTGGTAATCCTTTTTACCCTTTGTATTTGTAGCTCCACCAACGTGCGTTAGTAAAGGTAAAAGCTTGGAACCCAATTGCACGCGTGTTAGATGGATAGGGACCTATGTTGGTTGCCTGCAATGTCACAATTATGGCAAATGGATCATGTTTTGTTTTCCTTTCAGGTCACAAAAGCTGATAATATCTCATTTTGGAACACCGCCATGTAGCCAAGGCAGTGGAGGATAAGATGGAGAAGCCGTCGAGAAGAAGAAGAAGAAGAAGAATAACAGAAGGGCAGCGGCAGATTGCCTTAAAAGGGCATGGATTGTTGTCCAAAATTGGTATTCCATTTGCTAGATAACGATTCAAAATTAAGCTCAAGTTGCATTTTATGCTTTATTCTCGCTCGGTAAAGATAACAGAACAGAAAGGAGACTCAATTATGGTAGCAGATAAATTCCATGAAACCAATTGCCATATATAAATACAATGATACCTACCCCATCCATTGGATTGGCTTGGGGAATTATGGTTCTGAACCACATCACCGAACAGAAGAATCCCATGTGCCGATTTTGCCAATAAAGTTTTGGCAGAAACAATTATGAACCAGCAAATATATTCTTTATAAGTCTATTCTGTTGGGTAGCTTTGCTACTCGATTACCAGAGTGTAATTGGCACATCTCTGCCACCCTCAGCAGGTCCTACCAGTGCTCCGGTAAGCTAATAAGGCCAGCGAGCGCTACCAACCTGTCATTGCCGAATTTCAATTTCATGAACTGTAACATTTAACAACTGTTTGCTTTCTACCAAGTCTTCAAAGAATGAAATGACGACGACGACAACAACAACAACAACATCAACAAATATTTGATTTTAATCGAGGTCAGATATATGAATTTGTTCTTTGTTATTTTATTTTATCGCAAATTGAGTTTAATGTGTATGATTTTTCTTAATTAAATTTTTGTTAAGTGAACTTGAGTTAATTCTCTCAATCTCATCCCACCATATGCCAAAATTTTGTCGTCCTCTTAATTAAATCTTTTGTAAGTAAACTTAATTGCATATATTTAATTTTTTTTCTTGAGTCCTCGCTCAGTGAGAATCTTGTGCAACGTAACACCATTTTCGTTTGTTAATTCGCTAGCATCAATATTTTAACCAAATCTTTCCTCTATCCGGATCAAATTTATTCTCGTTAAGAGCCGGCATCTTCTTTCCAGAAATTTTCAGTTGTTGGCCCTTGTGAAGATAGAAGAAAAGAGACCCTGAGTAAGAGATATGAAACACACGCACCGCCTGCAGCGCATGTTACCAATCTTCTGTTTAGTCATTTGCGCCTTTCATCAACGAGGCTTCGGTGGACTGTACATTGGTACATATATTAATCGCCTGTTCTTTTCAGCCTCTCCCCACCGTCCAGCCAGGGAATGCTTTCGGCTAAAATCTAATTTCTTTCGAAAAAATCGACGAAAAAAATTGATGTGCAATCAAAATCCCAACGTGACTCGTCGATACGTTTCTCCAATTTATATTTGGGGGAAGCCGTCTAATTCCACATGGAGTTACTTGGCTTGTTCATAGAAGACGACTTGCCAGGTTTGCCAAGTAAATATCCAAGTTCCAGGGTTCAATTGACAATGATAGTTTCTTTTTTTTTTTGTTTTCGCGCCTAAAGACAATGAGAATCTCAAATGGGCTGAAATATACTGAGCCCCAGGAAAAACAAATGTCGAAGAATACATTCATAATTAGAAATTATTATGGCGGCGATATCGTAGTTGTTCTTTTTATTTTCAAGTTTCAATCTTTATGGTTATGAGTTAGGAAAAACACTGGCTCGCTTTTTAGTTTTTTCATTTCAGAAAATAATATATAAAAAATATAAGCAAACAAGCCAAAAGCACCCCCGAGAAATCAGTGTCCAACTACTAATCTGAATGAATAGATTCGTGGGTATTGACGACTCCAACTACAGTAGGTAGTCTATACTAAAGAACGCCATTGTTGACTAGAACAACACATCGAATGTTGGGCAGCATACCTATATTCTCGTTAATCGAGCATCAATTTTTGGGTGGTAGGCCATCGAAAATGTTAACGCTAGACCCGCAGCTCGGAAACCAGTTGAACTAGAACTAACAATGTCCCCTTTGAAATTTAAATTCTTTTGCCCAAATACGTGAAGTGATATGGCAAATAAAGCGCGAGTGTGAACCTTGGAAACTTTGAATTGGAGGATAGTGAAATCGCAAATGCTCAAAGTTTCAAAAGACTGGCCAGCACCATCCAAGTTAGTAATTTAATAAAAATTTGATATGTTCTTTCCATTAGTATGAATTTGAATATTTTAATTATCATTTTCGTTGTTTACTCATAAATAAATCAAATCTAAGTATATATATTATAATTTTAATAAGCGAGTTAAATTTTAAATTGATTTATATTTTTAGTTAAATATAAACAAATTTATTTAAATTTAATAATACTTA
The DNA here is from genome assembly GCA_019804595.1 of Bruguiera parviflora. Classification (NCBI taxonomy): domain Eukaryota; kingdom Viridiplantae; phylum Streptophyta; class Magnoliopsida; order Malpighiales; family Rhizophoraceae; genus Bruguiera; species Bruguiera parviflora. The sequence goes on along the minus strand of CM034058.1, from coordinate 398,658 downwards.
AATAATTAATTTTTATAAAAATTAATTTAACAAAAATATTTATAAATAATTTTAAATCTTAATTTATATATATAATAATTAATATATTTATTATAAAAGGGTTTAACATATATATATATATATATATATATATATATATATAATTTTATTTTATTTTATTTTATTTTTTTGAAGAAGAAGAAGAAGAAAGAGTGGCTGGGGCACCCATAAAATGCCATAAAGAGGAAGCAACCACCAGGGACGGTGGGTACTATTTTGGGGCACCCTGTTATGACCTTGACAGACAAAAAGATTTCCCATTTCTGAAAGCAAGGAAAGGAAGCCTTCTCGGTAGTCATTTCATGTCGGACACTGGCAGAAGTCCCAACCATTTTATGTAGTGGGGGGAAGCCATCGCGATTAGGCTGTACCACACTCAACAACTTTTTCACTTGCATTAAATGTAATAAATAATAAATGTAATAAATAATTTACAGATATTTTTATGAAAAAAAGATTAAAATATATGAATAAAGATGTCTGTCTGTCTGACTTTTTTTCTTCTCAACCGTACAAATGCCCATAAAAAAAGAGAGGATACCTCTAGGCCCTTTTTCTTTTCTTTTTTTTTTTTTGGACACAATCTCTGCGATGTATTATTAGGGTCCATTAATTAATTAATTAATTAATTATTGCTTCACTTCATGTTGAACCCAAAATCAACTATGATTTGCCAAGATCTCTCTTGTTCGGTATAGCCCACACTTGGCGGGACCCCTGTTCGGAGGCAATTTATCGTAGCTCCGAGAGATACGTGGCAAGATCAGAGCGGCAGACTGAAAAAGACACGGGCCGGAGAGGTTGTCTTCGGTGAAGGTACTACGTGGATACCACCGACAGCCGGTGACGTGGAAGTGTGGCCCGGGGCCGTTGTAGAACCGTGGCCAGCCGGTCATTGCGGAGGCCTGCCTCTTTGACTTGGATTGCGTGGCAAGACGAGTGTACCGTCCCCGCTGTGCTTTCATACTTTTGTAATAGTCCCACCACATCGGAAAACGGACAGGGGGCCGACTGAGTTTACTGTCCCGGCCGGGCTTTCATTTTAATATTTTTTTAATTTTAAATTTTATGTTTAAAAATATTTGATGTGAAATAATGATAATAGACTGTGTAATTAACTTAAAACAATGTATAACGAGTATAAATTCTTCTTCTTCTTTTTTTTTTTTTGATAAGATTGTTGTATATGCTAGCTATCATACTTGTTTGACATTCTAATATCCTAATAGGTTGTTTGAATTGTATGAAAATGATAGGAATAAAAAGGAAGAAAGTTAGAAAAAAGAAAATTGTTGTTGTTTAGGAAGTGAGTGGGAATGAAAATGACGCGAAAAATATGAGAACTCACATGCCTAATGAACTTTGACTCCTCTCTATTCCCTCCTCTCTCTTTTTTTTTAAATTTTTTTCTACTTATCTTTTTCTCTTTTTTCCTTTTTGTAGAAGGAAAATATATTTATTTTCCCCAAGTTTAAAACTATACTTTATCGATAAAAAAAATAAAAAATAAGCGGAAAAGTAAAAAAGGACAAGGCAAAAAAGAAGAGACAAGGCTTTATCTCTTCTCGGGGGGGGGCGTTGATTGCGGTTCGGCATAAAATGATTTTGTCCAGAACCCGTTTTGTATTGGATTTCTCTTTGTCAATTTGGCGTAACGGAAAAAATTTAGTGATAATGTACCGAAAAGACCGTATTAATTGACCGTTGAAGAAGGGTAATTTAATAAAAAAAATTATTAAATTATAAAAAAATACATAGGAGTCCTTAGATACTTTTTAACGGTCAAGCTTTTTCTCTATTCTCCCCCCCCAAAAAAAAAAAAACAAAAAGGGGTAAAGAATCGTACGATTACGGGGACAATGGGTAGTTGCCTGAAATATGCGGCCGGATTGACCCGTCCATACGAAATAGTGTTCAACCGGCCAATCGCCGGTGGCTAATTACCGCCAAATCATTGTTACATGACAAAAACTCGTGATTCACAGCATAAAGTACTCTTTCTTTTTAATTATATTTTTAATAAATATTCCTTGGCTTTTTGTTGGAACATTGAACTCATAATTGTTGTAACGGAAAAGATAACATGGCTAAACAATGTACAAAGATCATAAATGATCTTCGATCGACGATGCCGCTACTGATACTTGGCATTGGGTCATGGCATGGTTCGAATCATTTCGTGGGCACGAAATTTTGATACGGTCAGATGTTACCCTTTAATTCGATGCTTTTCTCACTTGGCTGTCTCTTTTTGTTTTTGACCGTTTTCCAGTTTTTAACCTTTTATCTGATGCTGAATGGGCTTAAAGTAAAATATATATATATATCTATATATTTGTACAAGAGTATATTAAATCCACACCGACCGTTCGGGTGAGTAGCCGAAGGGCATCCACACCACATGACCTTGTTCTTTTCCCAACTGTATCAGTCATCCCAAAGGGAAATATTCACGAAGACGGACAACAAGGAAAAATAAAATAAAATAAAATAAAATAAGCAATTTGTAATGATAAAATAATGTTCATTAATTGAGCTCTGCCAATTTCTGGCCTGTGGGCACCTCGCTTTCCTGCTCAATATATAGATGCTCGAGCTCCTTCACATCGTCCCTCCCCATTGCCTCCCTCCCTGTCCATAGTATCTCTTGTTGTTGGGTTCATCGGAAGTTTAAATTGATAAACCAAACCAACATTGGCTTTTTTTTTTTTTTTTTTTTTTGGTTTTTTTGCCTTCTGCTGGCATCTGGGCTATTTATTCTTGAGTGAAACCATTAATTGTATCTGTGATTTGGGGTTGTCTTGGATTATTAATCTATGGTGAAGCCTGTGAGGCTCATTTCAATGGCTCCCCTGCTTCTGCTTCTCTGTCTCCCAGTTGCTATTGCTGGCCATGACTATGGTCAAGCTCTCAGTAAGAGCATTCTCTTCTTTGAAGCTCAAAGATCTGGTCACCTTCCCCATAACCAGCGAGTTACTTGGAGAGCCAATTCTGCCCTCAACGATGGCAAGGCTAGTGGGGTAAGCTCCAGATGCCATTTCCTACTGTTTCTTTATTTACTAGAATGCAAGGAAAATCCTAAACACTAAAACCCCATTTCAATTATTGTCGGAATTATCTCAGGTGGATCTGGTAGGAGGGTACTACGATGCAGGAGACAATGTGAAGTTTGGGTTGCCAATGGCATTCACAGTTACAATGATGTCCTGGAGCATAATAGAATATGGCAAGCAAATGGCTGCAAGTGGTGAACTTGGTCATGCCATGGAAGCTGTTAAGTGGGGAACTGACTACCTCATTAAAGCTCACCCTCAGCCCTATGTTCTCTATGGAGAGGTAGCTTTCACTTCTTTTTTTTGGTTTCACTTTTCCCAATTTAAAAAAAAATTTAAAAAAAAAAAGCTTTTTGTTTGCTAATGCATTCTTGTATCTGTGCTTCTAGTCCCTTTCTCTTTTAGCGCAACTTGTAAATGGAACTTCAATTTTGAAGTTGAAGCCATGTTTGGGGAGACAGATATTTTTACATTAGCCATTTAACGGTGTAACCTGACTACTTCTAACAATGCCTTCATTCCAATATATAATTAATGGTGTTGCTCTTTTGCCTTATTTAAACGGGATGTATTATAAATTTTAAGGTTTTAATTTCCTGGTCAGGTGGGAGATGGGAACACTGACCACTACTGCTGGCAAAGGCCAGAGGACATGACCACCGACCGTCGGGCGTACAAGATCGACCCAAGCAATCCTGGGTCAGATCTCGCCGGTGAAACTGCCGCCGCCATGGCCGCCGCTTCCATCGTTTTCCGCCGCTCGAACCCCGCCTACGCCAAGGAGCTTCTCACTCACGCCCATCAGGTAAATTTTATTTGTTTTTCCTTATAAACCGTTTCGAAAGACCCAATAAAATAATAATAGTAATAATAATGAACAAATGAAGAAGTTTTGATAGGGTTTTGGTCTGCTGTTGATATGGGCTCACCGCTGCACCGGCCTGGCAGACCAACTACCTTTTTCGTTGTTCTAGCAAGGCCTCGGTAATTGGTATAGTAAATGGGCAGTTAGTTGGGTTACCTCGCTTTTGTTGTCAGGTTCCATTAAGTTTGTCCCTGTCACCCTGCTTTTATGGCACAAATTTGCACATTTCATAACGGAAATGATAAAAAAGTATTTGGGTTTTACCAGCAAAACGATATTTAATGAAGTCATTGTCTGATAGTTGTTAACGATATCTGATTGCGATCAAACATACATTTGGGGTTCACCGAGAATCTGGTATTTGGGAATTACCCATTTGACCAGTACTTACAAATCTATTTGCATTTGGCGAATTACCAGGAATTTAGTATTTCCACATTTTCCCTTTTTTTTCTTTCTTTTTTCTAAATTGTCAAAGAATAGGAATCTATAAGCTATTCCAGAAAAATAAAGGCAAAACACAACTAAGTAGTAGAAGCGCAGGAGGCCATAGTCAATTATAATAATTCTTTTTTTTTTTGTTCTGTTTTGTTTTTTTTTTTTTTTGCTAATAAATTTGAGCTCCATTTAGAGTAAAATATACTGTTTTTCAAAAATGCATCTCATTGTTACTGAATTTTTAAAATATACCAAATTTTCGCATTTAGAATCATTTTCTTTTCGGCGCACGTTTTTGCATCGTGCGGGCCTGCGTGGGCAATTTCGGATTTTTATTCGTCTATCAAGGCCGCTTGGGCCGTACAGATTTGTCTATGCTGTTGAGATCTAAACCGTCCACGTGTTGACCCATACAAAGTGGGAACTAAGTTTTCTGCGTCACGTGTGAACGCTGTCGGTGGTCTCGTCTCCTCCGGAGAGCCACGCTTCACTCACATGTTCCTGTTTTTATCGAAAGCAATTTCTGTCCCCTAATTATCCTTCAATATTGATCGAATTACGTGGATTGCCACTGCTGTTTACTTTTGTTTTACGTTTCGCTTCGTTTCGTTTTGTTATTTATATATTAATTAATTAATTAATTATTATTATTATTATTATTATTCCAGTTATTCGCCTTCGCGGACAAGTACAGAGGCAAATATGATAGCAGCATCACCGTGGCCCAGAAGTACTACCGATCTGTTAGTGGCTACAATGTGAGGGAATAAAAATTAAATACTTTTTGAACAGTTTTAATTTTGAAATTTTTGAAATACACCGTAGACGCCGCAGCACTGTAAGAGTCTCGGAAAATTTAAATTTAACAGGCATGTTTGGTATTTGTAGGATGAGTTGCTGTGGGCAGCCGCGTGGTTGTATCAGGCAACTAACCAGCAGTATTACCTGAGCTACCTTGGAGACAACGGTGACTCGATGGGTGGAACTGGCTGGGCCATGACTGAATTTGGTTGGGATGTCAAGTACGCTGGGGTCCAAACTCTCGTCGCCAAGGTATCAATCTTTTCAACCCCGCCCGCTCTTTCCTTATTATGGCAAACCATTGGATTCATCTGATAAATCTTAACATTTTTTTTTTTCTTATTAAAGAGATGTAAAAATAAAGAGAAGAAAAATGTAAAAATAGCAATCACCTACAAATTTATTTTGCTTCCAACAAAGCCTATCGTATAATTCCTGGTTAAATATTTTGCTTGGAATTCAGTTCCTGATGCAAGGCAAAGCTGGCGGCCATGCGCCAGTCTTCGGAAGGTACCAACAGAAGGCCGAGTCCTTCATGTGCTCGTTGCTTGGAAAGGGTAGCCGAAATGTTCAAAAAACTCCCGGAGGCCTACTTTTCCGACAGAAGTGGAACAACATGCAGTTTGTGACCAGTGCCTCCTTCCTGGCTACCGTTTACGCTGATTACCTTACTTCCGCTCGCAGAAGCTTGCAATGTTCTGCTGGCAATGTGGCCCCGTCCGAGCTTCTCTCTTTTGCAAAATCTCAGGTAATGCTGTTGTTGTTTTTTAGTGTCTGAATTTGGCATTCATGTAAGTGCGAGTGTGTGTGTGTGTGTGTGTACATATATATACTGATGTATAATTTGATGTTATACAATGTAGGTGGATTACATACTCGGAGACAACCCAAGAGCCACAAGTTATATGGTGGGTTATGGGAACAACTATCCACAAGAAGTTCACCATAGGGGTTCCTCAATTGTTTCCATTAAGGTCAACCCTGCATTTGTTAGCTGCAGAGGAGGATATGCCGCCTGGTTTAGCAGGAAAGCTAGTGATCCAAACCTGCTCACTGGAGCGATTGTTGGTGGCCCTGATGCATATGATGACTTTGCTGATCAAAGAGATAATTATGAGCAGACAGAGCCTGCTACCTATAACAATGCTCCAATTCTCGGCATTTTGGCACGATTAAATGGAGGTCATGGCGGGTACAACCAGCTTCTCCCAGGTATTAACGCTTCGTGACCATTGATCATCCTTTTACATCCATTGCTCTCATTGATTTTCTGATTTCTGATCAATTATTATGTGGTTGTTTCACAGTTGTGGTTCCAGCTCCTAACCAACAAAAGCCAGCACAGAGACCCAAAGCAAATCCAGCTCCAGGTACGCTATTAGTTGAGAAACATTAACTCATTGGTTATGAAACTAATCTATATTTGGACAGTGAATTCTAACCGATCAGGAGCCTCTCTTGCAGCTTCAATTCCTACTCCAATTTCCATAGAACAGAAGATGACTACTTCTTGGAATTATAATGGGAAGACTTACAACAGATATTCCACCATTGTGACTAACAAGTCCGCAAAGAATTTGAAGGATCTCCAGCTTTCAATCTCTAAGCTTTATGGACCTCTTTGGGGTCTGAGGAAATCTGCAAATTCCTACTCTTTACCATCGTGGCTCAATTCTTTACCCGGTGGAAAAAGTCTCGAGTTTGTGTACATCCACTCGGCCTCTGCTGCGGATGTCTCCGTTTTAAGCTACGACTTAGCCTGAAAAAGGGAAGAAATTCAATTGCAGAAAAGGGAGATTTGATCACAGCTTCTGTGTTTGTAACGTAAGAATTGTGCAGCCATAAGCAGAAAAACCAAAAAAAAAAGAAGAAGAATTGCCGATCCTGAAAGGGCCGTTTTTCTCCTTTCGGGTATTAGGTTAAATAAGCTTGAAGCATGGAGGGCGAAAGGTGAGAAGAGACAACTAAAAAGGAGCGCTCATCCTCTTTCTCCTCCCACATCACTATTTATATAGACAGGTCTGATGGAGAGATTTAAAGAGTGAAAGTTGGGAAGTGAAAAATTTTACTTCTCAATAGATATCAAGAAGTCTTTTCTTTCTTTGTACTTCAAAACAGCATGTTTTTACTCCCTTTTTGTGTTGTGTGCTATGAAATTGTCCTTGGTTTTCATTTTTTACTCATTATTTTCTGCTATGTAAACGAAAAAAAAACAAAAGATGAAGGAACCACAGATCTGGGTTTTCACTATTGCACAACGAAATTAAACTTCTCTCTGATGTACATTCATACATCCTATAACTATGAAACTGGACAAACCCATTTTAGACACAAACCTGAGGGCAGCAAAGCGAAAGGGCATCAAGAGATGCAGTGATCTGGCATTTTCAGCTCAACTACTATGACACTAATATTGTCTTTGCTCCCCCGAGCTATGGCCAGTTGAGCTAGCATTGGCAATACTGCCAATAGCTTCACGGGGAACTCTCCTGTCCATTTGGCCATGAAGACAATTCTCGACAACCTCACATGCCACATGATTGGAAATAATGTCCCATAAGGCGTCACTTGCTATCACAAGGAACACATCCGATTCAATAAGCTCAGTGACAGTAACCTGCAGTTCAGCGATCATGTATGGCTTCAAATAATGATCCCTGCAAAAGAATAATTTGAATTAGTATCTGATGAACAAGTCTTTGTGTTCATAAATATAGAGTCGAGGATGCCTAGTTACAGACCTATTGATCTCGAAGTTGCAAGTAATCCAAGAACACGACGACTACCGTTCCAGTTTATGATCTGTCCGCCTGCCGCTTCTATTCTCTCTCGGTCCTGTCAGTCTGTGGTGTCGCATGTCGTGGAATCAGATTGGTTTTGTTAGTTAAACTTAAAAAGAACAGTCGTCAAAGCCTTCGATTGGAGCCAGTCGAGCATGGACTTGGACTGTAGACAAACGAGGGTCTACAATGCACGATGATAATTGCACATTTGTGGTCTTTAATTGCAACGAAATAACAGACATATAACTCGCATTTGTCCCGCGTGTATATGCAGCATTTTTCAAAATTAATAATGAGTCGAGGCTCGCACATTGTATTTAAGTTTGGAGTGAACCTCAGGCCACACCATAGAGAATTTCTTGTGGTGGTTTTAACGGCACATCAATTATAATCTATTCATCTTTTCTTGGGATCAAGAGACAAGTTAAGGTAAGTCAAAAACTACAGTGACCACTAGACCACGTCAAAGTAATAACACAATTCGCCGCCGCCACTTGCTCCCTCCCAACCATCACCGCCGCCGCTGTGGATCCCGCCTCTGCTTCCCCTCCAGCCCCAATACCACTCCTCACCTCCTCATCCATCTTCGCAAAACGCTCCCGCATCAAGTTTTCCCACCAGTAATCCAATTCCTTGACGCGAGCCACCCCACGTTTCTTCGCCTCCTTCGCCACCAGCTGTTGCAACCTGTCTCTGCATTGGTTCGCTGCCATGGCCCCGCCGTGCTCGTCATAAACGGCGTAGAAATCATAATAACTCCCACAGCCCTTCACTAGTGCTGAACCACTTGTTAAGATTCCAAGTATAACGAGGTATATTATTAAGAATTTATAAATATATCAATTATTTATATTTTATTTAAATACGTATTATTTATTTAAACTCTTTTAATATAATGTTAAATTAACAAATATAATATCAACTATAAATCTGTTATTTACTCAAGTCCGTATTTTCCTAACATCAACGCCCTTGCATACTCCATCGCTCTGGGCCCGTCGCCTCACCGATATCATCCCATCCCAAATGGTGATTTGGAAATCTCCGAAGTCCTTACGGCCACCCTTTTTTTCGCTTATTGCAGTTTTTACTTCGTCAACATTTGACCTTCTCCGCTCTTCGGTTTCCTTCGCTTTCCGAGAAAATTTTGGCTACAGGAGCGAAGCGAACGCAGAACAGTTGAGAGTGAGGCCGGCGGTACGAAGTGGGGCCCGAGAAATTGGGTCCGCTGGATCGTCGCCACCTGTGGCAAGAAACGACGCACTCCTATTAAGACTATCGGCATCCGCGTTATTAAAGTTGATTCACTTTAAACTCAATTAGTAACTTAATCCCCACTTAGTCGTTCCCCTTAATGCTTCCGGAACTCGCGTGGGGGAATTCGGGATTTAGAACTAAAGCATGTGCTGAGAGGAGGGATTTTTGGTGCGGATTTTTTTTTTTTTTTTTTCTAAACTGAGTGTTTCTTGCTCTGCTGGGGAAGTATTCTTAAGTCATCTCCTATGAGTATGAGATAGCTTATTGGAAGAGACAGATAGGGTCTTGTCTTCTTTATTGAAATAAATAATAATAAAAATAAACTTGGAAAACAGTAATTTGGGTTTTCTGAGACCAAGTCTCTGGGACTGCGCATTGGTGTTTGACAAAATTCAAAGTATATATTCTCATCTTGATTTGAAAGAAAAAACAATGGGTCAGAGACAGATGGAGGAAGTTGTACAAATCTGGGTGCGGAATCCTAGTCGTTGCATCATCTCTGTTTGTCACCGGTCAGATGTTTTTGTCAACAAAAAAAAAAAAAATCCATCGGTGCACGATCCTCCGATTACGGGTTTTAGATACTTCACAAATTCCAGCAGGCCAGATTGGATTAATCTTTTAGTTCATGTAAAACGACAAGCCGTTTCGTTGCGAATAATGGCACCGCCAGTATTAACGCATGGTGCATCAATTCCAGGTTTGAAGGATCTCGACCTGCCAAGATGTGCAAGAGATTTTACCGATTCTGGTGCTGAGCATATTGTATCAGTTTCAAGCTTGGCGATTCCCCCCCCCTAACACCTCTGGACAGGTGATACCGAAAATGCAATCGGGTTAGAAAATTGAGCAATACTACTGCATAACAACAACGTATTAAAAATAAGAGAAAAATAATATAATAATTTTTTTAACATTTAATGTCATTTATTTATAAGATTAAATACAAATAAATTAATTTATATTTTTTTATCATCCTATTATTTCTTAGTTGTTGTCACTCGAATTTTTTCTTAAAAATCGGGTACTCATTAAGAGTGTATGGGTTAAATTTTGATTCAAGGACTTGAAAGCAGTAGAATGGGAAAGGTTTGGGTTTTGGAGTGAGAAAACACTCAAAAGAGTTTCTTAGAGTTGATCCCCGTGCAAACGTGGAAGATGCATCAGTTTCCTGACTCCGTGACTCTGCTCTCGCGATTATACTGGATAGACTACGCCATTGATTTAACTAGCTGAAGTTTTATTTACACAATTAATCGGACAAGTTAGTCATTTCTGAATTCTTAAGAACGCTAAAACCTTGACCATTTATCCCATAACTAATAGTGGGAATGTAATTAACAGAAATAAGGCAGCGTAGAAAAGCATTTTCATATCGTAAGTACATTAAATAAATATTAATGCGGGGGCAAATAAAGAGAAACAAATCGAGGTTAACCAAAGAAACAAGGCAATGAACTGTTTTAAAACACATCTGTAGACGTTGTTTCAATTCTGTTATTGGTTATAGCCCACCCAAAAAACACTGTTTTTTTTATGGTATAGACTAATAATTCTTTTGGTACACCCAACGTCACGTCTATATATAAAATCCTATTTACAATCACAGGAAAGTGCAATAAAATGAAAATGAAAATGCTAACACAAGCAATGGTGCTGGTGAGCCGAGCAGCAAGAGCCAACGGGATCGTCGATAGATTATTCTTTCAGGAACTGGGCTTGCTTGCCCTCTGGTACATTTTGTCAATAACGTTCTGCATTCAGAGCCTCAGGTTCAGTACTCCAAAAAAATGTAGAACAGAGGTATAATATTGAGTTTTTGGCAATCAAAGCATGGTCTGACAATAAAGGTGAAATTAAAAGCAGTGCGCTGGTGTCTTCCCCCCCCCCTCTCAAAAAAAAAACTTTTCGGACGCAGGGGGGTTGCCCACGGAGACCCATGACATGGTCTGTGGGACGTCAAAATGGTTTGCCCAAATGAAGTATTGACATGATTTCTCAAAGCCGAGCAGGCAGGCATGCATGCAAATGCAAAAAGAATTCATCCGTTCACCATGAACCGCACATTAGCTTTAAGTTATGGAGAACAAACTATGATCTAGTGTGGAAAAAATTAAAGCTACCTGGTAGTATTTGAGAAGTTGTGGCCTCTTTTTCTTATATGTTGGTGTGAGGAGATCACGATCCATGTCAAACGGCTCAGGATCAAGGTGAACCGCTTTTATAAATTCGAAGCCTTTCAACTGCCAAAATAAACAGTTAAGGCCATAAAGAGTAAGCTTTACATTAACTATCAGAACAAGAACTTTCCATTAGTACAGACAATGGTATGAAAGAAGCAAGTAGAAACCTTCTTTTCTTTTCCAATCTTAGTTAGCTCCCCAAGTATGTATTCTTTAGCCCTTGAATTTTCACAGAGGGATTTGAAGTCCCCGTCCACACCATTCTCCTGAGCCCATCGTTCAAGGGCTTGCTGGTTGGGGTTAACAACAGCAACAAGGAAGGACTCAAAGCTGTTCCCATAAACCCATATCTGAAAATGGTAAATAAGATGACGAACATATGAGAATGACCAATGCAAATCCCAGTAATTCAGGTAGATGGTCATTTTGCTAGCAATCAGCAGACCTATCATGCAATGTCATAAAGGTGAAGAAAGGAAAACTTTTTCCTGACAAAAGTGGTCCATTCACTTGTGACCACATTTTAAGTTGACTGTAGCCTGAAAATTGATAAAAATTGGACTTTTCCATCACAATCAATCAGTATCACAGGCTATATTACGTGCAACCCATATGCTGTGAGTAGAAGACAGTACCAAGAGGCACAATAAACAATGCACAATATGAAAAATAAGATTCATAGCATCAAGAAGCCATACTGAATCAAGAGCAGATACAAGGCCATAAATGTTCTCCAGATTTTCAACTGCAACATACTCTCCTTGTGAAAGTTTAAATATATTCTTCTTGCGGTCAATAATTTTCATGCTTCCATCTGGTTGCCATTCACCAATATCTCCTGGTGCAAGGATGCATGCATGTCAAGGTGAGAAACAAATTGGTGATATAGGTAATCCAAAATGAAAGAAGGATTCTTATTAGGCTAACCTGTATGGAACCACCCATCAATGAGGACCTCTTTGGTGAGGTCCTCACGTTTGTGGTAACCTGAAAACAGGGTGTTCCCCTTTACACAGATTTCTCCACGAGGTGTGCTTGCAAGTGCATCGTAGCCCATCTCTGGAACAGATTCTAGGCATACATCCACGTTTGGTAAAGGGGGGCCCACTGTACCAAGCATCGACATTTCATTCGGTAGAGAGACAAAAGTGCCCGCACAGGTTTCTGTCAAGCCTACATCACCACAAAAGTAATAGCCTAAGCCCTGAAGGCAATAAATTCTGATTAAAAAGAATCAATCATAGGCAACAAAACAGAAACAATAATTATGGCAGGGAACAAAGAATATGGTCAGCATACCATATCCTTGCAGAACATGAGCACATGACACCACCCGGAGGAAAGCTTCTACATGGGTAGCAAGAGGTGCTGCTCCAGATAGAATAAGTCGTACTCTCCCTCCTAACCCCTGTTTTACCTGCAGTGGACAGAAAGCAAATCAGATTTTGAGAAACACACAGACCTAGATACAATAGACCAACAAGTAGGCAATAGTGGTCACCTTATTAAAAACAACTTTGTCACAAATGGGAGATGCCTCATAATGTGTATGACCGTGCTTCATAGAATTTAGCTTGCTGCAAGTATTATTCCTAAGCCACTTAGTTATAGATACCAAAAAAGGAAGCTGATATAAGATAACAGCAAATGGAACTTAAACTAAATGAGATTACCATATGTCACTAAATGAAATTTCAATTAAAGCAGTGACATAACGAGATTCATGAGGATAGACTTCATAATGGCGTAAGTTGAGATTTGGTACAGTTAGTCTCAAAACTGTTACAGGTATGAGAATAGATACAACAGAATTTCAATCATGTATGCTCATGTGAGTAGAACCAAGACAGAATGTCTCCAAGATCACTATGTTTCTTAAACTAGGGCTACACTGTAGTGCTTGAAATGATGCCCTTCAGATAGAGAAAAATGCATAAGAAATATGTATTATGGGTCTTTCTTCCTTTTCTTTCTTTCTCTTTGCCGGGCTGGGTTTACATCAGCATCTTCAGAAACTTCTTAATAAAAAAATAGTGATATGCACATTGCAAAGTGGATATTGCTGGGAATCAAATTTCACAACCAAATCAAAAACCATGAATGGAACATACTATTTGTATGCCACATTGAACAAGGTCTGTTTCAGGAAACCCCCCGAAGAAATCTTCTGCATCAAACCTGAAAGCAGCACAGAGAACAAAAGTTTTACGCATGAAGGAGATAACAAAAAGAGGAAAAATGTCATTTTGAGAAACCATTATATGAATATATAATAGTGATAGAACAACAAAATTAGCACATTTACAGCCAAGAAGTTGAAAAAAAAGGACTATTCTGAACACCATGCATCTCTGCAGACAAGCAAGAACTTCATTGCACTAGCATTCCTTAGCATATTTGAAATAAGTTCAATAATGTAGAGCTATGAGCCCCATTGCCCAATTATAAATGTGACAAACTGACACAAGGATTAAAGAATACTTTGTGCCCCATTCACCAGCATTAAAGGAAGGAAATATCAAGAAAAAATGATGCTTTCTCCTTGTAATGCATATTGCCTAATTGAACACACAGTAATAAGCATAACAATATCATTTTATAAAGAACAAGATTTTCCACTAAACTTCATAGCAAATGAAAAATAGACATAACAAAAATCACGACAGCATTTATTTAATGTAGAGTTGACCTGAATGTATTCTATCTAAAACACGGGGCACAGCACAGAAAACAGTTGGTTTTAGCTCCCCAATGTCTTCAAGTAATAGTTTGACATCCTGCAAACATGTAAAAATAGTTTACACCCATTGCACTGCACCAATGACAGAAAAAGAGAGAGAGAGAGAGAGAGAGAATTGTTACCCCTCGCCAGAAACCTATAGTGGCACCTGCTGATATAAAAAACTCCTCAATCACCCGATCAAAAATATGAGCAAGAGGAAGATACGAGAGATACACATCCTCAGTAGTCAACTGTAAAATTGCCGAAGGAGTGGGAGAGAAAAATTAAGTCATTAATGAGAATACATTTTTCTTTTTTTTTCTTGAGGGGGGGTGGTATTAGGAAATCAAAGGGCATCTTGCAATACATATGAAAGCAAATTTAGGTTCATAAAGCCACTTCATTAAGTTCATGTGTACATCCAGAATAGCTGGGATATAACACGAAAAGAAAGATCACCTCTTCATTCACACATTCAAGAAGCCGTTTTATCCCAAAAACGAGTGTGACAATGCTTTCATTTGAAATCATTACTCCCTTGGGATCACCGGTAGTTCCACTAGTATACATTACTGTACAGATGTCACTTTTCTTTTTGACTGGCAGATCATATTTTTTATTCTCCCCCTGCGAAGAATAGACAGAAAGGCTGTTACTTGTTCTCAGTCCAATTTAATAGAATATCAGAATGTATATCCATGACAATTACCAAAATAGAAAAAGATATAACATCTTCCCTTTGAAAAACTTTTAGTCATAATCAACTAAGTGAATAAATTAATACTAGTTACAAATTGATTGAAATTTGAAACTTTATTCACACTACATCCCTATTAAATTTCATAATGGAGAAAGAGCTCTTCCATTGGTCATTACTTATAGATAATGTAACACAATGTAGGAAATAAGATTTCTAGCTCAATTTATTTTACTAGTTAGGCAATAGCTAAAAATAATAACAGTGACTAAGCATTACACCTACCAGTTTTAAAAATTCATCCCATGTATATATTGCCAAACCAAATTTCTCAACCTCTTCTCTTTGTTCAGGTGTGACCTTGCCAAAGCTCACAATTGCTGCCAGAAAGAATGTGCACAATCGTTCCTTGGTAACAGTAGAGTAGGAAAGATATATATCAAGAGAAAATCAACTTACTTTTTAAGTACTTTGTGGAATTGGGGAACGTTTTCACCAGCTGGAAATACAGAGAATTTAATTAAAGCTCAATTAAGGATGCTATTACTTATTAGCATAAGACCAAAATTCCAAGTCAATGTGAGCAGCAACAGCTGGCCATACCCCATCAATACCCATGCTCAGATAAAAACAACCTAAGAGAGTATCTTTCAAATCACAATTTCTATTGTGTCTCACCCAGTACCAATTCTTGCAGCCAATATAAAGGCTCAGTTTCATGAAAGCATAAGTAAAATTTTTCCGTGACAGAGTTTCCAACCTGAGACATACCTCAGGAACCTTTTTTTCTTCTGCAAAAGCAATTGAAACTTCCGAATGGCATATTATAAACTCCACTGCTCCGGCACCTGGAACATAGATTCAAGAGAAAGAACACAAAATCCCAACATGAATCAACTCCACATCATTCATACACGCATGAAACTGCAAATAAGGTGATAATGACTATGTGGCTCTGCAATCAACGCTGAAATGTCCATACCTAATGTATCATAGAGAGGAACACAATAGAGCCCATGAGCATTGCAAGCCTGCATAAGTGTCACATCATTAATCAAAAAAATTCTACGCTATACTTGGAATCAAGAAAACAGAGAATAACAGGATTGTCTCCCTCAGATATCCTTATTTCATAACAGCAGTAGCAAACAAGTGAAGAGCATTCCCACCTCCTTATTTAAGAAAAATAACAAGCTAATTGAATGTCCTTTTAGCCCCTTTCTCTTTTTGTGAGAACCTAAATAGCAATTACCGGTCTTTTAACCCCTAGCAACATACTCAAAACCTCTGAATCAATGTGCAATTTAAAATAGTAGCACTGAGCACTTGAACAAAAATTACAACCAGAAAATCAGTGGGATACACAAAAAAATGGTTGTAGATATCCAGATTGCCTCCACCAAGCTTTGTTCTTTACCTTGCATAAAAGAGAAATATTGGCTTAAATCAAACAAAATGAAAGATACCTCCATGCTCATTATCCACTCTGGGCAATTTGCACCATAAATACCACACCTATTGCCCTGAAAGACAGCAAGCACAAAATCACAACGTTACCACAAGTAAACTTCCAGGAACAAAGATCAAATTTCCCAAACAATATTTGAATAGTGATTTACTGGTTCAAGGCCACAGCTGCGGATTGAATTCCCAAGTTTGATCACCACGTCATACACTTCCTTATAAGTTTGCCACACATATTTACCAGCCTGAAAAGAGGGTGAGAATTAGGACATGGCATGGCACTCAGATTGCTAATGTGGGCAGCAAAACTAAATGCACTAACAGAGGCATAAAAACAACGGGAAAATCTTAATCAAAAGGACGGAGAAAAAAAAGTCACCTTCCCATTCACTAACTCACGGCGACCCAGCATTGGGCTATTGGGATTTTTCTCTGCACTTGCTCTGCAACACCACCAGTACCAATGGCCAATCAATGATCAGTATTAGCAGTTTAGGATAATTGAAAATAATAAGAAAGATAAAAATTTTGAAAAACAAAAAAAACAGGAACAAAAAATCCTTATGAATTTTTCTCGAATTTAATTTGGATAATCACTTTTTAGTAGACCAAAAGTAACAGAATACATAAATTCGCAATAAAACCGAGATTAAACATACAAAGAAAAAGCGAATTTTTCCAAGTAACAACCAAAAATTTGAGTAACAATCAACAAGAAGAAAGTAAATGTTCCGGTGCAGTAACTATAAATTATCAAAATTGCTGAAAAACATGCAAGAGTTAAAGGGAAAAAAGAAAAAAAAAAAACACGAACACAGAACAAAACAACAAAAATCCAAGAGCGAGAGTAAGCTAACTTGTTTTTCTTTTCAAAAGCTTTTAAAAATCGCAGTAAGCGACACGTCGACTTATGCAGGAGAAGCTAATTACGCACACGCATGCACTACCCCGAGCTGACGTTTTCTCGCCGGCAACAAAAAGTTTTCTCAGGAACCAAACAGAGACTCTAATATAAATTGGAAAAAATTACAGAAAGTAGGTGATTCGGACCGGAAAATATCCCAACAACTCTCGACTCCAGGAAGCAGAGGTGCGAATCCATCCTTGGCGAATACGCTCCGATACACCGGTCCCGTCGACGGCCGGCCATCCTCCGCCTTCTTCCCTTTCTCCACCTCTATCAGATACTTTCTCTCCGCCATTTTCTCCCCCTCTCTCTCCTCTCTATCCTATCTCTCCGCGTCTCTGTGTGTGTGTGTGTGTGTGTGTATATATATATAGAAATAGGTCCGTGATGGCGTATCCGTGAAATAAATAATAAAAGTCAGCGAAGAATGAGAAATGACGAGAATGTGACAGCCAAGACTGAAATTGGTTCCAAGTGCTATTAGGTGTTGTTGGTTGGCCAGTTTTTAGTGAAATTGGTGTGAATTGCAAGACAATTTATTTTATTCTTTTTCTGCATTTGTTGTTTTTATTTTTATTTTTCTAAATTAAAAGGACAAAAAACAAAAAGAAAGAAGAAGAAAAAAAAAAAAAAAAAACCGAAAGAGAGAAAAAAAGAAAAGAAAACGAGGACCACTATAATTAATGTTATACGGAATTATTTTTTAGTTTCATATTATTGGCATAATTTCGATTCAATTTATAATTTTTTTTATAAATATATATATATATATATATATATATAATATTAATTTTATTATTTTATTTTATTTTATGAAAGAGAATTATAGATTTAACCACTGATTTCAACTAAACGAATCCTTAAAAGTAGAACCTTAATCAAACGAGAAAATTGGTAATTGGAATTGCTTTTTGTATAAAAGAAAAACTACAAATTTATTTCGATTTTCGAGTAAAGATACAAAATTTTCCCTGAATTTCTATTGGTGGGTAGCGGGATGCCGCCCACCAAATGTCAAACAAATTGAAAATAGTAAACCAAATGAAGATTTGCAGAATCATCCAAAATTTAAAATTTGAATGCTCAGCACAGAACAGTTCGGGATTATGCTCTTGCAAACTTGACCAGTAACAACCCAACCTTCTTGCGCCCGTACCCATCAAAATTTTCATTCAATTTTTTTTTTTTTTTGTTTTTTGTATTGTTGTTGACGAACTTAAAATTAAATATTATTTACTTAATATAAATTTTTTTTATTCGAAGATAGATATTAAAGTTTGATTTATAATTAATTCTTAAATTTACGACCTTTAAATTTTATATTCAAATAAGCTCTGATAAAATGATGGGTGTGGGGCATAACCAAATCAAAAGATAAAATAGAAGAATGCAAGAATTTATTTCAAACTCAAACTCAACAATTTATATTAATTTAATATTCGCGATAAATTTGCTCTCGAAATAATTTGAACATTCTTTTTTTATATATAATGACAGTTAAAAAAAATTAACACGGGTCGGCCAGATTTTATTTTATTTTTAAAACACGGGTCAATACAGGTAATGCCGCAATATTAAAATCATTGATTATAAATTTGTAATCTTATTGTTAGGATTTTGTATAAAACCACACGACACTTTTGGTGAACTTACTTCTTGCTTCCGACACATCTACAAATAATTAGTAGGCTTTTGGTTTTACCTTGGGCAGAATTCCGAGTTAAAAAGACTGAAGTCTGAGAATAAAATCGCAGGCTTCTAATATAAGAGTAAGAATTGAAATTTAGTTCGAACTTCGCCCATCTTTTTAACTTTCGACTCCTTAATTTCACTCGAACAAAAACAAAAACAAAAACAAAAACAAAAAAAAAAAAAAAAAGAGGAAAAACAAAACCGTGGGCCGAAACTAGTGCCTACTTGGGTTTACTTTTTCTCTGGAGTGGCTCGAGGTTTTGGAAAATAATCGAAGGAGAGCGCAGCGCACTTTCCAGGCATCGAGAACACCCACCGTTGGTTGGTTGAACAATTCCAAAGGCACGTGTTTTGTTTCGGACCGGACCTAGAAACTCTCAAGTTTCCAATGTTAGATCTTCATCCTGTCTCCACCGGAGAACCAACTGGTCAGAACTGGAAGAATGCTACCCTCGTTTTAACGCGGGAGACATGACTACGTCACTTCTTTCTCGGGTCAAATTGCTAACAACTTTTTTTTCAATTTTTAAAACCTTGATTTCTGTTCCCTCCCTGGCGTCTAAAATTGAACTGGTCCAACGAGTTTTTATATTATACACTTATTATTTTATGCAATATAAATATTTTGTAATATAATATAAAATATATTTTATATATGATGTAAAAATTATTTATATCCGCTAGAACCCATCATTCTCGACTTCACTTAGCTAACACCCATAAGTCCGGCGTTTATTTTAGGCGCCAGTGGACATAGCTTTATTTCGTTTATTCTGAATATCAAGTGGGCAGGGACCATCGCATGCACTGCTGTTGATGTCTTATTTTCGCTGCCTGCCATAATCTTTGAATTGAAGCTCGAGACTCTTGGGTCTGCAAACAAAACTATTACGAGGATCTTACTTGCACAATCCATGTTACAACTCTGAGTCGCGTGATCAAATTGCATCATGCAGTACGGAAGTCTCGTTTAACGAAACGAAACCGATAAGAGGCTGATAGTTTTAAATAGCTATCGAGCAACTAAAAAACAAAAAAAAAAACCAAAAAAAAAAAAAAAAAGAAAGAAGAAAAAGAATGAGTCCAGAATCCCCTATCAACAATTTTTGGAAGCTCCCCCCTGGATTGAGCTTGACGGTTGCGACTGGGTGTCGCCGAGTCGAGTCGAGTCTCTTCAATCGAAATCATCCATTTTGTTAAATGCCCCACGGAAACACTTACTCGGTTGACGCCATCGCGATACGGACATGCCAATAATGCACTGCCCTTTTGATTAGTTATACCTATCATTGCCCTTGCAGCTGTTTCCGAAGTTGACTGAATTAGAGAAATAAATACTTAATCACAATTATATATATATATATATATATATATATATATTTTTTTTTTTTTTAATTTTTTAAAAAAGAAAGAGAGTAAGAGGCGTGAACGTGGCTTTCAAGCAATAATTTTGGCATGGACATGTAACCACTTAAGTTACGCAGATTGAAGGTGACGTCGACGCAGAGGCTGCCTTGTGAAGGGAGCTCGCAGCGGCCCCATCTGAAAAAAACCCAAACGATGTCGATAGCCCATGGATCAGGCAGCAGTAGCAAACTGGCACGACCCAAGTGTGGGGCCCACCCAGCGCCCCCCGAATTTCCCGGCCCGATCTTGACAATGAAGCTCAGATAAATCCAAGTAAACCTATATATATATATATATATATATATATATATATATATCACTTTTATATCTATACGATAAGAACTAATTTTAATTTAATTATCATTTTTATTTAACATTAAAATTTAAATAAGATATTTTTTATTTTAAAAATAATTTTAATATTATTACATTAAAATTCATGGGTGTTTAAGATCTTATAAACTTTTAGAGATCTTCATCTTTTAATAATAATATATGCAATATTTTTATAGATATGTAATGAAATCATTTGATGTGATAGGGTTAATTATTAATACATCTCCTTTTGTATTAATATAGGATTAAGTCTTTGCTCTGATATTTATTTTAACAAAGTCAATAAAATTAAGTATTTTAAATACAATATAAAAAATTTTAAATTTATTAATATTAAAATTGAACATAAGAGATATTCATCTAAAATTAATAATATTAAAATTATAATTTTTATTTAAAAAATTGAATCGAAATATGCAACAAATAATCTCAATCTCAATTTATAGATATAATAATTAATATATGTATAATATATATTTTTTAAAATTAAAAAAAAAAAAAAGAGTACTTATAATAGTCGTGATTTGATATCCACAGAGAGGCAAAATCGGAGGTCAGAGGACTAACTCCGCGTCTCTCTCAAATTTTCAAATGATAAAGAGTTTATACCACCGAGGTATTAATATTAAGTCTAAATTTACCCGATCTGATAGCCTCCATGTTTTGATGACGTCTTTTAATATTGTGGACACAAATTTGAATTTATGCTCCGTTACTCTCCCCCGAGTTACAGTGTGTTGTGTTAGGTGTTTCCAGTCAAAATGGACTGGATAATTTTGATTGAATTTTGTGTTTAGTAATTATTATAATTGATCGTAAAAATATTTTGTTTAATTTTATTAATATTTAAATAGTAAAATATTTTATAAAACTTAAATTAGAATATTAATAAATAATTTTTAATTTAAACTTATAAATACGATTATTAATATTTTAATAATTAGTATGTTTTGAGATGAGTTCAATTTGGGCTTCTAAATTCTATACATCCAAAGGTTAGTTGATTTAGAAAATATGCAATCACGTGTTATTATTCTAAAAAGTTTAATTACATTTTACCAAACAAAATTAATTTAACTAGTGATCAAATTGTCACTTTCTCGTTAGATGCTCTCTAATCGTTAGTCAGCAAATTATTTTTGGGCATAAATTGGGCATTAACTTAACTCCGACCTCGGCAAATATTTACAAATTAATTATAACTCAATTATCCCAAGGGTACATTCCAATGCTCGAAAGTCTAGAGTGACATTTTGGAAATTTCAGCTTAAAATCTCACGTAGAGAGTAAAGTGTTGGGGGGAAAAAAATAAAATTACTCTCAATTGCATAACTCATGATTTTTTAATTTAAAAAAAAAACAAAAAGCAAAAAACAAAACGCTAACCATAACAATATTGCAACTCAACTCCGCTCCGAACCTTTCGCAACACAACACTCAACCTCGGAGAAGAAGTGACTGCAAAATTCCCCGTCTAAGCAGAGTGTATTATTCGTGTTTCTGGACTTCTGTTCTGCCTTCTAATAAGAACCCAAAGTAATGGTGTCTTTCAGATACTGAAAGGAGTTGTTTTGTTCGATGACGAGAATGAGTAGACAATAACCATCGATGAATATCTTAACGAGGTCGAAGCCGAGGAACCGGTAAATCTCTGTGTTTGGTTTCAATCTGAGCATTTTCTGCTCCTTTCAGGGATTAAAGTTTCAGATTTTTTGTTTTTTTTGGCCCCTTTTGTCTAACTATTGTCGTCGTTTCAAATTGACGAGAGAAAAAAGGATGTAAAAGTTACAATCCTGAATTTATTTATTTTTTTTTTCCTTTTAGCTTTCGAATTTGCAATAGAGCTTTTATTATGTTTAATCAAGTGATGGCTTTAGGGTCTCATTTCTTTGATACCCTTCATTGTTACTTGTGTGGGCTACTTCTATGCATACTAAACGAGAAGGCGAAATTGGGAAGAAGAGTCCTTTGAGTTGCTGACCATTGACAAAGGGACCCCTCGAAGTTACATTTTCTTATTGTCATTGGATATCGGTTGTTAACCTTGTAATCAAAGTACGCTCTGAGGTTTTCCAGTAGCGCATTTACATTTGATTGCATTAGGTTTGTAAACGGGTTGTTTTGTTGTTGTTACTGACGAGTCTTTGTTATAATGATTAGGAATTTGCTTTGAAATTGACAATTGCTTTAATATTTGCAACTCAACTCCGCTCCGATCGTTTGCAGATATCCACTATCCCAAAGAATTAACAAGAAAAAGGGAGGAAGAAGTCACAGAATGGGATGCTAGTGCTAGTAGCCTGCTAGGCATTGTCGGCAGCAACTTCTCAAACGAATTTTGCCGGAGAGGGTTCCATTTACTCAATTTGGTCTGCTTGGTCTAAGTTCTTTGGATTTTAATAATGAGAATTGAGAACGTGATTTACGAAAATTAAAAAAAATAAAAATATATATTTTATTAGGTAGATTCCCTTAGTGAAAAAACCAAAAAAAAAAAAACAGGGGTCTGGCGGGTGCTCTGCTTGCGATCCCAACCGGCTTTCTTCCAGTAAAGCCGACACGATTGTACCGCTGGTGGGCACCCCGCTTCTTCACTCTTCATGTTCACATTAAAACACAATCAACATGTCTCAGTCTGCATATCCCCCATTTAGTCCCAGGGGGCGTAGACACATTTGCTTGGCCACCGAACTATTGAGATTGAGCTCTTGGCCACACTAGTCAACCCAAAGAGCAATAAATCACATTTATGATGACAAAAGAAGAGAAAACAAAAAAAAAAAAAAAAAGTGAAAGAAACGCTCTGGGCTAATTACGAAAAGAAAGGTGAAAATAAAAAATGGCAGAGACTTCATCCGTGCCTTCTTGAAGAGATTTCCAATATTATGACTATTTGACGAGGAAATGTTTGGCTTGTGGTCAAATGAAAAATTTAGTAAGGGCCTTTACGATTTAATAATCCTCACAAAAAAAAAAAAAAAAAAAAAACAGCAAACACACATACACACTCACCTAATATAAACCTACAAATTAAATCAAGCCTTGATGTCTCTCTTCAAAGTTCAGTGTCCTTATGTTCTATTACAATCTTAAAGGTAATATCCAAGTATATTCAAGAACTTTTGGACAACTTTCTCACAAGTGCCACAACTAAAGACACATATTCTTACAATCCAAGAAGTCCCCACAGTTTAATCCTTTCTGTAATTCCTTATGGTCAATATTGTGAAAAATGAAAACATGTACACCATGGTAGTTACTAGGAATCAGGCACTAGTGTCAAAACCAGGAAAGATAACCAAGAACCACTGCTTTGAAATATATCCTATCGTGGTGATAATGTAGATGAAGATGAATATATTGACGAAGAAGGGGAAACGATATTGGAACTTTCGGGGGTCTTTCGACAGAGCGGGCATGCCGCGTTCATTCTAAGCCATTCATCTATGCAATCAGCGTGGAAGTAGTGGTTGCACGCTGGTATAGTCTTTATTGCATCCTTGGGCTCATATTCTGATAAGCATATCGCGCAAGTGTTGTCATTAGTGTTTGGCAACTGCCGACTTTCACCTAGTATAGTTTTGGGGTAAGATTCTATTGTTGGCTCATCCAAGCCCGTTGGCATGACAGCTGGTTGTGGCAGCACCATCGACATGGCAAATTCTATGTCGTGGGGGTGTCGCCGTCCCCGTCTGTAGGCCTTGACTCTGCTGAGTAGGCAAGAAGTAACCCCAATGAAGCACAATAAGCTTGGTATTCCAAGGCCTAGCATTATGCCATACTTTACAGCCCGCGGGAGACCTGGCAGCAGTGTTGTAAAATTTAGCTCCAATGAATTGAATAATGAAACAAAGATGTCAATTGATGCACGTTCTGTTGCTTAACAGCAGGGAATTGGACGACAAGAGCCCTCAGCCGAGACTCCCAAGGATTTGAATCCTCTGCTGTTTTGGTTAACTAGTTACAAGGCAGTGGCATTCTTTTAGTATGATACGAGATACAACATACAAGATTACAGAGGCTCTGGTTCGCTAGAGACCCAATGACAATGCGTAGCAAAGCATCGAACGCTATTCAAAGTTAAGCTTAATTGGCGTATTGTTCTTTCAAATACCACAACGTCGCCAATACACGAAGGACTAAAAATGTGCATATGCTGAGTATACACCAAGTCAGGAAAACTATGTTCCATCAACAGTGGATTTTCATTTTGATTTCCGTTTGAGCGCAACTTTATCATTATTATTATTATCATTATTAGTATAATAGATTAATACGGTCATAACAACGTTTTTGTGGGGTCAGTTTCAGGCAATTGTGGTAAAAAAACTCGGCTTTCCTAAACCAAAGAACTTTCCTTGTAGGCCCCATTTTTTAGGTGAAGCCACGTGGCGCGTCATCAGACCACCCTGATCCCCGCTGCACCAGATCAGACTACAAGGGCAGTTTCTTGACTTTTAGCAAAACGTTGACTCTGACTAAGTTGCACTGTTCATCTCCCTCCCACTCTCCTTACTTGTCAAAAACTGAACTTTGTAATTTCAAGAGAACCCACACTTAACACTGCACACAACATCCATACCCTTTATTCCTCTAATTTTTCTTTTTCTTTTTTTATTTTTCCATTTTTTGATTAAGGCAAGAAGATATAAGGGAAAATTGGAAATTTGAGAGCCCCCCCTAATGGACAAAAATGGTTCTGAATAATTATGATTTGGAAAAAAAGAAAAAAACGAGTACCTTTTCTTTCGTGAGTGAAGCAAGCAAATGAAAGATCAGTATCGCTCTTCAACCGACAAATACCCCCATTGTACTCACACAACCGACAATCAGGCACACTCCATTGCAAACTCGTATCACTGTCGGACGAAGGCGTCCACAATACCGGAACAGAAACCGCGGGCAAAGGCAAACACGACTGCTGCGAAAGGTAAAAACTCGACCAGGGAGACGCCAAAACCGTATGGTTATCGCTGCTGAGACACCGGACCCGCCTCCACCCGACTGGGACTGTGACGTTTGACGTACAGTTAAAGAACGAGAATGTCCCAGAGGATAAATCCGAAAAGAAAGGAGACCCGGATAAGTCAAAGGACGAATTGAGGAACCGCCTGGGCAGACAGCTTTCGGGGTCTTTGATGAATACTGTTTGGGAAGCGTAATTGATCGATTGGACGGCGAATTCTCCGGCTGTGTTTGGGAGGGTGAGGACTGTTCGGTGGCGGCGGTTGCATGAGAGAGTGAAACCCGGGTATGCGCATCCATTGAACTTGAGTCCGAAAGGGAACCGAACCTCCGGGCCGGATGGATTGCACCGGGTCTGAACGGGCTTGCAGGTTCGATCGCCGGCAGCTTCTCGAATGAATAACAGAGAAAAGCAGAGGAGGAGTGCCGGGACAGCCATTTCCAATTTCTTCAAGTTTTTTATTATACGAGCGAGAGAGAGAGAGAGAGCAGCTAGAAATACTAGCATTTCATTTTTAAATTTGTTTCGGGTCGCCCTTTATTAAATGGGCAAAATTACAGGTGGGGTTGCAGAAAAATGATTTTCAACTGAAATTTGATTGAGGTCATGGACTTTCGCCCTCATGCCTGGCCCTGGGCGGACGAAAAACAAAAGATGTGCTTAAGCATTGGTGTATATTTGTACATTAGATCAAGACCGAGGGGAGAGGAGGAAAAGGGCATTCCTATAAACCGAACAGCCCATGAGTGGGCCCATGGTGGACTCCTCGGCATCCCTCGAAAGCTGCCGATTGCCCCCCATTTCCCGAGAAGAGCAAGTTTCTCGAAGTTTTACTTATGCCAGGACCCAAAAAAAACCAAAAAAAAAAAAAGGAAAAAAGCTTTACCATGCGCTTTTCTAATTTTTATTGTTGCTCAAATGTGTAATTAATAATTATGATAGTACAAAGTAATACTTTTAATGGCTATGCATGTGACTTTCGACAACAACTTGCATCCATTTAATTATGTTTAATTCGTTTGTCCGTCTTAAGTGATACTGTGGCTCTAAAAAATAATTTAAAAAAAAAAAAATCATCCTAGCTAATGGTTTTTCGACTGACGCCTTTCTTGTTTTAAAGGAAATTCTTGACCGTCGTATACCCGCGGATCAAACCGATTAGTGCCCAGGCTCTAAAGCCCAATCCCGGACCGGGTCAATAACACCAGGCATCCGACGGAAAGCACGCGTTGGGATAACCGAGCAGGGGCTCTATGAGTTTGAAACCCCAGGGTTTGTTGAATTTGAGGAAGTTGAGAGAAATTATCAGAGGTGGTATGTACAGTCACATGAACTCTTAATATCATGGACGGCTTGTTGAATCGGTGGAAGTTATCGCTTAACACGCCTTGTTGGCACCGTGATTGACCGGGTGGTTATTAGTTTGGCCCGATAATTATTCTATTTTTGGGCACAATAACTCGGACGAATGCAGAAAAAACAAATGGGCCGGCGTGGGCCTATTAGTATATATATATATATATATAAAAGGTCTAAAATTGCACACAACACCAGCCGTTCATATTTACTTCTTTTGATTTTTAAAGTTGAAACAGACGTGCTGCAAACTTGGGTCCGTGCGCTTTAATTAGGTCTAGTAGGATCCTCAGACTGGGTAGTTTAATTTAACAATACTCTGTCCCAAAAACAACAGAAGCTTGTTATGAATTGACCTGATGTTCTATTATTTACTCGCCCACGCTTGCTTTATGAACCATAAATCTTGTCCCAAAACTAAACTGACCAACATCATAGCTTCAAGGTACACGTTACCGCAAGTGAGAACTGGAAAACAAAAACTGGGGGCCGAGCAAATTCAAAAGGAATAGAGACAGTTCCCACTTAAACAAAAAAAAAAAAAAAAAACAGAAAAAAAAAAGGAGGGAACGTACCGTGAAAATTTTAACTAACGTGAATATTGTTGTGATGTAAATGTTGAACGTATCACGAGTGTGATGCAGGATTAAGACTCTCACCACACTCTAAAAACGCTTTCATTTGAGAGCAACTCCATTAGATCGGCTTTAAGGTTTCTCTCATCCAATGAATGTCGGGGTGTCTATTCAGAACATTTCCTTATTAACAACCCACAAAGCACCGGGTGTCATTGCCTCGTGAGAAAAAAACGATGTTGTGGCGGGAAACGTTCCGTTCTTGGGCCCTTTTTAACACTCTAACCCACAACCCCCCCGACTCTTCTCTTATACCTCAACGCGGTCTCTCTTTCTCTTTCAATAAACCCACGTCTATTCTTCAAACTTCGATAAAACCCCAATAATCCCATCTATCCTCAAGTTCCTTAAAATGTTCTAATTATTAGTACCAGGTTTCCCTTTTCAAAATATGTCTCGTGTTCCTTTTTGAATGCTTTTTGAGGGTTTCCTGTTCTAGGGCATGTCCTTACATTTTCCCAAATCAAAGCCATTCCTTTTTCATCGAGTTTTCATTGATATCTCTTATTTTTGGCTGCAATTTCAGGTGTAGAGTGTGGAGTTTGGATCTTGGTGTCTTTCAGATACTGAAAAGAGTTGTGTTGTCGAAAAAAGAAAATGGCCGATGCATTCGATGACGAGAATGAGCAGACAATAACCATCAATGAATATCTTAACAAGGTCGAAGCCGAGGAACTGGTAAATCTCTGTGCCTCTCTCCGTGTTTGGTTTCAATCCGAGCGTTTTCTTTTCCTTTCAGAGATAAAGTTTTAATTTTTTTTGCCCCTTCTGTTTAACTATTGTCGTCATTTCAAATTGATGAGAGAAAAGGATGTGAAGTTAGAACCTTCAATTTAATATGTTTTTTTCTTTTCCTTTTAGCTTTCGAGTTTGCGATAGAGTTTTTATTGCGTGTAATTAAGTGATGGCTTTAGGGTTTCATTTTTCCGATACCCTTCATGATTACTTGTGTGGACTTCCCCTATGCGTGCTAAACGAGAAGGTGAAATTGGGAAGAAAAGTCGTTTGAGTTGCTGACTATTGACAAAGGGAACCCTCGAATTTATATTTTCTTATTGTCCTTGGAAATCGATCGTTAAACTTGTAATCAAAGTAGGCTTTGCAATTTACCAGTGGTGCATTTACATTTGATTGCGTTGGGCTTGTAAATGGGTTGCTTAGTTGTTGTTACAGGGGATGAACATAAGGATTGAACTGCATTTTATTAATAGAGTTAGCAAGGTGCTTACATGGTTTACTGAAAAGCTCCTAATTCAATTACTCGTGTTTTATTTGGCATGGGATATAAAGGAAGCTGATTTGGTTTTGGGCGGAGATGAAGGAAAGGAGTGTACCTATAACATGGGCTACATGAAGAGGCAGGCAATTTTCTCTTGTTTGACTTGTGCTCCAGATGGAAATGCTGGAGTTTGTACCGCTTGCAGTTTGTCCTGCCACGATGGCCATGAGGTATGACCATTGGAAGGGAATCCTTTACCGTGTGGAGGATGTATTTATTGATTGAATTTATTCTATGCTATGCGCTCCATTGTTTGTTTACTGAAACAACTTGCACAAGTCTTTGTTATAATGATTAGGAATTTGCTTTAAAAATGACAATTGCTCGTATATTTCACTTTGTTATGACTCTTTTTGTAGTCCTGTCAAATTGTTAGCATTTTCTGCATTCTTTTGGATGTATGTATCCTTTTTTTTTTCTTTTTTGTCTCCAAACTAATGGCAAGTTTCACGGTTGTTACATGCAAAAGATTGTGGAGTTGTGGACCAAGAGGAACTTTAGGTGTGACTGTGGAAATTCAAAATTTGGGGAGTCCTTCTGCAAGCTTTTCCCAGAGAAAGATGTAGAAAATGCTGAGAATTTATATAATCATAACTTTAAAGGATTATACTGCACATGTAACCGCCCCTATCCTGACCCAAATGTTGAAGAACAAGAAGAGATGATTCAATGTGTCGTATGTGAAGATTGGTTTCATGAGGAGCATCTTGGTCTTGTGTCTTCCAATGAGGTTGGTAGATTGGATTCTTCCTATATACTTCAATATTTTGCCATGTCTTGTGGTAATTAGATATTCCCAACTTATTACCATGTCAATTTTGGTGAAAGATCTCATGTGCGATGCAGTAGGTTGAAAATGAGAGATTGTTCCTTTTATTCAGAATGCTGATCTCTTACTTTGTGTCACCCTTCCTTGAAAGTTGCTCTGTTAATTGGTGCCAAAATACTTTCTGATTAG
Organism: Bruguiera parviflora; assembly: GCA_019804595.1. Lineage (NCBI taxonomy): Eukaryota > Viridiplantae > Streptophyta > Magnoliopsida > Malpighiales > Rhizophoraceae > Bruguiera > Bruguiera parviflora. The sequence continues at coordinate 368,820 of CM034058.1, read as the reverse complement.
GGTTGAATTAAACCGCAAGCTAATGACTCACACTTTTTGTTAACAGATTCCCAGGGATGAGGAAGGAGAGCCTAGTTATGAGGATTTCATTTGTAAGGCATGCTCAGCAATTTGTTCTTTTCTTTCACCGTATCCCCAGACAATATGGGCAGGACAGAGTGAAGATGCCGTGCTGAGTGATGGTAAGGATAAAAATGTATTGGAAGACCTCCGTTCAGCTTGCGATGGTGGAAAGCTTGAGAGCTCTTCTGGAAAGAAGAAGTCATCTGGTGATGCTAACCGTGAGCCTATTTTTGTTGGGGAGGCATCAGTTATGGCAGAAAGCTCCAAGAAGAATATGAATTCAGATCAATGCACCAGAGATGCTATTCATCCCACCACTTGTGTTCTTGGAGCTGATGTGGTAGTTACTTCAACAGTTCTAGAAAGCAAGCCACTATTTCTTTCCAAAGGTTGGAGGGATATTCTTTGCAGATGTGAGAAATGCTTAGATGTGTACAACCAGCAGAAAATAAGTTATCTGCTTGACAAGGAAGACTCAATTGCTGAGTATGAGAAAATAGCAAAGCAGAAGAGGGAAGAAAAGTTGCAGCAGCAGGAGGGAGATGAGTTGAATTTTATTAATAAGCTTGGTCATGTAGAGAAAATGGAGTTATTAAGTGGACTTGCAGATTTTAAGGATGAGTTTCGCTCTTTCTTGGTATGCACTTAATGACTTTGATGCCTACTCATAGTTTACACTGTTAAATTTTCAACTTTGTGAATCAAGCCTTAAAAATTGGCTTTTCTCTGCATGACTAGCTCACATTTATCCACTGCTTGCACGTGGCAGTGTTCCCCAGACTTCACTCAATTGTATCTATGCTCCCCTTGCAGGAGTCGTTCGATACATCCAAGACAGTCACTTCTTCTGATGTCCAGCAGATTTTTGAAAATCTTGCAAAGAAGCGCCGGCGCATGCAATAGGTTTGTCCATTGGAACCCCATTGCTCATGCATATGTTGAATTTAGCCTCCTTAGGTTAGTAGCAGAGCATCTGAAACCTCGCAGTCTAGCAAAGGATTTGCCTGTTCCCAAAATGCTCTGCCTGTCATGAACACTCTTGCATGTTCTACTTAAGTATTCACTCAAGTTTTTAAACTGGATTTCTCTCTGTATGCATTGGAATCGAAACATTCCTAATGTTACTGAATGCTCTTGGCTCTTGTTTAGTGAGATCCATCCTGCCATTTGTAGTAGGAGGCCAAGTTTTTGGTCACCTTTTACCTGTATGAAGTAGAATAATGAGTGGTAAATTCAGTTGCTTATCAAACCAGTCTTCATGTTTGAAATGTGAATCTGAATTTCGAGATGTAACAAAGAGCAAATTTGCCTATTCAAAAGGAAGTTCGTTGGATGATATTATTTGAGGAATGGAATACTATGCAGTTGTAGTACATGGATATGACCATTACAGCCTTTTTGTGAGAGCACGGATAGGGTGTGTACATATGATTCTTTATTGTGTGAGATTTTCGTGCACCATAGACCAAGAATTCAGTTTTCAGGCCACCTTGTATCAGATTCGCTGGCCAATTTTGTAGCTGAGTTCTGGCAAGGGGATATTCTTTCAAGTACAGTTTCAGGGATTCGTTTTCCCTGCCAGGGCAAATCCCACTGGTTTATTAGTTAAGATTGCTTGCATTTAACCTTTGTTCATTATCGTTCAATCAAACAACTTGTTAGAGACCCTGCAGAATTTAGAGAAGAGATTGAACAAGGAAGACGAAAAAGAAACAGTTTTACTTAAACCAAGAGAAAGAAAGAGAAGAACAGGAAGTTGAGGTAGAGAAGGAGAGAAAAGAAAGAAGTTGGGGGACTTGGCTTATAACTTCTTCCAACCTTGAGACGTCATTGAGCATCGTGATTGGCTCAATGAAGATCTTCTAAATTCTAACCACCGCGTCAATCCTGAATTAAGTTATTTTGGAGCCAAGCTTTCCTATTAATGTGTCTTTAGAATGTGTCCTTTTGGGATTAAGAATTAAAGTTAGTGAAGATATGGAATTAGAAAGTATTGTTCTTTTTTCGTTGCTCGGGAAAATGGCAGGAAAAGCACGACTGTACAGAAATTCTGAGGATCCACAAAATCTTTATCGATTGCATTGACTTGTTCAAGAACCCTTTCCCTCTTGCGCCCTATTAAGATGGTCAAAAGGAGTGGAGACCACCTTTCTGTGACTTGAGAATACAGGTATCAACCACGAAACTCTCTTCTTGGTTATTCTCCATGTAAGAGTATGGAGAAGGGGACTGCAAGCGAACCAAACCAAACAGTTCTGTGATCAACATCATTGAAGAGGCTCTGCCAAAAGGGCCTACCCTGTTTACCGCACGAATATTTGGACCCTGTTCAAGGTACCTTTGTGTCCACACCCCTTGTGTAGATTGATTGGAAGAGACAAAGACAACAGTTCTGAACATTCAATTCTTGACTTCGATGAAATAATTAAAAAAGCCCGGGATTTTGAAATTCTAATTTTGTAATGATATCAGAATGGATACCTAACATTCCCCGATTAATTACACGACAAAGAGTTTTTTTTTATTATTAAAAAAAGAGAGAGAGAATGTACCTGTAAATTGCACGCATTTCTCGGACTTCCAGACAAAGCCATGCAGCCGATCAATTCAAATAAATGTCCAATTTCACCAGTTGGCCAAGGGGTAATTTCATCGTTAGAACCAAAATAATAAAGTGAGGAAAATTGGGCTCCCTCAACAAAGGAATACGTTATGCCAATTAATCTGGGGAAAGGTGAGCTTGTCCAATATACCCTTTGTCCAACTCCGTCCCCGAATGAAGAAAATAATCTAATTAAGAAGAGATCACTTTCATTGGTAACTATGCTTCTTTTGCTTTAATGTCTTTTTTATCTATTTCACGCATTAAACGAATGCGAAGTGAGCGAGAAAATTTGGCAATTTCGGGGAAGAAAATCTAATATTAAATTGTGACGATCTAGAGTTGGTAATATAATGGAGTGAAGACAACCTTGGCGTGTCCATCACTCTTTCTCGTGAACATGATGCATGGCTCAGATAAGTCGATGGTTATCTGCTAAAAAAAAAAAAAAACTGAAGCATCAAGAAAAGTTGGATTCAATAGACCTGTTCCTGTAGACATGTGACCTTTCATTATTATGTTTTGCAGACAATATAAACACAGATTTCATAGAAAAGGGATACGACAAAACAACAATTCTTTGGCCTAAGATTTTTAGAAACATCGTGCGACTATAGAATATTGTTCACAAACTGTGAAAAAATACCCCCTTTTTTTTTAGTGTGATTAAGTTTGCTTCTTGGGAAAGAGAGGCAAAACATAACAATTTCTTTTTTGGTTCGGTTGAATTGGGAAGGAAATTAATTTTGAGTAAACTATGACGTCTGAACTTCAAATTTCACCGTAAATACTGTGTTTAGCGGTCACTAAATCGAGTATATTAGTGTGTAAATATTTTGTTTCTTAGTTTAAAAAAAAAAAAAAAAAAACTCATTCTTATTTTTCAAAACATACCGGAGTGAATGAGAACCATAAAATATTGTGTGAGTATTGGCTATGAAGCTTTGTGGCAATGGCGTCGACTCAATATGTGCCATTCACGTTTCTATAAATTTTCAAGGTATCCCGTTTTGCTTGTACTTAAAAGGAAGTGTTCAAAAAAAAAAAAAAAAAAAAACGAAGAGTAAATATTGTGAGGGAGATTGACAGGGGCGAAACGGTCATCAACTCCGTCTAATACTGAATTAACGTAGCAATCAAAGTCCCCGCCTCTCTCTCTCTCTCTCTCTCTCTCTCTCTCTCTCTGTGTTGTTTTTTCTTTGGTTTGAACAAATCAGAATGTCTCCATCAATTTTTGTCGGATGCGTTAAATTTAAACGAATGCACCTAACCGTCCTGTTTGCCGAGAGATTTAAATCAATGTGCCAAACCATTCTTTGTCTAAGTCTTTAATTTAAGCATTGGACCGGGAAGTTACATATACACGGTATTATATTTGTCACGCGACGCTATAAAACATTTCATTATTTAAAAATTCAGAAATTCATCTCAACAATCTCCTCTTCAAATTCTGAAATGGTGTACGAAATTTTTGGCAAGAAAAGAGCTACCCATTTTCTGTAATTCATTCACTGCAAAATCATAAAAACGACTATTTCTGCCAAAAGGGGCAACACCACAAAGGATGTCCTGATTATTACCATTATTATTACTATTATTATTATTGTTCGGTGCATAAAGTCGTTGGTCAATTAAATGCCTACCAGGCGAAGCAACCCATCAAGAATAGGTGGTCCCGTTTACACGTTTCCGATCAAGTTCTGGCCTCTTTGTTTTTAATTGCATTATTCATTCCTTTACAAGTTACAAATTCATAATGGAAGGGGGGAAAATAAGGGGTCCCACCGAGGTTTGTGTTGGAGACTTGGAGCGCCGAATAAAATATCGCTTCTTTTGTAAAATGGCCTCGGCGCTCGGATAATCCGGGCCTTTGCCCGGGGACCCAACTGAAATTTTCATACTAATAAAATGGAATACAATTCTGCGCGCAGGAAATCGGTTTGTCATCTTCAATAAATAAAATACCCAATCTCCCCACAACCTCGCGTACAGCGAAATGAATGCAAGTTGTGAAGCCTAAAACTCTAGTTAGAAACCGCTGTTTAAAATAACCAAAAACCAAAAAAAAAAAAAAACAAACAAACAAAAGCCAGCATTTGCACCTTTTTTGTTTTTTTGTTTTTTGTTTTTTAAACCCATAAGCCACAAGGTCTCGCATTTACATTCACTGAAAGAGTGCCCCTTTCTTTTGTGTAGAGAAAACTAGCCTCAACAATTCATGGGAAATTGCATTAAGCCAAGCACACAGAGGTACAACAAAGACGCTGACATGGAGGCGCAACATCAAGAAGAAATGCAGAAGGGGAATGGTGATTTCAAGGCAGGTGGTACTGTTAGAATCAAGATAGCGCTTACAAAGGAGGAGCTAGAGTGGCTGATGTTTCGGCTGAGGGTCAATGGAGACTATAAGAAGATAGAAGACGTTTTGAGAGACATTGAGGGACGGAGAGAAAAGGGTAAAGCTTGGAAGCCTTCTCTCGACAGTATAGAGGAGGAAATTCCCGGAGGTCTAGAGGTGAAAAGATGAGCCTTTTTTTATAAGAAAATACTTCTTGTCCTTTCAATTCCGTTCAAAATTCGGGCGAGTTTCTGATGTAATTAAGTAGTATCGTTGCCTTGCCTAATTGGAGGATAAGTTTTCTTCTTCTGATCCATCTTCTTCCTCTGTTTTTATTTTTTTTATTATTATTTTTTTAAGCTTGGATCATACGATGGCCCCATCATAATTAAAGCGTAAACTTTATCCTTTTGCTGTTGATGGGATCTCTTGCTGGACAGATATGACCTTCTGTTTTTAATTTTAATTTTTTTTTTTGGTATTAATATGTATACAACACTATGTCTTACAGCTCGTCCAGGCCGTCAACGCTCATGAGCATTCTACAGAATGGACTGAGAAATGGCAGAAGCAGCAGCCTCTGCCCACTTCTATGAATTCGTTTAAGTAGTAACCATAATTCTTGTAGTAATTCGTTTGAGTAACCGTTGACATCTTGGGGGGGTTTGGCTCAATCAAACAAGCTTTCAACTTCTCAGTGAAGCGAAATAATCTTTACTTTACTTTAGTACTAAAATATTATTTTAGAATTTGAAAATCGGCTTTACTAAAAAACTATTGGGATTCAACTTTCTTCCCGTATGCAATGCACGCACACAAAAGCTAATCTGTAAAAAAGCAGGACAATCTAGCCAGTGTATGAATGCCCAGTTTTTCTCTTTTTTCTTTTTAATTTTTACAAGTAATAGCGGAGGCGTTTCTTCTTTGACGAATTAATACGAAGAAGAAGGTGAAATTGAGAACACTAATACGCAATGGATGTGTATATAGTTTTAATATATTCAATTCTGAAACCAGCACCGAACCCCTTAGATATCACAAAAACAAAGACAATTTTGTAGGTTCAAGACAAAATTGATTAGTACACGCACGGAATAACAGAGGCGCGCCTATTTACTCTTCCTCAGGGATGCTCTTGAGCATACCACCGCAGCCGGCGCCACCGGAGCAAGACACAACACTGAGACGATTGGCAGGAATTTTTATGAGCTCATTGGTTAGATCTTTGAACCCGAGAACCCCGCCATCTCCACAGTTTGACAATAGTCTGGCCGCATCTTGCTTTGTCATCTTGACTTTCACCCTGATCACACCTTTCTCTTCGCTCTCGTAGCTTCTTCTCCTCAAGCTGACCTTCGTCGCATGGCCATCCTCTTCTTGGCAAAGCAACGGTTGTTTACTTCCCACGCAGTCACCTCTCTTTAGCTTCTTTGGCGATGGATTCTTGTTCAGCTCGTCTCTGTATATAGTTTTCGAACCCTTGTACGATCCCTTGGACAAAAAATTATCGAAGCAATTGTTCAAAGAGTTCCCCACGCCGGGCGGGCGCCGCCCCCCCCGAGAGAGATAAAAATGCAAGTATGTAGTTTCTAGTACGGTACTCGGAGTAGTAGTGCTCAAATGAACGAGAGAGATGATGTGTAAAATTTGAAATATGAAGTGGGTATATATAGAGGATGGCACGGACTGAGGAATATATGACGCACAATTTAAGTCGTCCACGCGTTTCTGTTTTCTTTATTACTTGTCCAGGAAAAAAAAAATTAATAACATGGAAGAAGGTGAAGGACTAAATGGCCAGACGTGAAGTAAACGACGTGCTCAAAGTCTTTAATGACTCCTTCAAAGTCCATGAGTCGAGTTCTCGAGTGATTGGGAAATTATCAGGGTAGTTTTAAGTAGACGCCCCGAGAGGCGAAAGCGTGGCAAAGTTGAAATGGTCAGTATACTCAAATCCGCGTGCGGTCTTGAATTGAAAGCGATTTAGGCTACTCTGATCGTTATAATGGGCTTGTTAAGTAACAGAAGGTGGGACCAAATAAAGTGATCAAGTTCATTTGACCCTTTTTCCGGGTGAGGTTCCCGACTTAGACACCACTGGTTATCACCCCATCGCTATGCTGGTTAAAAAAAAAAATGGCAGAAGTTTGACTGAAACGGCGATGGTTCTAAAGAGAATCTCAACTAAAATTATTGTTGGTTGAAGTTATCGGTAATTCAATACTTAATTCAAATTGGAATTAAGACACTTCTAACAGTTAAAATTTTATTTCCTAATTTAATCTAAAAAAAAAACGAGATATATATATATATATATATATAGAGTCTCTTAATGACACATACACACACACAAATAATAATAATAAATTGAAGTGTCATTAAATTAACCCTTTTAAGCACAGTTTGGTTAAACATTGATGTGTTTATTTTCTTATCAATTTAAAGGGGCTAGTATGAGCTAATTTGTGCTAACCTAATATCTGATTATTATACTGGCATACTTAGAAGTTGGAGGACTCACACGCGAGTGCACATATTTCAACATCTTTCTTTCAATAAATTCGTGCACGCTGAAGTGTTGGAATACTCTGACCTGAAATGCTTAACCGAGTATCAGGGGTTGTTAGATCTTATTCTTATTAAAATTGTAGAATCTTTTGGTTTTTATTGGTCCGTTGAATCATTGACTAGTTATTAAACTTGCCGTACATAAGGTGGCAATCCTGAGACATTAGATGAGGACCATAGAGTCTCCTCGCGAAGTCAAGGAATAATGCAACTGGGTCTTGTGCCGAGCCCTCGGTCGGGCGCTGGATGTTGCCCCATCTCGCTCAATTTCAACGAAAAATATTGTTTAAGTAATCAGAGCCAGGAATTGTACTGAGTCTCGAAAATGCCAGAGTAGCTAACGAGGAACTAGTCAAACAGTGACTGTTTTATCACAGATTTGGGAGGACAATAAATCAGAACCACAAAAGGTTGATACAAAGTTAAATTCAAGCGAGCAAAGCATTTGGTCTTACTAAAGTTCAGGTTCAAACTCTTAACTATTGCAAATTTTCACAAATTTTGGGGGTTTTGATATTTCACGAATGTTATGTGTAAAGTAATTCTAGCGAGGAGTGACCCCACGGGATTTTTCAGTTTTCCACCCAACATAATGGGTGTTAATTCTGCTGTGTCAGGTTTCGTGAGGAGGCGAGGAAGTTGAAGCGGTTGTTCATGCTTTCATGCTGTAAATTGTTTGCCCGTAATTTTTGGAGGTCGTCAATGCATCCACACGAATCGATCGTATGGTCGCAAAAGCTCTGCCGGAACTTGATGTGCGAACGACTGAACTGACTGAAGAGTGTTTTCATTCACTTAATAGTTTTGAGCTGTAAAACTGAGCTAAAAATTTTAGGCAAAAGGTTGTCCTCTGGGTTTGTGAGCCATGTATGGTGATTTAATAAAAACTAAAACAATCTCATCTCATTATGTCTAATAAATCTCAAAGACGGTTTATAGAATTTACTTCAAAGTTCTGGAACTATCTCTGGTTTCTGATTTGTTTCTTTTGATATTGCTGTTGCTGTTGGGTGGCTGCACCTGATCATACGGAGGCAGACTTGAGGGAGGGAATGGACTTTTTTTTTATTATATTTTATCTTTTAATGTCATTCTTTAGAACATCAGACCTATGTAAGCATAACCGAGGGATTGTACTTAATTGCAGAACACAGGTCAATGAGAAGTTGAAGAAGTATTCTCTGATAGATGCATGGTTCATTGATGCTCGAATTTGTCAAATTTTACGATACAATTACTACTTTTTAAAGTCGGATCTGTCAGAAACATGCACGATAGATATTACCAAACATTCGTGCAACAGCAATTGTTACAGCTGCATCATTGTGCCTCCTTTTCTGCCAGTGCTTCGATTGCGGCGGACTTGGGATTTTTCCCTGGAGGGCCCTTATCTCTACGCTCAAGCTCTTCCAGCCGGAATGTTATTAACCGATCCCAGTTTCCTCCTTCAAAAAGGACCCCAGCTTTTCCATCAGTAATTCTCTGAACAATCCCACAGTACCTGTAAAATGGGTTGTTGGGGTTCTTCACAATGGCAATCATACCAGGCATCAGCAGTGGTAACTCAGGTGCTTTCGGTTTCTTTGAAGCAGTTAGCCCTGCTAGATATCCGGAATCTGGCTGTTTCTTTGGAGATGGATTGTCCTCTACGAATTTCTGCAATCCTTTTTCTCCACCGGGAAATCCTCCCGTTAAACCCATCAGCTCTTTCTCAAAACCATCTTCTGGGACACTAGCCGTAGTAGCCGATGGTGAGATCATGACTGAATTTTCTTCTTGAGCAGCACTCGGTGGCGATGCTTGTTCTTCGATGTTTCTCTGTAGCTCTTGTTGTAGACCCTCTTCTCCGTTGCACAGTCCCCTGCCTCCCATGATCTCGAATAGATCAAATTTGGCACTTTGTGTGCGTTTGAGCCTGGAGTATTTCTCCTTGGTTATCGAAGAGAATGCTTTTTGTGGACGATGGGGGAGGTTGCTTTGACCCATGACGTGGGATCCAAGTAGAGTGCCTTGTAAGGTTTGGAAAGTGATGGAAGAAGCCATGACTTTGCAGAAGCCAGCCTCTGTGGAGAGGGAGGGGAACAGTTCTCTCTTGCAATTCTGGCCAGAGAAATGGTCTCGTTGGATATTGCCTTCTATCTTTTACTTGCTGTCGCTACACAAGTGACGCTGATCCTATCCAGTGTTCCACGACTGGTGTAGGCCATTGCCAATAGAGTTCGCAGCGCATGGATGGTAGTGGCCGCTACTAAATAACGGGCTCCAATAATGGAGACCCAACAACAATTTCCCCCACTCAAATTTGAAGAGCCCATCCGGGCCTGTGTTGGGCAGAGTGTGGGTCGAATGTTAAGCCTGCTCCCTGACTGGGCTGGAAGGCCAGACCAATTGAAGCTGGGTGAGATATGGGAAGAAGAAGCCCGGGTCAGGAAGCCGAACCATTGGTTTTCAGGGATGAAGATGAGGAAGCAGAAGGGCTGAGAATCCGACCCATGCCCTCGGCGAAGATAGCCGAAGGGTCATGAATGGAAATTTTAGGTTTTCAATTTTTGTTATGATAATTACCAGAAATATTGTATAGATCTCGTGTCCCAAACACACACTGATCTCTTGTCCTACATGCATAGTCTATTTCTCTCTCTCTGTTTTTTTTTTTTTTACAGGTCGTGTTATGTAACTAAAATTAACCCCTAAATTCTTAATTTTAAATTTAGAACTCAATTTCTAGGGCTATAAACTAAAAATAATTTTGTTGCCAATTAGGCTAAAAAAAAAAAAGAAAAAGGGCTCAAAGGATCAGGTTAAGCTGTGGTTGAAACCAGGAGAATTGGTTAAGCAACGTGAGAAGTGGATCCATGGAGTCTAACTGGCAAAAAAAAAAAAATGTTCGTTTTCTCATTTGTTTACTTCTCAGGTGTCCTCCTCTCTCCTTGTAGTTATTATATAGGAAGATTGCTGAAAGACAAATTTTAGTGTGACGGTAAAATTATTTGCTATAAAAATTAAGCCATTTTATTTTAAAAAATAATTAAAAAAAAATATGTAGATATATGTATTTTTTTTTTCTAATATATAGTGTGAAAATTTAGTAGACGTGTGTGCTCTTGCATGGCTGCAGAAGGCTGGTCTTTGTGTAGACAGTTGGGACTCCTGAAAACTGTTCTCAAAGCTCCTGCAGGAGACGCCGAAAGTATCCAAAAGTCGAAAAGGGAATATTATTTTGATTCTAAAAGGACAAATCAATATTTCAAAAAAAAAAAAAAAACCTTGTTTATTAATTCTTCTGTGTCATTTCCATGATAATTAGATACCGATCCGCCATCTGAATTTCAGATCCAACGTTCCAGAATACATTCGAAGGCAGCCCACAGCACTTTCAAATCTACTTTCCCCCCCCCCCTTTTTTTTTTTTTAAAAAAATCCTGCGCATTGACTTGGGCGACATCAAACAGTGACTCACACTACTCCCACATGACGTGGCATACTTTATCGCCCTTGATAAGACACCTTTGTCTAAACTGCGCCGTACCAGATCCATATCACTAGTTACCTTTTTATTATTATTATTATTTTTTTCCTGGGAGTAACTGGGCATATAATCTAAATTTTGAGTCATAAATTAAATATGGAATTTCCATAACTTAAATACAATTATTAAATTAAATCATCTCCTAAAAATTAAAATTGCCAGCTGAAATCCGCTGGCGCCGCCTCTCCACCCGTATATAAAAACTGACTTTTTACCTTTGCCGTTTACTTATCTAGAAAGCTGCCTGTTTGTTTCTCGCGAATCGCTAAGAAAAAGTCTCTTTCGAAACCCTAACCCTAGTTTCTTCAACCGCATCGTCTCTGCAACCGTAAGTCCTTGGGCTTCATCAATTCGTCCGCTTAAGTAAAATACTTGTATCGTTCTCTGTGTTTTTATGCTGATTTGGTAGAGTCTTCTCTCATGGATGCCTGGTATCTGTATTTCTTTCTTTTTTTCTTTTTTTTTGTTTGCCAACCCAATCTGGAAATCCTAGCTGTGGTTATTTTATGCTATTTTTATTTTATGTAGTGATGCGAGGGTATGGATTGCTTTTTGTTCCTTTGATAAGAAAAGCGAAGCTAGAGGGAAGTGGATTTCGGTTGTTTTTTTTTTTTTTTATGCTTGTTTTCTGCTTGGAATTGAAAGCCATATGTTGTTGTGAGTAAAGCCCGCCTTTTATGATGTCTAGTTTGATTGATTAGGTTGCTTTTTTTATTTTATGGGTGTTGGTGTTATCTTGCTTATTTTCACAATATATGAATCGTTGTGAAAATGTGTTTTTCTGATTCTTTCTGTCAACGACTTGGTTTTTGAGTGTGATTGCAGATGGCTGCTAAACGACTTTCACGCGAGGAGATAGCTAATACTGAAAAGAAACTAGACATGCCATTAGGTATGTCTCAAAGCAATGGGTCATGCAGATTTCGTTTATAATCCCTTTTTTTGTTGGTTGATTGCTTAGTAATTTTGTTTTCATTGTAATTGATAGATGACATAATCAAGATGTCTAAACATACAACTATTAGAGCGAAGAAGCACCAAAGGGCCTCGGTAGGAGATCTGTTTCACAAGGACATGGTTTAATATCGTACTCATGTTGATGTTTGAAATATTTATTTGGTATTGGGCAGAACAAAAGTCAGAAGGTTTTTAACAATGCTGCCCAAGAGAGAGCTTTTAAGGTGCGGCAGTATATGGATTCAAGGCCCTTCGTTCGTCAGGTATATAATCTTTGCTACTGACACTCACAAGGCACATTGATATTGGCATGCCTTGATTGGCTCTGTTATCATTGTTTCCATATTAACATGTTTTGGTAATCAGGGTTTTCTGGCCCAAAGAAGGTCAAAGTTCCAGGGGAACCAGTTTCCTCTAGCAGCCGAGGCTGCACGGAAGGCTGCAGTTACTCTTTTCCGCAGTAGACATGTGGATCGTACTATGGTTTTTAATTCAAGCAAACCAAGGTCTAATCCTTATACATTTCTTACTATTTCTTTGCATTGGCAGCAATGACATTAAAAGGTTTGGGATGATTTTGGCAGTTTATTACCCATCTAATTTCAGTATCTGATCTTGGATTTATTGCAGGTAAACTTGATGACCTCTGTCACATGGTCAGTTACTATTATGTAACGGTGCATAGTGCTGTGGAGCCCGTATATCATTAGTTATGTGACAAGAGGCCAATTGTGGGTTCTTACTAATTATGGATGGTTTCCAATCACGTTGTCCAACATATGTAGCCTTGCTTCTCTGCTTTTCGAAGTTTTTCAGTTAGGTTGAGACAATGAGCATGCCTTTGGTGGTGGGCATAGCATTTTGAAATGGACATTCTGTCTGTCTTATAGATTGTGGAAGCTGAGGTTAACTTGTGTTTAATGAGCATGTTGGACTGAAAAACAACACTATTTTATTGGTTATCAAAATTTGAAGCTTCATCTGTTCAAGTAACGTTGAACGGGCACTTACAATTTGTCACAGCCACTCTGCCAGGGCTGATCTGCTTGAACATTCGACTAAGTAATATTGCTATTACTTGACTAGACTAATTCTCTTCATGTCTGGAAACAGTGTTAATTTGAACTTCATGGCTTGAGGTCTATTCTCTGATACTGGTATCTTTTGCCATGCTGAATCTGAAGGGTCATCGGATATGGTTTCATTTAATGGTTGTGACTGGCAGTACTGGTTCAACCTTCATGTCATGCTTTTTATATTCCTGTCTTTTGGCCTCAAAATTTCATGAATTTTCTGAATTTTGAGGATAGGAAATAAGGAAATAAGGGAATTTGTCTTTTGTGTTTGGAGATAGTGTTAAAGGGGACTGGAAAATGGTGGTATTTTCTCACTATTTTTGTCAAAGTCAACTGATATTAAATAACTATCTATGTTCTTCCTTTCACCTGCCTTGTGTTGCTGATGTTGGTACGAACTAGAAGTGGATGGGATGAAGTTGTACCATGAGACTGGCTATAATTCCCTAAGGATTTGGCTGATGAAGGATAAGCTTATGTCTTAAGATTGTCGTCCCATTTGATTGTGGGAAGTAATTTGAGGAGCCAATTTCTGAAATTTCTCCTTTTGAGGAGCATTTGTAGGTTAGGATATACAGCTGGGGATTGATAATTCTCTTCTTATGGGAAAACATTTGTGGATTCTGTGGGATATGGTACTAATTTCTTAACGGTTAGCACCATTGTGGAAGTGGATGCCTTGTGCTGATTGCTTGACTCAGGCAATTGATTGTTGTAGCCATCTGTTTGGTCCTGCTGCTGCATGGTGTTACTGCTTTTTGTTCATTGTAAAGAGCATCAATTGTGAGACAGAGTCCAGAACATCTTCTGTAATGTTTAATCTTTTGTGGAATTAAAAGAAACTAAAACTGCAAAGAATGGGTCTTCATTTTTGCCAAGTGGATGTGTCTGTAAATGGTTTGTCTTGATTTCTCTTACTGCTATATAATTTGGATCATTATGGTAAGGATTCTAAGTCTCAAACTTTTATTATCTTGTCCTGGCTTGTAATTTCTGATTAATCTACCTGTCTTTTCCAAGTAAATGGATTCTCTTGTTATAATTAGTTGCCTTTTACATTTTTCTTCTGGGTTTCCTTTTTTTTTTTTTTCTATATATGCAGGGCTGGAGCTTTTAAAGTTCCGAGAAGGGCTGCAAGTGGAGGCTTTGCAATGAAGGTACCCTTATTCTTTTGTTTTTTTGGCTTCATGTGGACCATTTTTTCTATATAATCTATAAATGATCCTTCATATGCTATCAGCAGAATTGAATCCTATAGTGTCTCATGGTTCTCATGTGACTTCCTATTCATTGAGATTTTAGATGGATGACTGTGCTGTTTAAGACTGTCTAATATGCATCAGATTTTATGAAGGCCTTCTATATACTTGCAGGGGAAGCACTGAAGTGCCATGACATAAGTGTGTTATTAAAGAGGCAGCAGATAATGTTGAATTGGTTTCTGTTTACCGTGCAGGCACCACAGAGCCAGCAACAGAATCATGGAGAGGGAGGTGCCGCACAGAGGCCTAAAACTCTGGACTCACTGTTTGCAAAAATGAAGGAGCAGAGAATGAGGGTCCCGTCACGTCCAAATAATGTTGTCCAACGCAATGGCAATGGCAGTGGTGGGCGGCCAAGGGTGCCATGGGCAAGAGGTCGATTTGGTAACTAATGCCCACCCTGCAAAGAAGTCAGCTGAAGTATTTCTGCCGTAGCACTGGTGTTCGAGCTGACACGTACTGGGTTATTCTGTTGCCATGTTGGTGTAAGTTGGGGTTGCTTGGTATGCGTTAAATGCCAAAAAGTGTTAGGTTTTGCAAAAGAAACTCTTTCTTCATTGTTTTGCTTGTCGATCCTGAATCACAACTTGGCTATTTCTTGGATGTATGACTAATCCTGTAGAAGCTTCAATCAAACGATGCACTCGCCCTTGCTAATTAATTGTTGTCTGCCGGTGGGCGATTTGCTCGATATTTCTTCGAGATGTGGCGAGGATATTTTACCGAGGATGGCAGCAGGTTCTATTGGGGTTCGCATGCGAGATGCCCGGGGTTAGCTCCATTTTCTCCCACCATGTTTCTCGGTATAACGTACTGTAAGGGCACAGGAATGTACCCTGTACACAAACATTTTCCCTTCATCCCCATGAATGAATGCTGTTTCAACCCATTTGTAACAAGGCCGATGGAAAAGGACTAATCTACCGGCAGGTCAACAGGCCATCCATGTATAAGCGGGAGCCACAATTTCGGGGACAGTCAAGCAAATAACGCAGGATGGCTCCTTCTCTCCTCTCTGCCGAAAAACCGGTGAGTTTAGCCGTAGCTACCTCTGCTCCACTAGGTTGGTCCGAAACCGATCAAAGTCAACAAAGCCAAGTGTGATTTCTGCTCGTTTCTGTTTTTTCTTGTCTTGGTCTCTCCATATCCCGAGCCTCTTTTACTTTTTCCTTTCCTCTATTTTGTTTGTTGAAATTATGTTTTGGATAAGAAGTCCTAAGTCTTTATTTTTCATCAGACGTGCTTATTATAAGTAAGGATTTCAAATTTTAATTTCAAACATTTCAGTCATTTAGGGATTTTATTTTTAGGGACATTGTGGAGGAATAGATACAAAACACTCCTAGCATGCATGTAGTGGTAGATTTTAAAAAGAAAAAAAAAATCAAAAATTTTTGTTTTTAGCTTGTCAAAAGTTGAAGAATAATGAACCTGCATTAAGCGTCTACATCATTTGAAATTAAAATTTGATGTTCGCAGGTATAAATATAATCCATGAGAATCCTCATAAAACTTTACACGCTATACTTGCATACCTCTCTCATGTTGGGTTGCGAATGGGTTGATTTAAAATAAAAAGGTGCATGTGGCTTTCTCATGTAATAGAAGTCAATGCACAGCGTATATGGGTGCATCGTTTGATATGTAACTTTATCCCAAACTAGAGAAGTACCCATGGAAGGAGGCTCTGCCTTGGCTTTTATGTAAAGTTGAGATAAAGTGAGTCGCTAACACCTACTAAGTCAATCGATTTGGTTAATCCGTTTGTATATTTTGCGCTTCATCCATATTCAAACACAAGGAAAAATTGCTGGGTAACTCAGTTGTTTTCACACGTACGAGAACATGCGACGAAAAAAAGGATCATTTATCAAGTAAAAATATAAAGAATATGAGACATTTGTTTAAGCATTCACATTGGAGGTGGTATGCTCAAGTTCTTGAGAATGAAATGTGTTATTGGGAAAGAGCTACTTTTGTTAAGTGGTTAATGGTCCCATGAGTCTCTTAATATAATGAAAAAGAGTGTCATTGCATAGGAAGCAAGATGAGACTAATAAGTAAAATAATAATTTTCTATTTAATTTTATTTATTTTTAAGATTAAGTAAAAAATAATTAATTTATATTTTTTGAAAAAATTAGATAATAATATTTTAATAATAAAAATATAAACTAATTACATATTACTCGATATTACAAATACATAAAATTAAATGTATAAAATTTAATACGATGCCCTCTTAATTACTCTTATATTGTTCTTATGTAGTTATTTTTTAAAAAAATTTATGGAAAGCTAATCTTTGTTAATTTACGAAAATAAGTGACAACAAATTATTCCCTTTTATTTTCTTGAATGAATAATTATCGTGTCATTAGCAAATATTCTGACGATAATAACATTATTATATATGGAACCAAGGGCGCTCGAGCATATATAGGTTAACGGCGTCAATTTGCCATATCGTCATAGCTCTTTCCTCTTTGTTTACAC
This sequence comes from Bruguiera parviflora, assembly GCA_019804595.1. NCBI lineage: Eukaryota > Viridiplantae > Streptophyta > Magnoliopsida > Malpighiales > Rhizophoraceae > Bruguiera > Bruguiera parviflora. The sequence continues at coordinate 351,929 of CM034058.1, read as the reverse complement.
GTGTGCTTCTTGACCGTATCTCTTGACAATTGATCGAAGGTGGTAACGAACTTTCTGGACGGCAACCCCCCAAAAATACACATGCACTTGTTTTTTTTGTGGGGGGGGGTGAAATTCAAAGTTTAATGGCAAACCAAAAAAAAAAAAAAAAAGGAACAAAAATACATATATTAAAAAAATTAAAAAAAAAAAAAACAAAAGTGATGATTTTCCACTCGTTTAACCCCATGCACGGTAACGTACAGCAACTCCACAGAATTATGGTCTCGCCGCCAAGTGTGGGGCCTCTCCAAGCTTTGGCGGTGGCTAACAGACATCCTAGTCAACACGTGGCAGATCAGCCGCATCTCTAGCATGGCCCCACTAACTTAAATCTAATTTATTTATTTACTTACTTTAGGGTCTCCCTCTCTAAATCTCGCAGAATAGCCAGCCCGCGTGCTCCGTTCCCTATAAATCTTCAGAATGTCCATCTCTCCTCTCGTGAGCGTTCCGAAAAGAGGGAAAGTTTCAACAAAGTTGTTTCGCTGATACCCGAAAGAATCTCTTTCCTTTTGTTTTATTTCTTTTTCTTTTCTGTTTATTTTTTTGTTGTGTTTTTCCATCTCCGTTTTGGTCATGGGGAATGGCAATATTTTGGTCACCGGCGGCGCCGGCTATATCGGAAGCCACACGGTGCTTCAGCTTCTGTCGGGCGGCTACGACGTCGTGGTTGTTGATAATCTCGGTAACTCCTCCAGCGTTTCGATCGAAAGAGTCAAGGAACTCGCCGGTGAACGTGGCAAATACCTCTCCTTTCACCAGGTTGGCCGCCGGTTTTTCTTTTTTTTTTTTTCCGTTAATCAAACGGTTTAGGTCTTGTTTGGATAACATAAAGTTTAAAACTTTACATAATTGTTCAAGTTAGATCTATTTGCATTTTCTGGTGCTGTCTTACTAATTGTTTTGGATCCAAAAATTGTACCTTAAATTTCATTTCTTTGTATGGGACCCTATGTCTTGTATAATTGTCTGTGAGGCGTTCCTGACCTTTGCAGTTTTGCACCGGCAGGTTGACCTCCGGGACAAGCCAGCGATGGAGAAAATTTTCTCCGAGAAAAAGTACGCCGAAGCTCTTGAATTCATGTTCTGTTTGTTCAATTGTTGTCGTGCCTTAAACCTTTTGAATGCAAATTCTTTTGTAGTTTATTAACAAAAGTTTTGGCTACAGGTTTGATGCTGTCATCCACTTTGCTGGGCTGAAAGCGGTTGGTGAAAGTGTTCAGAAACCTTTGCTTTATTTTGACAACAATCTTATTGGGGCAATTGTTCTGCTAGAAGTAATGAATGCCTATGGATGCAAGAAGGTACCTTTTCTTCATATTGTTCCAAACAAATAGATTTTTTCTTTTTTTTTTTTAAATTTTATATTTGAGGATGTGCTTAACTGATGTTCCAAATTTTTAAATGCCTTCAGCTTGTGTTTTCTTCGTCAGCTACTGTTTATGGTTGGCCAAAAGAGGTTCCCTGTACAGAAGGGTTTCCATTATTTGCAATGAATCCATATGGACGCACCAAGGTGTGTTGTGACGTTCATCAGGCGCGTTGAAGTGTTCATTTTGTAGAACTAATTGATTTGTTCTGTCTTATTGTCTTTATCGTCTTCATAAAACTTTGTTTTTGTCGGTATAAGTCTTTACACATTCTTGAGCTTTCAGCTTTTCATTGAGGAAATATGCCGTGATATCCATGGTTCTGACTCTGAATGGAAGATCATCTTGCTGCGATATTTCAATCCGGTAGGCGCGCATCCAAGTGGCTATATTGGCGAGGATCCCCGTGGAATTCCAAACAATCTGATGCCCTACGTGCAGCAAGTGGCTGTTGGCAGACGGCCTCATTTGACGCTTTATGGAAACGACTATTCCACCAAGGATGGTACTGGGGTATGCTTTCGTTGTCAGTATATCGGTCTTGCTAAATATTATTAGGGCAAGTGAATACAGTAATTATGTTCTAATGATTCTCATCCCTTAAGTTTTGTGGTAAAACTACCATTAGGTTAGTCATATTTGGTTTCGAGATCACAGTCTGATGGTTAGACAGAGGGGTTCCCCTGGACTTTTGGTGGGGCGTGAGTCTGGGATAGCGTCTGATGCAACTTCTCTCACCAGGTTCGCGATTACATTCACGTTGTTGACTTAGCGGATGGACATATAGCTGCATTGCAAAAGCTGTCTGATCCTCAAATAGGTACGTGGTTAAATAAAGTCCTCCGTTTATATTTCAGCACGATCGTATGTTTGGGAGTTAGAATCTGTCTTAATAATAACGGAAGATGTGCAAATCTGATTATTTCATCTGCTTCTATCCTATTGTTATCAGAATCTGATTCGTTGAATCGAATGCCTGTGTTTCACAGGCTGTGAAGTGTATAACTTGGGAACAGGAAAAGGAACATCGGTTTTAGAGATGGTTTCAGCATTCGAAAACGCTTCCGGAAAGGTAGTCAACTGTTTCTTCTGTTGTGTGTATAATTTAGTTTGATCTGCGGACTATTTTTGGCATTTTGCTCGGTTTCCCACTTCTCATTACTGTTTTAGGAAATTCCCCTTGTAATTGCTGGACGACGACCTGGGGATGCCGAAATTGTTTATGCATCAACAGAGAAGGCAGAGCTGGAATTGAATTGGAAGTGAGTGAAAATTCATAGCCTTTTTTCCCTCGGCTTCCGCAATGATGTTAATAATGCAATTAACTCTTTCTTGTCCCAGCATTGTCAATCGGTCTAGAAAGGCTGCTTAGAGCAGCTGATCTATAGGCCTTGTTTTTGACATCAAGTCTTAAAACATGTGCAAACTGTGATTTTCTTTTTGTTTTTTTTTTTTTTAATCAGGGCAAAATATGGAATTGAAGAGATGTGTAGGGATCAATGGAACTGGGCCAGCAAGAATCCTTATGGCTATGGGTCTTCTGATAACACTAACTGAAAGGCCAACTCTTGCTTTTTAATGCGAGATAGCATCTTTTTTTTTGTTTTTTTTTATCTTTGTTTTTGGTCACTCGTGCATGTCATGCTTATGTCGCCTCCGGGGTTTGGGATTACCAAGAAGTAAGAACTTTGACAGCAGGCCCTTCAGGCTGATAAATTAGACATTGTGGTGTCATTGTAGGGCAATAAGCACATCCCAGTCAAAGCTGGGCTGCCACTTTTATATATATATATATATATATATATATATATATATATATATTATTTATTTATTTATTTATTTATTTATTTTCACAGAATATGAGGCAGCTCAGCTGCAAGGCTGACAATAGGCAGTAAATTTTTAGCTTAACTAGTGAATTGCACTGCTTTATAGTAAGATCAATCTAATCTTCTTTTGCTCTGCTTATGAATGGATGTAGTTACAAATGTTGTCTCGTTCTTTTGGTACAGTGATTTGACATAGCACGTCAAACATTTCCACGTTCATTAAAAATAAAATAAAATAAAATAAAATAAAAAGGAAGAGAAAAAAAAAAAAACAGAAGACGGGCAACTGGGAGGACGTCCATTACGGGCCTTGGGATGTGTTGGTGCGAGAACCTTTTTCGGTTCGGCTGAGGGGGCGGGTACATCTGGCATGTATGTGCGGCCCCGCAAAGCCCAGCCCGTGTTTGGAGGCTCTGCTTGGGTTTGGGCTGGGTTGGGTCGGGTAGAGAGATCAATCCGAATTGATTATTATCCGTCGGACGAAAATGTGAGAATCCGATCGGGCAGCGCCATTTTTGTGACCGTTGGCCCTGGAAAGGTGGAGATTCCCCGCAACTTCGAGTGGTGGTGGACGGTGGGTCCACTCAATCAATAGATGGTTGCGAATCAAAATTGAAATGTACCAGGAGAAGGCACCACCTTGCTTTGATTTGCTTATGGGTTTCACGATGTCATTGGGTGGGGCGTACATTCTCTACGCACTAAAACTGAAAAAGTAGATCGTCGTCGTCGTCGTCAAAACAACAAAGCATGGCCGCCGATTCATTGTCATCTGTTAAGCATGAAATGAAGGGCTCTTTATTTTTTAAAAAATAATAAAATAAAATAATAATAATAATAATAATTCGAAAAACTATATTCAAACGGATTTTGAAACACTCATTCATTTACCGTTGCTTTAGATTAAAAGGCAAATTTATTTATTTATTTATTTAATTTAAACGAAGAGTTATATAACTCAAACACGTAATAAATAAATAAATATAGAATTTAATTTAAACTCTTATTTTTCTCTTTTACACAAAAGGATTACATGGAAATAGGCGATATCAAACAAATTTACGACAATAAGTAAAAGTTTATCATATGGATGGACACACACACGCACACACACACACTGTCTCTCTCTCTCTCTCTCTCGCGTGTCGTCCCCTCGGCCTAGTTGAATTTGACCCAAATTGAACGAGTCCAAAGCACAACGGACTCGGAGACTTCGGCGTATTAAAAACGGTTTAAACCCCGACTTGTTGGTCCTGGTCGTCTCGCGTCGCGTCTCTCTGTCACTTCAATTTCAAATATTTCTCACGTCATTGACGCTGCACAGGCCCCTCGTCTCTCCTCCCAAAGCTTCAAACAAACTCGAGCTCCGCTACGTCTACCCTCCTCCCTCCCTGTCTCTCTCTCTCTCGGCCTTGCTCGCCGGAAAATCATTTTCGGTAGATTCAGATTTTTTTTTTGTTTTTTTTACTGAACGGTGTTGCCGTTTTTGGGGAGGAGTGGTCAGATCCAGCGGATCTGATACTGACGCTGTAATCGCCGGCACCGACTTCGGCTTCTTTTTATTTTTATTTTTGTAAGAATTAAAAAGAGAGAGAGAGAAGAGAGAGAGAAGAGAGAGCGAGAAGTGAAGGTAAAGAGATGGAGAGCTTGATTTCTTTGGTGAACAAAATCCAGAGAGCTTGTACGGCTCTCGGTGATCACGGTGAAGCAACTTCACTCCCCACGCTCTGGGACTCCTTGCCGGCGATCGCCGTTGTCGGTGGCCAGGTCACCTCCTCCAGATCTCTCCTTTCTTTCCCTTTCAGTTTTTGTATTTTTGAGATTTTACCTTCATAGCTTCAACAATTAACTCTGGCTGTGTGATATGAGCTGCGGCTTTGATTTGAAGCTATTTCCTTCAGTTTTTTTTTTTAGAGGAATTTTATTTGCATGGGAAATCAGCTGATGACCTCTTTTGCCGCTTGTGGTCCTACAGAGCTCCGGAAAGTCGTCGGTTCTGGAGAGCATTGTCGGCAAGGACTTTTTACCCCGTGGATCTGGTAAATTTGATGGAATGGATGCTCCTTGTTTTATATATGTATATATCTCTGTGTGTGTGTGTGCGTGCGTGCGTGCGTGCTGCTCTGCTAGTTCTTAGTTCTCATATTGAGAAAGTGACTTGTTTAATGTGTGGGCAGGGATTGTTACTCGTCGGCCTCTTGTATTGCAACTTCATAAGATTGATGAAGGCAGCCGAGAGTACGCGGAATTCCTTCACATCCCGAGGAAGAGATTCACTGATTTTGGTATATTTTCGCTTGTTGATTATGGGTTGTGGGATTCTCTATTGTTCGATGCCTTATGTGAAGCATGCCATTAGCTAACTCTATTGTGTGCTTATTCGTGTACTTGTTCAAGACTGATTTGGTACCGTTGATTTTTCTGCCTAGCTGCCGTGAGGAGGGAGATTCAAGATGAGACTGATCGAGAGACTGGTCGCACCAAACAAATTTCTAGTGTTCCAATTCATCTCAGTATATATTCTCCTCATGGTGAGAAATTAGCTTTTGATATGGGGATTGTATTTGATAGCTGACCACATTCACAATAATACATTATGCAATTTTTGGTTTTTTATTTGTTAAATGTGGTAAAAAACTTCTTCAAATTCTTTTTCCCAAGATGCTGCTGAACTGGCAATAATTGCTCAGTTTATTGCTTATAGATTTTGAATTACACTTTCATGTTCAAAAAATTACCAACACCTTGGTCAGTTCAGCTTTGTTTGTGACATTTTTCTGTCTTTTTTAATCTATCATCTCACATGTTATTTTGTTTCTTGGCAGTTGTCAACTTGACACTGATTGATCTTCCGGGGCTTACAAAAGTAGCAGTTGGTAAGTTGCATGCTTTCATTTCTTTTAGTTTGGTTTCCCTTTGCTCACTTGCTGATGAAGCTTAGCAGGTAAACAGAGGGAAGGCCTGAAACCTTTGACCTTCACTGTCTTTTGCTCAGACAGATTTTATGATTTGATGGTCGGCTTATATATTTTTCCAGTGACAAAATTACCTTCAGTTACATAAAACTCACTCTCTTCCCCTCCTCTTTATAGTATCAACATCAGATGATAAGATGTATTATATGCATTATTCATTGGTATCCAACATCATCTGTGCAATGCAGAGGGACAGCCGGAAAGTGTTGTGCAAGACATTGAAAATATGGTTCGCTCCTATATTGAGAAGGTAATATGCATGCCATTAACTAGACTTTTTGTTGTGTTGTCATTTTTACTCTGAGTCTCCTGGGAGAGTTCTGTAACTTGAACGTCTCTGGATTTCCCATTTTCTTAAGTGCTATAGATAAGCAAAATTTCTTTTGAGTGATGTGGCAGAATAATGGGGAACTAATGTTGAAGGAATTACACGGGCACTTCGTCTATGATTTATGCTAGTAGTCATTCACCATTTGCTGAACAGTTAATGTTGTTGTCCAGATTACTTAAAGAATGAAGTTATACAACTTAAAACTAATTTTGTGGCATTATGCAGCCCAACTGCATAATCTTAGCAATTTCACCTGCCAACCAAGATCTTGCTACATCTGATGCAATTAAAATCTCCCGGGAGGTGGACCCTACAGGTATTTTACTGAAAATTTTTAGTGCTTTGGTGTTTTCTCACTTCTGTTGTGCAAATGGATCATGTAGATGGTCTTCAAAGCAATGTGAATCATCCAATCTGTTATTAAATGATTGCATGGTTTGAACACCCATGGCATGCTATAGATTCTAATGCTTAGAAAATTGTGCACCTTCAGGAGAGAGGACTTTTGGAGTGTTGACAAAGATTGATCTTATGGATAGGGGTACAGATGCAGTTGAGGTAAGTTGTCCTAGCTTTTAGTTGCAATTCCACGATACATTTTGCAATTGCTATCTTGTCATTTCATTGTATTAAGAGAACTGTGGATATGCATCTTCTTACCACATAGTGGAATGCAAAATGCTTATCATTACCAAGCAAAAACTAATTTCCCTGAGCTGTTTGTAGCTCAACCAACAAAATTGGGTCATTTTTGCCCATAACAGAAGCTCTTAGTTGCCAAAATGGACAAGGATTAGATCATGTCTCTAAAATTCTCTCCTTTGCGCCATCCCACCTCCTTCTCAAGTGATGTATTGTTGCATTTACTTTCTTATATGCATACATCATTTACTGTTCGAGGTGTTATGCCTTCTGCAATACGTTTTTATCTCATTGTGAACCGCTTCTTTGGCTTTTGATTAGATACTGGAAGGAAAAGCTTATCGGTTAAAATATCCATGGATCGGTGTTGTTAACCGCTCACAAGCAGATATAAACAGGAATGTTGATATGATTGCTGCTCGGAAAAGAGAACATGAGTATTTTGCAAACACCCCGGAATATAGGCACCTTGCTAACAGAATGGGTTCTGCATACTTAGCAAGGGTCCTTTCAAAGGTAGGGAAAGAGCATTCTTTCCTTTTGTGTAGATGGAGTTCAATTTCTTTTATACTACAACTTGTCATTAACTGTAATGGTTTCTGTCCTAGCATTTGGCCACTGTGATTAAGTCCAGAATTCCAGGCATCCAGTCCCTTATCAACAAAACAATTGCAGAACTTGAAGCTGAATTGAGTCGTCTTGGAAAGCCTATTGCTGCTGATGCTGGGGTAACCATGCTGTTTTTTTTTTCATCTTAGGTGGAAAATTTTATCAGGCTGAACCTATTTGTTGAGTCAAGCAGAGCAATGATTGCCCTTCATCCTGCCACAATCCCCCCACCCCCACCCAGTTACTAGAATAGCTAAGGATTACTGATTATGGCTTGCAGGGAAAGTTATACACTATCATGGAGATTTGCCGCCTTTTTGATCAAATATATAAAGAGCACCTTGATGGCGTGTATGTACCATGTTTGACCTTTTTCCTCAATCTCCTTTAGATAGCCTGATCTGCTGTCATTGCCATTCATATGCGAAAGTAATCTTGCTTGATATATGTTTGTTATCATCCACAGGCGACCTGGTGGTGATAAAGTTTACAACGTTTTTGATAACCAACTTCCTGCTGCTCTGAAGAGGTTGCAATTTGACAAACAACTTTCGATGGAAAATATTCGGAAACTAATCACTGAAGCTGATGGATATCAACCTCACTTAATAGCTCCTGAACAAGGATATCGCCGTCTCATTGAATCTTCTGTGGTTACCATCAGAGGTCCTGCTGAGGCTGCTGTTGATGCCGTATGTATGAAAATTGGAAAGAGTTCATTATTCCTCTTCATATCACATTTGAAGATTCTCTTTAGTCACTTATTTTTACTTTTGTTGCATTGCATTTCTGCATGATGCAGTTCATATTAGTATTGCTTACACTGTAGTTCCCCGTAGAGTGTAACTTAAGGCATACTCTTACCATTTGTGATGTCTGTATCCTTAGTAGTGGTAGTAATTACTGGCCCCATGTTCAGAGATTGCGAGATAAGATAACATTCACTCATATTAGCATTGTCTAGATGATTTTGTTATTTTCATGTGAGGGACATCTATTTGAGGCTTTGATACTGGTGCATTGACTTTTTATGTGTAGTTGTTTCTGTATAATTGAGTTGATCTCTTTGAAATACTACATGCAGTTCCTGAACCTTGTTTCCTTCCTTGGCTTATGCATAATGATTGTAATGGTTGATATTCATTTGTCAACAAATACAGATTCATGCCATATTGAAGGAGCTGGTCCACAAGGCAATTAATGAGACTCCTGTAAGTTCCTATCAAATGCCAAGCTTTCTTATTTCTGTTGCCTCTTTTTATCTAATTCTTTACTACCAAATGGTCGAGAGGTACCCAGCAGTCAGTGCCTTTAAGTGTTCAAGTGTCCTAAAACTTTTTTGTGGCTTGGCATTAAGTGATGTAGAAAATTTTAAGGGAGGTTCCTACCGTTGAGAAATTTTTATTCTCAATTTATGCTTAGCATTATTTAAATTACCTACTTTCCTGTGCCACAGATGTATGTGGAGCTTTAGGAAAGATAGGGTTGAACAACAATTCTGTGATATGCTTATATATTCCACACGGTTGATTTTTGCATTTGAACATTGTGCTGCTAAAGGGAAGGAAAGCTGAATTAAGCTTGGATTTTCTTTTTATTTGTTTTTGTCCTCAAACTTTTATTCTTCTTTTCGTATTTTAGAATTTAGATGCTATCTTGAGAACTTGATTATATCTCATTACCTTTGCCTTTTATTCATCCCTGCTTTATATTTTTCCTTTTTATTTTTGCAGTCTATTTTCCCCTGGGCTTGTAATTTTCAAATTTAAAAATGTTTTGCCTTCTGGGTTCTCAGGAGTTAAAGCAATATCCTGCTCTCAGAGTCGAGGTTGCAAATGCAGCTGTTGAATCACTTGAGAGAATGAGGGACGAAAGCAAGAAATCAACTCTTAAATTGGTTGACATGGAATGCAGCTATCTGACAGTTGATTTCTTCAGAAGGCTTCCCCAAGATGTTGACAAGGGTGGGAATCCAACACACTCGATATTCGATAGATACAATGATGCATACCTTAGGCGAATTGGTAAGTTGATGAATATAACCTTAGACTTCCATGCAGAGAAGTAAGCCTGATCTTGGCATGTGACCTTAGACTTCCATACAGTTTCATTTATGATTTTGAAACTGTAAAACACGATTGACCACTATTCATTTAAGTTCTGATCCTCCAAATATGTAAACAGGAACAACCGTTTTATCTTATGTCAACATGGTCTGTGCAAGTCTTCGCAACTCGATTCCCAAGTCCATCGTCTATTGTCAAGTGCGGGAAGCCAAACGAAGCCTTCTGGATCACTTCTTCACCGAGTTGGGTAAAATGGAGGTGAGACTGACTGATTCCTTCTCCACAATTCTTGGTATGGGTTTTTCCACGGTGAAATTGACTTCTTGGTGGAACTCTGCAGCAAAAGTATTTGTCATCGTTGTTGAACGAGGATCCGGCAATCATGGAGCGCCGATCTTCTCTTGCAAAGAGGCTGGAGTTATACCGAACCGCACAAGCAGATATTGACGCAGTTGCATGGTCTAAATAGTAGATTTCTTGCTTGAAGCATTTCCAAGTTTTCAACACGCGCTTTTTGTACTAGTTATTGGGTTCGGTGGCCTGGCCATTCTTTCATTTGGATTGCGCTAGAGAGGGCTTTGTTGTATTATGTGAACTTTGCTCAAAATTTGTGAACTTTTTTCATATATATATATAGTTTCTTGTGAAGTTTTATATTCTTCGAGATGGCAGAAACCCATCGGTAGCCGATGTGTCGCTAACAGATACCGAAATTTCGAGTTTATGGGTTTTTGGAGACACAAAAGATTGTCACGACAAATTTTAGGTAACATTTCCATTTATTCGACTTCACACGCCAACCAAATATTCTTTAGACAGAATTATCCATAACAAGCAACTCGTAACTGAAAACGGCAAAAATTATCAATTATCGATCAATAGCGAAAATCCGAAACCAATCGTTAAATTAGAATTCGGACCTTCAAATGCATCCTCTTTCACTGACATCAAATGTGACAATATTTCGATGAACTATGATTGCGAGTAAACGCAAGATCAAGAGAAAGCAGTAGTAGAATATGGATTAATTTATTTAGAAACTTATTAACAATATTACCTCAGTATTGAAAAGAATATCAGCGTTATTAATATTGAATTCTATCTTTTTGATTTATTTTTTTTGGGGGGGGGGGGTTAAAAAGAAAGGCTGAAAAAAGATGACAACAGAGTGTGTAGGACTCACAGAAATTTTATCTATCATATATTAGTCATCAGATCATTCAATAAAATTAATTATCAGGATCAACTAGATTTAGAAAAGTGACGGTACCCTTAATCTCATCTTCGATAACAACGTCGTCGTTTAGAAATCATTTTCGACCGCTTTTCTGTGTTGTTCTACGTCTCAACATTCGAAGGTTCCGATTTGATTCCGCTCGAAGGTTGACAGGTGTCGCTTCTCGAAGGTAAAAAAGCTGGTCTTTTTTATCTTTGTTGTCGGTTGTACCATCTTCGACCGGAAAATTTATAAGCTGTATAAAAATCCCAAAAAAAAAGGAAAGGAAGTTAAAATAGGAGAGCGAGAGAGTTGAGATCCAGAAGGAGTCCCTCAGTTGTCATCCCGATCAGATTGATAGGAACCGTGCGGGAGAGAGTAAAGTCAGGGGAGAGAGATTGTGTGTGTGTGTGTGTGTGTGTGTGTGTGAGAGAGAGAGAGAGAGAGAGAGAGAGATCACTGATGGGCCTCTACAACCATTTATATAGATCCTAACACAGATCCGATCTGTTCTTCCTCCGCCCCAGGCCGGCGAGGTAAATTTCTCAGGGAAATTCAACCCCATCTCCCACATTATTATTATTAACTTTTTTTTTTCTTGATCTTGATTTGTATATTTTCCTGAAAATGGCAGGTGTGTGATTTCTTAGAGGCTGTAGGAATCATAGCCCAAATAACGAGAGAATTTCCTTCTTTTTTTGTTGGTTTTCTGGATTTGCTCTTTATCTGGGAAGTTTATAATGGGTAAATTCAAGCCAATTTTAATGTGATGGACTGAGTTTTTCATGTTTTAGAATGGGGAAGATTCATAAAGGCAGTGCCTGTTTTGCCCAGTTTGTCTGGGTGGGCTGTCTCTAATGCCGTCAATTTATAAGGGCATTTTGACTTGTCATGTATAATAGGTTGATTTATGTACAAAAGTGGGTATGCTGTGCGTAATTTTCTTCTCTTTTTCATGGTTTCTTTGGTTTTTTATCTTAGTCTTTTCACGTACAATGTGCAAAAAGGCAAAGCTGAATTGTCATAAAGGACCTAAGTCTCGCTATCAGAAGTTGCTTCGCTGTTTTGGTGGAGATTAAAATTTTACAAGTTAATTCTTCTCGCCTGTAAAAAAAATTTCCTTTTCTTTTGCATTTTTTTTTCCCCTTTTCCTTTCAACCCTAAACTTTTGGCTTATAAATGATGCCATTATGTTTTTCATTCTTATATTTGATACTTGCTAGAAGTCCTCTTAGTTATGAATCACAAAGAATTCCTCTTTAGCCTGCATTGTAACATTTTGTTATCTGTCAAATACTACCCAAGTGGTGCAGTTCATTTGGCTTGCCAGAGCAGAGGGGCTGCTTTCTAAAGTTTTAGTTTTGCCTGGACCAATTAAATTATTCATTTCACGTTGCTTGAATGATTTGGTTGATGTTTCACCGTCTTAAACCAGCCGGAAGGAAAAAAAAAACTGCTGTCTTTTCAGCACTATATGTGGCATCCTTGTATTCTTAGAAACAACTATGCAGTGATTTTTTGTTTTAGCAAATGAGCAAAAGCATATGTGTGTTACATTTTTTCCTGAGAAAGAGACTGGTTTCATCATTATCTGCTCCCAGCAAGATAATAGCTTTCAACCACTGGCCACTCATTGCTTTTTCTTTGTGCAATGTGGGGGCACCTTAGAGGATATCAAGCAGGAGGAGGAAAAGGAACTTATGCTGTGATGGCCTCTGAGAGGGAAGACTTTGGCCTCTCAGGCCCCTTGCACCTAACTTTTGTTGATTGGTAAATTCTCATACTTTACTTGCCAAACTCCCTTGTGCCTCCCCTCCCCTCAAAAGGAAACTCACCCAAGGGTGAAATATTTTAGATGCTTTCATATACTAAGGGATCACATTCTTCTGCATTATTTAGGATGAATGCACACCATCGAAGGTCTGTTGCTGCCAGTGTGGTTCAGGGTGTCTACATTATGGAACGTGACCGGCAGAGGAAATGTCAAGGTCCCGAAGCTCTTGCATCACCTTGGTGGGAGTTCTTCAATTTTCAGCTGCTTCGTCAGCTTGTGGATGATGCCGATTCCTCTATTTTTGGTGCAATCTATGAGTATAAACCTCCAACATCTCATTGTCACCATTCACAAGATTCATCTCCACATTATATCATTGCTTTCCGAGGCACCATGACCAAGCCAGAGTCCTTATCACGAGACCTTGCGCTGGACCTTCACATAATCAGAAATGGACTTCATGAGACTTCTCGCTTTGAGATTGCTATCCAAGCAGTCCGAAACATGGTTGCTACTGTAGGTGAATCAAAGATCTGGTTAGCCGGCCATTCCCTTGGGGCTGCAATGGCGTTGCTTGCTGGAAAGACCATGGCTAAGACAGGCATATTTGTCCAAGCTTTTCTTTTTAATTCCCCATTTTTCTCTGCTCCAATTGAGAGAATTAAAGATAAACGAGTGAAAAATGGTCTGCGGATTGCTACCAGTTTGATCACTGCAGGACTTGCTATTGCTGCAAAGAAGAACAATCAAAACAGTCAGTCTGTAGATCCCTTTGCTGCTCTGTCTGCATGGGTTCCATGTCTTTTTGTGAATCCAGCTGATCACATAAGCGCAGAATATATTGGCTATTTCAAGCACAGGAAGACAATGGATGATATTGGTATTGGGGCCATTGAGAAGTTAGCAACCCAGAATTCACTTGGTGGTCTTTTTATGAGTTATATGGGTAGGGAGACAGAGGCACTCCACCTCATTCCTTCGGCAAATCTGATCGTCAATATGACACCTGCTCAGGATTTGAGGGAAGCGCATGGGATCCACCAGTGGTGGAGACCAGATGCAGACCTTCAGTGCAAGGTATACCATTATAAATAGATGGATGGAATTTGTTGTGCTTATATGTGTCGTGATTTGCCTGGTAAATGTGTTATCGGGGGAAAATTGTGGAAAGTATGTTCCCCACCTATATAAGAGCTCCAACTGTTTGTTCTTGGTAAATCATTTGTGCTAATGTAGTATCTGTATTCTAAGCCTAGAGTCTCAGTGGCATAATCAACATCAGTTGTTATATTAATCAGTTGGAAAGTGCTGGAATGGAGTGAACCATCTGGTATCTGGGATTTTGGTCTGAGAAATTAACCTCTTTGGTGGCCACTTACTGGTGCTCAAGAATTTGGCGCAAGTTTTTCTGCCTTCTCTCTATCTTCTCAGGTTTGTGAGTAAAGCAGCACGAGAACTGTAATTTCTTGAATCTTTTAGTGGTTCTCCTGGCTAAACTGTGGAATCTTATCATAAAATGAAAATGATTCTGAGCAACCTTGGCAAGAACACCCCTCTCATTGTTATATATCAATGATTATGTGCAAAAAACTGCACTGAGAGCCAATGTCTCTTTTGGACCGTTAGATTAAACAATTGTTATATTTTGGCCATAAAGTTGAGGGACATTTGCATATGATTGCACGAGAATCAGTATCCGAAAATTCCTTGGAGAAAGCTAAAGAGGTAAAAGCTAGATTTCTCGTTCACGTGTACCATTTGCCAAGCAACGAACATGCTTGGCTCAGCGGCCGTTTGTCGAGTGCAGTTGGCAATTGCAAGGGCCTAGGGCTTTCGGAGGGCTGGAGGTCCAAGGTTCGGCAATTTCCTACATCAAATTCCACATGGATTTAACGTAATGGAAGGGTCGAGCTCCATATGGTGCATGAATTGAGGCGAGACATCGCGGGCTCAATCAATAGGTTGAGCAAAATCCGGGCTAAAATTTTGCCTGTATTGTGTGGGCGGTGCAGCTGGGGTGGGTTAAAGCCGCCAGCCACATCGGGGGACATTACAGAGTTGCTTTTCACCAGGGGGTGCACTATATGAGTAAAACATTCCCTGGAGGTAGACGTTGATTTCCGGGAATCAGGCAAATGGCGGAATAACGTGGGTGCTTTCTTGAGAGTCAAAAATGCAAAAGACTCGAATCCCAAGATAATGGGAGCATAAATAAATGACATTGTTTGTCTGAATGCACGCTGCACTGCAGCCTTCAATCAGCTCTGGGTCCGCCACAGAGGTCCGAGTTAGATCTCGCAGTCCCTCACTCTCTCACTTCCGTTTTTTTTTTTAACTGCAGAAGCCACCTATTTCCCAATGCCACTACTCCTCTGCCCCAACGACCCCAAATGTCCCAGTGGCTTCCGTTGACAATGCACATTACCTTCCTGGTCTTGATAACTTCCCTACTCCAGCCCAAGAAACCAAGAGGATGAAAAGATAAATAAATAAATAAATAAAATAAAAAGGGGGAAGAAGAAAAAGACCAAGTTCGCAGTTGGAAGCAAGGTTCACTTCACAAAAAAGTTATTAATTTTCAAAATGGAGAAGCTTCCGCAAGCGAGAATTCACTAAGAAAATCAATTTTTACACTTTCTCAGACAAATTGGGAAAACCCAAATAGTAAAAAATTAGAATTACAAGATCTAAGAAAATTGCTCTACAAAGAGTCACTTGAAAAACAAAAACCCAAAACAGTGCAACTAGCAATGGAAGCCTAGCACAGATCCATCACTCACAGAAACGGCGACCCTGCAGCTCGTCTTGGCTTCTACGTGATGCGTGAAGAAGTGCAAGACCCGTACCCGACCCACCATCTCAATTCTCAGCTCCATCTCCAACCTGGGCCCCACTCTGTGCCCATTATTGATACCTACAGGAAACCCATATCCGCCGGCGCCGGCGCCGGTGAAAGTGGGCGCCACGTTCACAGTGGCGTCCGGGGAAGATGAGAGCGGGAAAGACTTAACGGCGAAGGTGGCGGCCAAGTACTGGGTCCGGCCGGCGTCGATCTTGCCGGCGGGGATGAACAAGAACCCGACTTGAGAACCGGAGTAGAGGAGCTGGAGGTTGCTGTCGTAGTGGGTGAAGGTGGCTCTGTTGGGGTTCTTGACGGAGACGTAAGGCGAGATGGTGAAGCTGACGGTGTTGTTGGCCAGGGTGAAGGACGGAAGCTGGACGGCATTGACGGAGATTCTGGGGTCTTTGGGCTTGAAAACGGTAAAAAACACTATAAGAATAACAATTACAACAAAGACTAAGAAGATTGTGGCTACTACACATGAGGCTAGATTTGTGCGACCCGAATGTGGCCTATGCGGCTTGCCCATTTTTCTTCCCTTTTTTTTCTCTTGTTCCCCCGCTTTCTTACAGTTTTGCTCGATGTAAAGAAAGAAACCAGAACAAAGGATAAGAATCTAGAGAGAGAGAGGACGAGGAAGAGAGCAGTGGAAACTGGGTGGGGTTGTCTTTAGATGGATGTGGCGAATAAAGGTGCCGACAGATCCCCCCGCAGCACGCTAAACATTGTTGCGCTGTCATAATTATATATTTATAATTTAATATATAATTACAATCAATTAATTAATTAGATTTACATTATCTCGCGTGCATTTTTTTGTCGGTTAATGGCCCGTGTGGGCCCAAAGAGAAACCGGAAAGAGTGAGCTGTCTTCCATTCCTCGCCGGTGTGGAGTGTTTTACATTTGTGGGAGCCTTTAGGATATCCCGCTTCGGCTCACCGAGGCTTTGTTTGTGTGGCGGACGACCCAAGTGTTGTTGGCATACGTGTGGGAGTAGTCGGCACTTTGCCAAAAAAAATTAAGCAATAACACTTCAGTAAATAACATCATCATAATAATAATAATAGTAAATTCAAAGTAATTACCTTTTTATTACTCTTTATTATGTACTGTTAGGCAGGGTTACCCACGAGCACATTGTGCACTTGTTCAGTCTAAAGATGCACTCTGTTTGCATCGTACAATCCAAATTATAAGAATTTGTGAAAGTGGGCGACTGGAAAGAGAGGGGGTCGTCAGACGCTGAGAATTGCCAGGCCAATGGGCAAAATTGGATATGAGAATACGCTACTTTGGTAATTTTTATTTTTACTATCATTATTTTTTAGTGTTATTAAACTAATTTGGCTATTGGCTTAGTCTAGTTATTTATTTTGATAATAACTTTAATCATGGGGAATTCTCTCTTCCGGTACAATGCAAGTCTTTTTGCGAGAAATAGTACAGCATCGACAAGGACTGAACTGTCATACGAAAAAGATAAATCAGATAGCGCCTAGGCGTTTTCAGGTAGACAATTTAGAGACGCCCTTTGTTTATTTGCAAGCCAAGGAAGCCTCCGATGAAATTTGTTTGAATATGGATGGAAGTTGAAGTGAACGGTGAATCTGACACGCATGGTCCAATGAAGGGAAATTAAGCAGGTCTCCTCTCATCTCTCTCTCTCTCTCTCTCTCTCTCTGGCTCTGGTCAATTAGCAAATATTGACATAAACCTCTAGGATTCCATTTTCACACGATGTTCATTTGGTAACGCTGAAAACACTGAAAGAAAACACGTCTCCAAAATGGCGGGGGTGCTCGGGCACGGACTAAGTCAACGTCTCTCTTGGCGGTACAGTGGAAAATCGATCCAATGTCAGGCACCTGAATCCATTATTTTTACTGGTAACGATAATTGATAATATATAAAGAGATTTTATAAGGAAATTTGATTAATTCCCTAAAAGAGCATGTGGAAGTAAATTATAGGTTACACGAAGTAATCCATTGCGAGGAAGAGTTCATGATTATTGATAAATAAAGATTTATTCCTTGTTCAAAAAAAAAAGGGAGATTAATTTGTTGCAAAATTAAGGAGATGGGGTTGTTAAAGAGTTATTTATGCTAAAAAATATTAGTACGAGGCACGAAACTAAAAGATCGAGAATAATATTTGAGTGGATATTAGTATAATTTAATTGAGTAATCACCTTAAATTGCTAAGAAAATAAAGTTAACTCGGCAAATTAACTTACAAACTTAGTGGAGAGCAGAATGCTATTGATAAATTAGTCTTTCAGGACATAACATAGTAGAGACTAAGGAGAGCAGAATGTTCTCCAAGAAAAAAATAAAAAAAAGAGAGTCCAAGATAAGACATATTTCTTCAATAATTTTTTATATGATGTTGAGGTAAGCAATCTAGCAAGTGCACAAGATGATCATACACTCCAAGGGGAGCACCGTTTTACACTCGCAGTAGATGGCAAAACCAAAATATATGTGTACGTGTTTTATTTCCTGCTTGCCTGCTTGCTTTCCCCTCTCCCTCTCTCCTGCAGACAAAGTGCACTGGAATCTTCACATCATTTTGGATGGCATTGAATCCCACCCTACCTCAGACCCCAGTTGCAACACAACACTCAACCTCAGAGAAAAAAGTGACTGCAAAATTTCCCATCTAAGCAGAACGTGTTATTCGTGTTTCTGGACTTCTGTTCTGCCTTCTAATAAGAACCCAAAGTAATGATGTGATTGGAGAGAAAGTAAACTAGCAGTTTAAAGCATGGCAAGGTGAGCTCTTCGCGTCTCACACACCACCTATAGTCCATCTTTATGTGGACTTCACTACATTACCTATAAACCAGATGAAAGATTACATGTTGAGCTGGTCAAGCACAGCAAGCTGATTTTACTCGGCCAACTTGGCAAGTCTGGCGTCCACGATCTGGGAAACTGTTTCGAGAAATGTGGTTTCACTCATGCCAGGAAGCAGGGAATCCTGTGCTTCACGAACAATTTCCTCAATCACAGATTCCTCCTTCAACGATTCTCTGCACATGATGTTTCCAATGTCAAAGGGAGTCAGACCTCTCTCTACCCCTTTCTTGAGAAGCATAGTGGAGATACGGAGTATGCGAGCACACTCAAGGGGAATATCCCATCCATAGAATTTAAGAAGTGCAATGTCATGTTCAGCATCCAGGGAATTTATGTAATCCGTGGTCTCATGTGAGTAGGGTTGGCGGGCTTGTGGCCAGTAAAGCCAATCAAACGTGCAATCTTCAAACTGCAAAGAGAGATGTTTATGAGTTAAAGACTGTTCAGGCATATCATAAAATGCAAGCGTGAAATTCACAATCACAGAGCATAAGACAATATCACAGAACTTAAGACCGTTCATTCACAATGACAAACTCTTAATGGAAGTTTAACAAACAAATGTTTCAATTGTCCCTAACAAGACGCCAAACAATACAAATCATGACATACTAAGCAAAACTCAACACACAAAAACCATTGCACAGGCATCAAAGCTATGCAAGAAAAACCTTGCTCTTCATTTGGCTATGAAATACATGATAAAACAAGAAATGCAGAGAAATCCAAGTATATAAGGAATCCAGATGCCTAATAGGGGCAAGCAGGCGAATGTTTAACAAAGCCCACCAAACTACAAACATAGAAGAATCAGATCAAAGAGAAAAGTATTCCTTGCATTAGCTGGACCCAAATGGTCCTATTTTTCCTGTTTTACGCCAGCAGTTCACCTATAAAAGGCCTATAATTGAAGCACATGTTACATCAACTAGTATAAGAAGTAGTTTCTAAAATATTTTGTTCCATATTCATTTAAGATTACCAGAAATATAGTTGTGAATGAAGAAATTACTCTAATATTTGCTGAAATAACATAAACATTGGCATAAATCAAGAGTACTTACTTTTTCAGGCAAACAATAGCCATGATCAATAGGAATGAGCACTGTCTTACCATCCTCCCCTTTATGAACCAGTATATTCCCAGCATGCCTATCTGCATTTGCCATTCTTATATCAAACACACTGATCTTGTGTACCTCCTCGACTGGAAAAGCCCCGGGACCAATATCCTCACAGCTCCCTTCATTCTTCAAAAACATCTGTAAAGATCCAACCTTGACATTTTTCATTGCACATTCATATCCTTTGGGGTAGTTAAACCCTTCATGCAGACATCTGACTATAATCGTTGGGGCTACACCAGCAAACCCCATTACTTCACCAGTCAATGCCCGTGGACCGCTCCTCGGATGATCCAATATGTAAGCTGCCACTTCTCTGATTGCTCCTTCTCCTACCTTCGTACCCCTTTTCAACCCTTCACCATTGGATGAAACCGGTAGTCCTCGGGGGTTATTCACTGCCATTGGCTCCTCATCAATGGGCTTAAAAACAGACGCAAACTCCTGGCCTGATGCATCGTGCATAAAATAAGTCCCACCCATTCCCTCAGATGATCGGATGGGTGGATGACCATTCTTCAATCCATCAAACGTGGAGTTAACCAGATTCCAAAACAATGAACTCAACCTAACCTTGGGGTTGACAATGAGCGGTTCCAACCAAAAATCTGTTCCTAATTGTTCCCCGTTAACTTGAATTTCCTCGGATGGTTTCTCTCCTCCATCTATCGCTCTATCTCTCCTCTCATTGGAATTCACTGCCACAACTGATATCTCAAAATCTTTTTCCAAAGGTGTGGCCCTCAGTCTAGCCGATTTCTGGACCAACAGGTGAATGGCAGCATCGTTGTCGTTACATATATCAGTAATAAGCTTCTGATCATCAAGTTTTTCACCGTTATAAAGTATCTCTTGTTGCTCGGCATCAACAGAGCCTTTCCCTTCTTTGAAAATCCGTCGCTTCAGATACCCAACATTCTTGTACCGATCGACATGAAACACAAATTCCTTTCCGCATGTGGTCCTTACGGTGATCAGCAAGAGATCAGAGAGCTTGAGAACCAAATGCAGAACGTTGCCACTAGCCACACCATAATCCTTGACACGAGAATTGCTACGTGCCAGCTCTCTGCCTCCATAAACAAGCTTCTGTTTCTTCACTACAAACCCTTTAAACGATTGGATTCTAAGCTTCACCGAGGCTACAGACTCCGACTCTAAAACCCGCATAGGAAACAAGGAACCAGACACGTTGAGGTATACTAGGATAGAAGAATCCTCGAGAGCTGGACCCATTTGGCTATTGTTGCAATGAATTGGAAAATGCTCCGATTCTTTGCGAATCGGACTCAAAGCGACATCGACAGTGGACATTTTCCCTTTTCTTTCTGTCGTTTCAAATACTTACAGAACTTACACAAATCAACCAAAAAGACTCAAACTTTGAATCTAAAACCAGATAAAACGAATTGGGGTTCTCAAAAAAATTGATGAAAGAATCAAACCCAGAAGCCGAAACTCGAAGAGAAAAGAAAAGATTGAGTCTTTCTTTTCAGCTTCTGGGTTTTCCAATGGCATGCCAAAGAAGAAGAAGAAGAAGAAGAAGAAAGAAAATGCAAGAGGAAATAATGGATCCTTGCCCAAGGGAAAGAATCGAAGGAAAATAGTTGACAGAATCGCAGCTTAAAAAGGTGGCGATCAATTTTCCGAGCCGACGCGACGACTTGCCCTTTTCCAAGATTGGTGTCGTCGGTTTCAATGGAAACCTGTAATCTCGCCGAGATTCCCTCAACCGATAACCGACAACTCTGTCTCCGGTGACTGAGAGAGATTGGAGAGAGAGAGAGAGAGAGGAGACACAAATTGATAGCCGTTGGTTTTGTAGACGGTCTAACGTCCGACGGCCATCTGTTTGACGGAGGAGCTCCTTCCCACTCTCCTGCTCTATAATCAACTAATAATTGATTTTAATCATTTTTAATTTTTGAATAAATCCAAATAAATTTGGGTTAAAAAAAAAAGATTTTCCTTGCTACTAATATTGCAGCAGGGAGGGCTATAATAGTCATCTGAATAGTATGTCCGTTGTCAACGAAACCTTGCCACGTGGTTGGGCAGGGGAGATTATTATATTCAGAGCGGACTTGAGTACTGACGTTATCCGTCAATAAACGGAGATTCAACGGCTCCCAGAGCTCCTGCCCTCCCACCACCTCAACGATTTTAGGAAATTTTATATAATTCTTCGTCTTTTCTAAGAGTTTTGAAAAATATAATAAGTTTACTTTGTCAAACAATAAAATTATTTTACTCTCTCTCATCGGCTAATGACTTGCCTGGTTATCTAACGGACATTTGGCTTAGAGCTCAGAGTTTGAAATTGGAATCATCGAAAGTATCAAACTTCTGTCGTATATGATTCCCTCGAATCGAATCGAGTAATACGTGACATTTTTATTTTATTTTTTATTTTTTTAGGTTTACCCATCGGCTTAGATTTCTGTGTTTTGTCTGTTTCTTAACGCGATCTGAAGTTGACGGGGATGCGTGGGAGCTAAAAGAAAGGTCGGGTTCGCTGCCCACGCGAGAGAGATCAAAACCCATTTTACAGATTCTGGCATCTTTAACGCTGGGCAGTTTGTCTTGTGCGTGTAAGTTTTACCACACGTGTGGGTCAAACCAATCATATTATGCCACTCCGCGTCGACTGGTACGACCAGGGTGAAGGTAACAGGCAACAAAGCGCCTGCCCCCCAGATTACTGCTATGTCTTTTAGGATTTTGAAAAAACGAGATTAAGATACGATCAAATTCTCCAGCCTTTGTTTGTATTATTAGTGGTTAATTGCCTTTCAACGTGGGGCAATGGCGAAGTTCATCATTGTCCCTAGTAGCAACCGAGAAAATGTTCCCAAAGAGTCCGTGGAATTGGGGTTCTCACCAGTCTCGTTGTCCGTCACGTGCAAATTCTGTCCCCAAATTGTCCATTTGCCTTACGTTTCTTTTTTCCTTTTTTTTTAAATAAATAAAATCGGTAAAAAAAATATTAATAGTTACCACTCTTATGAATTCGACTAAAAATTATTTATTAAAAGTTCAACTTCTATTTTGTTACTCAAACATTTGCAACTCCCATCATCCTTCTTTGTGCCTAAGATGCGGTCGATTAAATATGAATCTTGTACAATTCTAACTATTTTTATTATTTATTTTTGGATAAAAACTCTCTTTTTTAAGTATGCGATTGCACGCAAACTCATCATCGATCTTTCTAGTTAGGTGGATATTTGGCTTCCCTTTCAACTGATCCTTTGGAGTAGGGAAACAAAGAGAAACTTACTTAGAGGCCAAGCGGTAAAGGATTAGAGGTTGAGAACCAGCTTTAAGGGGTCACTAACTTACATTTGTAATTTTCTTTTCTTTTTCCTTTTTTGGCGGTTAGTTGGAGTCGGGTTGCTTTCCCAGTTAATTTTCTTTTTATGTCAACTAAAACTGAGTTCTTCTGTGAATGAGCCCAGAGAGGCATTCAAGAATTTATCCTTGGGATCCCGACCAGAAAATTAATATGAGTTTCGAACTCTCGAGTCTCGCTTTTGAATTTTACATTTAATGACTATTGAAATTGCTCGCTTTAACGAAATTGCTACAAAGGGAATCGGACGGTACAGCAAGCAGCCAGGCGAAAGTTTCACTGTATGGAGATCGGCTTTAGCTTTGCAAAAAGGAAAAAGCGACCCCCCACATTCGGTGTCGCCAGCATGGGAAAAACCCCATGATTATTTCGTGGTTACATTATTTGGGACATTATGCAGCGGAAGATTGGGGGACTTCGTGGGCTGGGTGGCGACACCCCCCGCCCCACCGCTCGACTCTTACACGTGACCGTTCGACCCACTTCTCTCTTTTTTTTCAAAAAATTCAATCGACCCTGCCTAGGTGTCCACACTTGCCATTTTACTGCCGTCGACCATCTGCCCCAACCTTATTCTGCAAAGCGTGGACAGAAACTCATTCTAAGAAAAAAAAACAGAAAGAAAGAAAGAAAGAAAGGAAAAAAAAAGAGGGTCAGATAGAGATACTAAAAGCGTGAATGGAATGTCGAACGTAAAAATGATAAATTTTAGTGCATATGTGTAATCAATTTAACATAATAAACAAAGTTATTTTATTTTGGTTCATAAATAAAAAAATATAATTTTTATTGGAGAATCCATTAATTGCCAAATTGTGTAATGAGTAATTGTTTTATTTCAATAAATTTTACGTTCTTATTTCAAAAGTTTAAAATTTTAAGATGAGAATCTAAAATATTTAATCACCTAAATATCATTAAGCAAAAGAAAATTACCAATTGTTTCTAGAATTTAATTTTTTGCCTAACTAACTAAACTTGTGTGTCAAAATTTCGTCGCGGTCTCATTGTTTGCTCGTAAACGAGTTTTTGTGGAACAAAAACCCCAAACCTATAATTTAATCGAGGGATTATATCATCGTGAGTTGTGATCGAAATTTGCTTCTTATTTCCCACTTTATATATAAAGATTTTTTTTTTTTTTTTGTGGTGCGATTTTACCCGAAAACTTACAATTGTTTTTTTTCATCATAATTACAAGTGACACAATTTTTTTTTTATTTAAAATTAAGTAGAAGAATTTAACAAATTCATATAACCGCTGTTTGAAAAAATAAAAATAAAATGAAATATGCAGAGGCACCGCCATCTTACGCAGGATTGTTTTGGTCTTTTTCAGCTACTCAATCTGCCCGGTGCCCGTCAACTACTGGGTCTCACAACCCTTCTCTCTCTCTCTCTCTCTCTCTCTTCTCACTCTCTCTGAGTCAAAGAAACCGAGAAAGAAATGACCTTGAATTTTCTTGTTCAATTGCTCTGCATTTTAGCGCTGGCTACCAGCTGCAAACGATCAAGAAGTCTTGCAATTCCTGAAGAATTCTACAACACCGCTGAAAACATCATCACCACCTTTGACGGCGGCGATCAGGCCAGGACCACTGCACCTTCTTCTTCTTCTTCTTCTTCTTCTTTTCTTTCATATTTTTCTCATTCTTCTCTATCTGAAACTCCTTCGTCATTGGACCGACCTTCGCCAACCCCTCCTCTAGTTCCGGCTCTCTTCGTCCTCGGAGACTCCTCCGTGGACTGCGGCACCAACAACTATCTTGGCACCTTTGCTCGCGCCGACCGCCCTCCTTATGGTAGAGACTTTGATACCCATATCCCAACTGGAAGGTTCTCCAATGGCAGAATTCCCGTTGATTATCTCGGTACTATTTTCTTTGTTTTTTGTTTTTTTCCTTCTTGGTTGTCTGTCCGTTCACTACACCCCATGAGTCTCGTATACTGGAACGCCCTGTTCAGTGTGTATGTTCTTTTGTTATATTGGGAAATATGTATGGGAAAGAAAGGAATAAAGAAAATGAAGTTGTTGGGCCTTGGGTCAATGTTTCCCTTGTTTTTACTGGTTTGGTTTTCAAGATAGTTGGGAGAATGCAATTGAGAAATTTGCTTTGCGTTATTCCCCTTCTCTGTGTTCTTATAAAGATTTCGTTTTTTATCAAGTTGATTCACTTGTTTATGTTACTGTGATGATCAGCCTTGCGCCTGGGGCTTCCCTTTGTACCGAGTTATCTCGGGCAGAACGGGACAGTTGAAGATATGATTCGTGGGGTGAATTATGCTTCTGCTGGTGCTGGAATTATATTTTCCAGTGGCTCAGAAATGGTATGCTTTTCATTTCTTTTCTCAACAATCTTGCGGCATAAGTCCAGTGACCTTCCAGTGCAGTAGTTCCAAAAATATGAGTGATCTTGATGCTTTCTGATTACTAGAACTTGTATTAAATGTGATTTGCTACAGGGTCAAAGAATATCCTTCACACAGCAAATTCAGCAGTTTACGGATACCTTTCAGACATTTATTTTAAGCATGGGTGAAGATGCTGCAACTGATCTCATCTCCAACTCGATCTTCTATGTTTCGATTGGAACCAATGATTACATACATTACTATCTGCGTAATGTATCCAACGTCCAAAATCTGTATCTGCCCTGGAGTTTCAACCAGTTGTTATCATCCTTGGTGAGGGAGGAAATCATGGTAATCATCCTAATATTACGTTTTCATATTCTTTTTATGGTGTTTATGTGATCTCAGCTGCATTCTCTAGTAATTTCATTGATGGGGTTTAGCAATGTCAAGAGATCTTAACCTCAATTTATTTCTAGATGCAATCTGTTTCGTGCATCTACAACTTTCTAATCTATTAATGTCGATGGTGCAGAACTTGCATTCTATGAGTGTCAGGAAATTGGTCATCATGGGGCTGCCACCAATGGGTTGTGCTCCTCATTACTTGTACAAGTACGATAGCAAGAAAGGAGAGTGCGTCGAGGAGATAAATAACATGATTATGGAATATAATTTTGTCATGAGATACATGGTTGAAGAGCTTGGTCGGGAGCTTCCTGATGTAAAGATTATATTCTGTGATATGCACCAAGGTTCCATGGATATAATTAAAAACCATGAACAATATGGTAAGATAATCTTCTTCTTTTTTTTTTTCCAATTTTTTTTTTTCCGTTATATTGTTGATTCGTCTACTCTGTCCATATCTACCTGACAGGTTGCATTCTTTCAGGTTTTAATGTCACTACTGATGCTTGCTGTGGGCTAGGCAAGTACAAGGGTTGGATCATGTGCATGGCACCAGAAATGGCTTGCAGCAATGCTTCCAATCACGTTTGGTGGGATCAGTATCATCCAACTGATGCGGTGAATGCCATTTTGGCAGACAACGTATGGAATGGCTCACACGCTAAAATGTGCTATCCTTTGAACTTGGAGGACATAGTTGCTCCCAAGGCCAAATAATCCAATGTAGAATGACTGGTTCTGGCTGAATGTAAATTTTGTGTATGCTTTTAGAACAGGAATTTTCTCCGGCAAATCTTCTGCCCCTGTTACTAACAAGAATAAGATGTTACGTTTGTAGAGCTGAATGACCGAACTTGTGGGATACGAGGGAGGAGTAATATAGACGTGACATGTCGAAGAAGCAAGTTGATGAAAATTTACTGTCACTGCAATATTTTGCATTCTCTGCAGCAGTATCCGAGCTTTAATTTTTTGGTATCATCTTTAATGTCTGATTTCAACAAATCCTATTATGGTTGAATGCATCACAACAATGAAAATTCAAATTATTCCCTTTTGGCTGCGAATACTTTTTGGGACTACAAAGTGTCCAGAGAAAAATGCTCTTCTGATTGAGTAGAAATTCAAACATTGCGGAACAATTTTCTGAGGTTGATGAGTTAATATAATCACGGACAATTTAAGTCCAGAAGCACGCGGCTTACATTGCAGTTGAAACAATGCTCTTCTTGGTTCACAGGATCGCATATTCATATCTACACCGTTTACATTACCAGAGAGGTCCTATATCCAATGGAAATGATAGATAGCTTGGATATGCACTAGCCACCAGCCTAGCAGAGAAGTGCCCAATCACAATGGCATGTTCTCCTAATTCATAGAGCTACTTCGCACATGAGGTTCTCAGATCTCTATATTTCAGTGTCTCGGAGAACATGTAAGGTGTCATCCTTGCTAGGAAATGCTACGGGTCTGGAGCCTCGGCTTTCACCATAAGGCTGAGAAATGTGAGAGTCCTAGTAGTTGTTACCATGTTCTCTATTTTTTCCTTCAGCCTTTTGACTTCCCCCCCTTGTAACCAAATAAAAAATAAATAAAAATAAATAAATAAACAAAAGACCGCCCGGTAGGACCCGACCCATGCAAAAACCCGTCTAGACTTGGATGGATAACACTCGTTTTCACTTCGTTATGGCTTCCCAAATTTTCAATCCCCGGAAGCTCTGAAATCTCAAATCCATACAAACAGAGAGAGTGCACAAGTAATACATTTCTGCCAATAAAGAAAAAAAAAAGATGAGCTCAAAATTCTGGCCTTATTGTAATTTACCAAATCTCTAATCAATTAAAGGTATCCATTCAATCCCAATTATCGGCTAACAAATGGCCGCCATTGACACGCTCTTGTCTGCTAGGTTTTATCTTCCCAAACCCTGCCAAAGATCCCGGAGTTATACTCGAGAGTTTCGGTCAAAGGCTCCATTTCTTCGCCGGTCGTTCACAGTTCTGTGCGAATTGAATTCAAGCTCTGGGTCACGGTACGGTGATGCTAACAAAGACGATTTCGTCGCTAGGGTTTTGAGGGAAAACCCTAGCCAAGTTGAACCCAGGTACCTGATTGGTGACAAGTTCTACACTTTGAAGGAGAAACAGAATTTGAGCGGGAATCACAATGTGGGTTTTATCGATTTTTTGATAAAGAAACTGAATTTCAAACCCAAATCCAAGCAAGAAAGAAATGAGAGTCAATATGAGAGAGAGGCCGTGTATTTGAAGGATATTTTGCGGGAGTACAGAGGAAAGCTTTATGTACCCGAACAGGTTTTCGGGGCGGAGTTATCAGAGGAAGAGGAGTTTCATAAGAATTTGGAGGAGTTACCGAAAATGAGCGTTGAGGATTTTGCAAAGGCAATGGAAGCCGATAAGGTTAAGTTGTTGACTTCGAAAGGTGTTGTGGGAAGCACTTATGGCATTGGTTATAGGGATTTCATTGTTGATTTGAAGGAAATTCCAGGGGAAAAGAGGATGCAAAGGACCAAATGGTAAAACGTTTTGTATTGTTTTTCCACCCCCGAAACATCTTTTCTTGCACTGGTTTGATGTTTACTGTGTATGCATTTTGCAGGGCATTGAGGTTGGATGAGAAAGAAGCTGAAGCAGTTTTGGAGGAGTACAAGGGTCCGCGATATGAAGTAGAAAGGCACATGATGGTAGACCGCCTTTCCGACCGGTCTTCATTGTGCTTTGCTTTTTTATTTTTTATTTCTTAAGTAAAAGAAAAAAACGAAGAGAGCATTAATAGAAGTGTATGACCCCGACTCCATTTTCTGTTGCAGTCTTCGGTGGGAAAGTTGCCAGAATACCCTCATCCTGTGGCATCTTCCATATCTAGTAGAATGATGGTAGAGCTTGGGATGCTGACAGCTGTGATGGTTGCTGCGGCAGTTGTAGTTGGAGGATTTTTAGCTTCTGCAATATTTGCAGTTACCAGCATTGTTTTTGTGACCATTGTATATGTTGTATGGCCAATAGCCAAACCATTCCTGAAGCTGTTTCTCGGCATCTTTCTCAGTATTTTAGGGAGAGTTTGGGATAATTTTGTTGATATTTTCACTGATGGAGGGTTCTTTTCTAAACTGTACGAATTTTATACATTTGGTGGTGTGTCAGCCAGTATTGAGATGCTAAAGCCAATCACTCTTGTGCTCTCTATCATGGTTCTCCTAGTCCGTTTCACACTGTCAAGGAGACCCAAGAACTTCAGGAAGTGGGTAAATGTTGCTTTTTACAATTTGTGACATCACAACGAATGGGTTGATGAACCCACTGAGCTTCTGTTATTTGACCACTGATTGTGCACTCATCACGTCTCTTTTTTTGCAGGATTTATGGCAAGGGATAGATTTTTCACATTCTAAAGCAGAAGCTCGTGTTGATGTTAGTTTTTGATATTGCAAATTTGCTCTTTCTAAATTGTGTGCCATTCCTGTACTAATCTGGAAAATTATTCCTTCAGGGTTCAACAGGAGTTAAATTTAATGATGTTGCAGGAATTGATGAAGCTGTAGAAGAACTTCAAGAGGTATTTGTATTGCCTATCTTCTAGAATCTATTGCTTACTATGGTAATTGAGTCATCAATATCTGCTTTACAATGGTCTTACCATTCCAGAAATTGCAACTTGTGTCGATATGTTTCAGAAAGTCTTTATTCACTCATCTAATGATTGCTGAATAGTTGGTGAGATACCTGAAGAATCCAGAACTGTTTGACAAAATGGGGATAAAGCCTCCGCATGGGGTACTTCTAGAAGGCCCTCCAGGATGTGGCAAGGTTAGTTGGTCTGTCAACCAGTTGTTAAAGACAGTGCTATTTCTGGTGCAAGTGTTAAGGCTCTGTAATAATTTTCCAGACCCTTGTTGCCAAGGCCATAGCTGGTGAAGCCGGAGTTCCATTTTATCAAATGGCTGGATCTGAATTTGTTGAGGTTTTAGTTGGCGTTGGTTCTGCTCGCATTAGGGATCTTTTCAAGAGAGCCAAGGTGACTAAACTGCAAATAAATCGTGACCTTAGAACTACTAAAAAAATCAAGTATACTGGATTTCATATTTGAGGGTGTTACACAATTTACGTATCAATATTATTGTGTCAACAATGCAGCAAAGTCTGCTTGTGATATCTGTAACATGGTACCACTGTTATCTAATCCAGGAATCTTGGTGTATGTGCTTGCAGTGATCATTATTATGGTTTCTGTGCAGGTAAACAAGCCATCTGTCATATTCATTGATGAAATTGATGCATTGGCAACTAGGTACGGGTTCTCTTGCTGATTCTTTAAAGTGAAAAGTTTCCTTTTCCCTGTTGGAGATCATGTCTTCATGATAAGTAGTCCTGCTGAATCACATGACTAGTACGGTCCTCACTTTTGGACCATAAGCCATCTATCCTGATCATTCATATAGATTCCATTGATGAATCAGTTGGATCATGCAAGTTGTTTTTTTTTTTTTATTTTTGTCACTCCTAAGTAAAGGACATTGGTTGCTTAAAGAGTTAAATTGTAGGTCTAAAACATACTTGCTGCCAATGCTCTCTCAAACTTGATGTGGCAAATCTCGATGTTTCCATTTGTTGCTTTTATGATCAGGCGTCAGGGTATTTTCAAGGAGTCTACTGACCACCTCTATAATGCTGCCACGCAAGAAAGAGAAACTACATTGAACCAGCTTTTGATAGAGCTTGATGGCTTTGATACCGGAAAAGGTGTTATATTTTTAGCTGCTACAAACCGTAAGGATTTGTTAGATCCCGCACTGCTTCGACCAGGTCGTTTTGACCGCAAGGTGCAAACTTGAATGCACTTTTAGTCAATGTCAATATCTTGTCAATGGTTTATAAATTTGAAATGCATTTTTGGCTTTCTTTTGTTTCATTTTCCTAACGTTTATGCTACTGTTGGCTTGTCTCCTGAAGATAAGAATACGCTCTCCTAATGCTAAAGGTAGATTGGAAATCTTGAAAATCCATGCAAGCAAAGTGAAGATGTCAGAGACTGTTGATTTATCTACTTATGCTAAAAATCTACCTGGTAATGTACTCTTCTTTTGGGTTCTATTGAGCTTTCTTTTCAATGTCTGATTATATAACTATCAGGGTGGACTGGAGCAAAGTTGGCTCAGCTGGTTCAAGAGGCTGCTCTCGTGGCAGTGAGGCAAGGGCATGGATCAGTTCTCCAGTCAGACATGGATGATGCAGTTGACCGGCTTACTGTGGGACCAAAGCGTGTTGGGATAGAGTTGGGTCATCAAGGACAATGCCGCAGAGCTACGACTGAAGTTGGAGTTGCAATGACTTCTCATTTGCTTAGGTGGTATGAAAATGCAGAAGTTGAATGCTGTGATCGTATTTCAATCATCCCTCGCGGTCAGGTCCTCCTCCTGTTTCCGTCATGAATATTCCTTCTTTTTGGTCCTCTAATATTCTTTCAATTCCAATTTCATTATCAGTAAGTGTAGCTGCCAACCTCCTGCCTATCTAAACAAGTAAATGGGTGTCATGAGGTGGAATACTAATATTATGCTTGTTTTTGTGTCTGTCTGCTAGTAAGTAGGTCTGAGGTGTTGGCCCCAGTAAAATGTTTTCTCTCAGATTTGACTCTGATGTTTGCAGACATTATCGCAACTTGTATTTCATAGGCTTGATGATGAATCATACATGTTTGAACGCCGACCACAACTGCTGCATCGCCTTCAGGTGTGCAATTAAGTTTAGTTTAGTGCTACCAGTTCTTTGTCAGATGGTGTCTAATTTGGTCCTCTCATTTCTGTATAAAGGTCCTTCTTGGAGGGAGGGCAGCTGAAGAGGTCATATATGGGCGGGATACATCAAGGGCATCGGTTGCCTACCTTGCAGATGCCTCTTGGCTTGCTCGTAAAATTATAAGCATGTCAGGCCTTTTTCATGGACACATGGTATGAATTATTTTTAAATTGGGTATTGGTTCTAAGTGGGGTCATCTTTCCTTTGTGCAGATGGAATCTGGAGAATCCCATGGTCATCCATGGAGAACCACCTCCTTGGAGAAAAAAAGTTAAATTTGTAGGTCCTCGGCTGGACTTTGAAGGGTCACTTTATGATGACTATGACCTAATTGAACCACCTGTCAACTTCAATTTGGATGACCAAGTTGTGCAAAGGACAGAGGACTTATTACGTGACATGTATGGGAGAACTGTTTCTCTGCTTAGGCGGCACCATGCTGCATTGCTTAAAGCTGTGAAGGTAATTGAGGGTAGAGTTTGAATAGTTGGCTCTCGTTTCATTTGAGCTCCGATATAATTGATCAACACTGTAGGACACGAAATAACAGTGGCATTAATACATGCGGAAACTGTCAAAGAGTTTTGAGGTCTTTGTGTCTTTAGTATTTAGATGAAACAGATACTCGTTCTATGTAAACTTACTAATGTCGTCTGTTTGGGCGGGCATTGCAGGTTCTGCTTAATCAGCAGGAAATCAGTGGAGAAGAGATTGATTACATTTTGAACAATTACCCTCCACAAACTCGTTTAAGTGTTCTTTTGGAGGAGGAAAATCCAGGAAGCCTTCCCTTCAACAAAAATGTACAAGGGCATGAATTGGATTATGCTTTATTAACCTCATCAGAAGGAGCAATTTTGTAAATGAGCTCTTGTAATTTCATACTGAAACTCGGCAGGCTTACTGCAGCAGAGTCAGCATCCGGAGCATATTGTTGTTTGAGGGCATACGAATGAGTGGCAGGATAAGTTTTGGTTCATTGTTAAACCAATGCTCATGTAAAACTGCGATGCAAACGAACGAGTGTTCACGGACACTTAATGCCGTTCCAGTCCCTTAAGGTCGTGGCAGAATAGTTGAAGCCACCATTAAAATAGCAGGAGAGATAATTGACCGATTTGATTGAGCCTGGCATTTGCTCGCAGCCAAATCGTTTCTGTAACGCTGTCTGATTTCGTTTCTTCGTAGGCTCGGCTGTTGGTAAAGTTGAAATTACTGTGGCTGCAAGCTACCCGAGGGCTGTCTACGGTCGTAATTCACATTTGGGTTCTTTTGCATGGACGTGCATTTTTTGACATGGGAGTGACGCGAGTTTACAAAAGATGAGATTAGAATCTTTTGTTGCGAGGATAAAATCATGAATGTGTAACTTAATTATCATAATTATAATTTATGTGAACTCGGTATTTAGAAATCTGAATCAGCCTAATATTTTCCTTTACATTTAACAGTTTAATGGCTGGTTTTCCTAGAAAATACTCGAGAGAAAAATGGAAAAATTATAGCCCCCCCCCCACACGTTACAATTCGTCGTTTCAAAATTAGTTCTGACATAAAAATTCTAGCAAAAAAGAGAAAGGAGAAGAGAAAAACAAAAATAATTGGGCATAACGTGAAAGCGGAAATAAAACAAAAATTCCGCAATCGGCGGCGCAACGTACACCGGGACCAAAGCCCTACAAGTGATACATATCACGATCGCTCCACTCCTCCTTTTACATGTTTCATGTACGTCGACGCGCCGCCACGAGCATTAACCCTCTCGCCGGAAAACGCTTTGTCCAGAATGCACAAACCTCAGAAGATCTAAAGAAATTGCAGCGAAAGAGAGACCATGCCTTTTCCGGGATGATGCGGAGAAGCCCTTTTGCGGCTTCGGCTATTTTTCGCCAAATGGGTATTTGTGATAGACCTCTTAACTCTATTGCTTTGCCATTCTCTACCTCTATTTCTAGCTGTATAGATGAATCATGGGAAGAAAAACCTCAATTTGGTTGTTTTTCTGGTGGTAACAATAATAATAATGTTGTCGATAGTTCCATAGCTTCCTTCAAACGGTTGGTTCATAAGCGTCCTCGGGCTTCTATGGTGGAATTCGGAAGATTATTGGGTTCTCTTGCTAAAGGGAAGCAATATTTGACTGTGATTTCTTTGTGCAGAGAAATGGAATTGTTAGGGATTGAACATGATGTCTGCAATTTTACTATCTTGATTAACTGCTTTTGCCAATTAGAAAAGGTGGGTTTTGCTTTCTCTACTTTGGGGAAAATGCTGAAACTCGGTCTTCGGCCCAATGTGGTAACTTTTAATACTCTCATTAATGGACTTTGTGCTGTGGGTAAAGTCTATCAAGCAATGAGATTGTTTCATGAGATGGAAGAGAGAGGGTGTGCGCCCACTGTTGTTACTTATGGTGCTATCATGAATGGATTGTGTAAAATGGGTAACAAGGATTTGGTTCTGCAATTGCTTGAGAAGATGGAAGATGATGGTATTAAGCCAAATGTTGTGGTATATAGCGTGGCAATTGATCTCCTTTGTAAGAATGGACTGCTACTCGAGGCAGAAAGAATGGTTGACATGATGATTCAAAGAGGAGTAAGACCCAATGTTTTCACTTATAATGCATTGATCAATGGATATTGTATGCAGAATCAAATGCAGAAGGCTAGAGAAGTGTTTAATAATATTATGGTTGGCAGTGGTTGTAATCCTAATACTGTCAGTTATAACATCTTCATTAATAGATACTGCAAGATCTTGAGGAGAGATGAGGCAAATCAATTCCTTGCTGAGATGTCTCATAAAGAATTAGTGCCTAATACTATCACTTACACTATTCTCATAAATGGTTTATGCCTAGCAGGGAGACTTCAGGATGCTCTAAAACTTTTCAAAGAGATGTGTTCTTCTGGTAGGCTTCCAGATAGGGTCACATATGCTACCTTGCTACATGGGCTATTTCAAGATGGCCAACTTGATGAGGCACTGTCACTGTACATATCAATGCGAGAAAGGGGAATAGATGCCGGTACTGTGATTTATAATATCCTCATTCATGGCATGTGTAACTTTGAGATGCTCCAAGTTGCAAGGGGACTATTTTTGAGCCTCTTTATAAGAGGGTTGAGGCGAAGTGTCCACACCTATACTACTCTGATTGGGGGACTTGTCAAGGAACAGTTGTCAAATGAAGCACTTGAGTTGTTTAGAAAAATGGAAGTGGATGACTGTTCACCAAATAGCATCTGTTATAATGTTATAGTACAGGGGCTTCTTCAAACAAATGATATATCTACAGCAGTTCAACTTCTTCATGAAATGGTTGATAAGGGATTCTCTACAGATTCATTGACCGTGGACAAGTTACTCTATCGTGTATATTATGAAGCTAAGTGAAGGCTATCAGGGGTGAAGTCTGGAGTGAAATATTCATGCTTGATGCTGCCTTGCAGTCGGGTCACTGCATCTTACCAGTTTTCAGTTAAGCAGTGTGGGTAGTGCTCTGAAGGATGAAAGAAAATGATCTTGAGCCAAAGTGTTGTGGTATATGGTGCCAGTTATTAATGCCCTTTGGAAGGATGAGCTGGTGGCTGAGGCAGAGAAAATGCTTGAAAATGATTTGCACAGGACAACAGGCCTACAGCTCAATATTTTCTGCCATAATGCATTGATGAATGGATTTTTTTATGCACTTTCTCATAGATGAGGCCTCAGAAACAGTTTATGTTATGGTTGGCAATCTGTTTGTCTTAGTCCAAGGATATTTTAAGAGACTGAGAATTGATGGTTTGTATTATCACTAGCGACACTGCCAAAGTGGTTCATGTCAAGCAGGGAACTTCAGATTGCTCAAGTGACAAACAATCAGAAAGGGAGCCTGGGTCAGTTGATCGAAGAGCTTGAAGATGAAATTTTGAAGGAAAAACGCTCTTCCCAGATTGCTGGCATATGCAACTAGCTGTGTGGGCTCTCTAAAGATGGCCAAATTGATGAGGTATTGAGTCTGTTATATTGATGCAAGAAAGGGGGATAGATCCTAGTACCATGACATTTTAATATGCCCAATTATGGCATGTTTTAACTCTGGGATGCTTGAAGTTGCAGTATGACTACTCTTGTGTCCCGAGTCTGCCATAATCAGTGGACTTGTTGATAAGGGCATCAAGTGCAACGTAAAAGTTGTTTACAGAGCAAGGAAGTATATTGCTGTTTGCCATATAGCATCTCTTATCATATCAGGGCATGAGGGATTCTAAAAATTGATCACAGGATTAGGGTGTCCCAACTTGTTTTCAAAATGGTTGATAGGACGCTTCCTGCACATTCTGGGCAACCTGACGTATCTTGTTCTTGATGAAAATAAGTGAAAGCTTACGGGTTGAGTTCTCTTGAGTGAAAATTCCAGTCAATTCTGCGCCGGTGTGAGTGCATCCTCTTCAAACAGCAAGGCTGCTTTACCTCTCGCAAGTTATTTTAACATAAAAAATTATACTTTGATGACTAATGGTATCCATTAGATTTTCAATTTGCATTTCCAGTTGGCACGTCATTTGTCGGGCAAATCGGAGCTGACATCAAAGAAGAGATCTAAGCGGGCATGATGAATACCAAAGAGCAGAAACTTCTTATTGATTGAGGTTTGCGTTGAAGCCCCACAATTGGATTCATTCTTGGGAGCACCTTTGCTTTCCTCCCGCTGCACGTTATAGCTGTTGTGCGTTCACGGTAATTGTGACGAGAGAGGGAAAAGCGGTGAAATATAGACTCGACTTCTTTATTTGACCAAAAGTTTAAGCGAGTTTGTTCCAAACAAAGAAAAATACGCCGAATTTGTCGATAATGGCTATGACCCATGAGACCCAATTCCAGGCCCCCTTCAAAACCCACACGGTATATCTCAGCACTGGTCGAGATGGAATGAACATCAGCCGAAGCCAACACAAATTTGTAGACTTGACATGGAGATTTGAGTGAGGGTGAATCTGATAATAAAAAGAGGAGAAAAAAGAAAGAAAGAAAATGGAGATGGTGCTGGTCACCGTCGATAAAGAGGGGGTGAGAATTGAGAGAAAAGATGCCTCCGTGGGGGACCTAATCATCCCATTAAAATTAGAGAATTGATCCAAACAACGGTCATTGTTTACCAAGAGTGCCCCCCTCAGATCTCGGCTGGCAAAAACTCAAAAAGGCTCAATCCAGAGGACATTTTCGGTAGATTGAAGAATTAAATATATATTAGAAAAAAAGAAAAAAGACGAACAATTCCGAATAAAGCGCCCTTCCAAACGGTAAAAAGTGTCCGCAAAAACACAGAAAGAGTCCGGGGCACAAAAATCTATCGGAAACAGAAAAAACAGCCCTTCTTTCTCGTTCCCCAGAAAGAGAGAGAAAAGAGAGAGAGAGAAACTGATTTTCAAGTACGGACGAGACATGAAGAGGCCTCCTCGTAACTTGGCTCCAATCCGATTGTTAAGCGTAATCGAATGTCAGAGCCACGACGTCAGGAACAGCGGAAGAAGCTTTTATGACGAGCTTTCCTTGTCTTTGATCTTGTTACCCTGGTGTCTTGTCTTCTTGTTCTACTCTGGGCTTGGCCTTGGCCACGGAAACGAAGGTGAAATTTTCATCCCTTCTTCTTCTTCGTTTTTTTGGCTATTTCTTTTTGGTTTCTATTAGTTCTCTGCTGTTTCTGTGTTAGCTAATGGCTAAA
Source organism: Bruguiera parviflora (assembly GCA_019804595.1). NCBI lineage: Eukaryota > Viridiplantae > Streptophyta > Magnoliopsida > Malpighiales > Rhizophoraceae > Bruguiera > Bruguiera parviflora. The sequence goes on along the minus strand of CM034058.1, from coordinate 314,596 downwards.
TGAGCTTGTTCTTTCAATTGGTCCGTGGGTTCTTTAACTAACCAAAACATGGCACTGGACCATGTTGCGTTGATTTTCATAATTTTTCATCAATCCTTTTTAATTTTTAATGAAACCCTTCTTATATTGGGGTCAAATTTTTATGTGGGTTTGTCTTAAAATGCTCGGGATTGGAACAGAACACAGCTTTTCTACAATTTACGAATTGTGTGCTGCTAACTGGGCCTAGAATCCTCTTCTTTCTCCCCATCTTCTGCAGTTGCCTTGTGAAACTGAAAGTTGAGATTACCACTCGTACGTGCAGATTAAGCAAAATCGTGGAAGCCCTGTCTGCATATTATTGCGCTAACTCGAATGCATTTTCAGGAAATTTGATTCTTGATAACAACAAGACAGCCTTTCATGGCATTCTCGAAGATAAATTCTCCCAGGAGGCGAATCCACATAGCAATAACAGTACAAATCTCATGCTGCTGGAGCTTAACTTGTCTGCCCCTTCTAACAACTCATCGACTGATATTGACTTGGAAAATTACAAGCAATCACTTCCAGTGGCAAACAGACTAGAGGAAGTAATTTGGAGTATCTTAGGTTATGGAGACTCGGTGTGTGAAGCTGACAAGTCAGAAGAATTGAAGCTACAGAAACCAAAAGAACTAGCCAGTGGAAAACCCCACCATTCCACTTATATCAATTTTGACGAGTTCTGGAATATGACAACAAGAGAAAAGGTCCAAACCATGCCTAGCCGGCTTGTTAACATCACCCACCGGCTTGAACCTGATGGAAAAGAGTACAACTATGCATCTGATTTGAAGGGTGCAAAAGTTGTGGCACACAATAAGGAGGCGAAAGGAGCATGTAACATCCTTGGGAAGGATCATGATAAGTACTTGAGGAACCCATGTTCTGTTAAAGAGAAGTTTGTTGTAATTGAGCTCGCAGAGGAGACATTGGTTGATGTTGTCAACATTGCTAACTTTGAGCATTATTCTTCCACTTTCAAGGATTTTGACTTGTTTGGAAGTTTGAACTATCCAACTGAAAATTGGACATTATTGGGAAAGTGTAGTGGTGCTAATGTTAAGCATATGCAAAGCTTTAAGCTGCCCGAGGCCAAATGGGTGAGATATTTGAAGTTGAATTTACTCAGTCACTATGGTTCGGAATTTTACTGCATACTGAGTTCTGTTGAGGTATATGGAGTAGATGCAGTTGAGCGAATGCTTGAAGATCTCTTTGTTTCATCTGAAGAACCTAGTCCCACCAAATTGCTGGAGATTAATTCAACTGTGGGACCACCTGCAAAGTCAGGACTTGGTCCTATTGATGAGAAAATAAATACTAAAACTCTAACTGGTCCTGATAATTCTGATAAAGGGACAGAAAACATTGTTGAAATTCATCAGCTTCATGTGGATGTAACGGAAAAGCTTGTGATTCCAAACAAGATTTCAGATCCTATAACTCAAGTTAGACAACAGCCAGTTAACAGGGTACACAGTGATAGTGTTCTTAAGATACTGATGCAGAAGGTGAAGTCACTTGAGCTCAACTTGTCTGTGCTAGAGGAGTACATCAAAGAATTGAACCGGAGACAAGGAGAATTCTTGCCAGAGCTTGATAAAGAGCTGTCTGGAATTTCATATCTTTTAGAGAAGAGCAGAGCAGAAATTAGAGACCTAAAGGGATGGAAGGAGGATATGGTACCATTTGTCTTGTAAATTCCTCAAAGAAAGATAGAATTGAAGTTATGCAATTTTCCCCAACCCTTACTGTTCTTGTTTCCATTTATCAGGATAAACGATTTCCGGACCTTGAGGAATGGAAAGCCGTTGTTGCTCCTCGATTGGATCTGCTGGTCAGAGAGAACATCATGCTGAGGTTTGAAATGGGCTGCTTTGCTTTAAAGTTTATTTGCATCTTCTTGGTTTTTAGTCCTGCAATCCTGTTTCCATTTCTTTCAGCTTTCTAGTATCTGTGTTTCATTCTAGTTGTGCTGGCCTTCCTTTTTTTGGTTTTTCATACAAAGCATTCTCTTTTACGTGATGGGCTGTTTGTCTTTATTTAACGTGAGAACAATCTTGAGTCCAGCAGCATGAATCTCAATTCACATTTTTCTATCAGTGAGGTACTTGTAGCAGGCTATATATAACTACTTAATCAAACCCAACAAGCATCCCATGTGGTGAACAAGTAAATGCTGTTTTCCTACTAAAGATACTCTACTTTTACTTCTAGTCATGGGGTTCTTCCAAATGGCATACAACAATTTCAACAGTCGAGCTTTTTCTCTCGGCTACTCTGACTAACACAAGCTTCTGTTTTCACTCAGTCTTGCTCTCTCATTTCTACTGCAGATTAGATATTGAAAAGGTTGTCAAAGATCAGGAAAATCTGGAAAGTAAAGAGCTTGCTGTGCTAGTAGTGAGTCTATTCTTTGTGTGCTTTGCAACCATCAAGCTTGTTTCTGCAAGAGTTTCGACCATTTTGGGAACTCGTCAATCAGAATCAGATAAAGTATGTCGGACGAGTAGAGGATGGATTATGATACTTGCTAGCAGTACTATGACAATATTCATTACCCTCCTGTCCAGCTAGCTAGTCCCTTCTTTGCGTAGCTTGGGAATTTTTGGCAGTGGACCATGGAACCTTCCAACAGCACAATAGCAGCGTTCCTAGTTGACCTGCCCTGCAAAAAGACTCCACTTTGTGTAGCTCTAGAGAGTTAGATCCCAAGTCATGATTAGGATTTAGCCTATGTGTAACACGAAACATTCTAGTCAATGTCGATCCCCTCCACGTTTTGAATGAATTTCCAGCACTGCACACTAATGTAAACGTTAGTAGAACATGACAAGCACCGAGCCATGTACACGAGGATTTATACCATTTACCGCGAGAAACGTCTGTTGAGTGGCTGGCGTTAAGGCTGATCCCTACAACTGCTGGCAAGCAAACATTGAAAACTAAGGAAGCGCTGCTGCTGAAACAAGTTGAGAACAAACATGTAAGTGTGGCGGCAAGACCAAATTTCAACCATCCATTTTTCCTCGACCAATGAAGTGAACAGGTAACGAGAGAGTAGTGCTGCAAAGCTAACAACTTTACCAACGCTTCCTGCTAGTTGACATGGTTAAATCAAAAATACTATCATATATATATATATATATATATATATATATATGCAACAATGGGTCTTAGCTTATGTGCGTCTCTCCTTCACTTCGCTTATAATTCGACATAATTTCTCGACAAGAGTTTTGCTATAATTCATTAATAATCGTAAAAAGTAACAGTGAATAATGTCGAAGAATCGGGAAGACGACGCTGTTTTAGAAAGTGAAAATTACAAACATTTCCCCCAAGAATTCGTTTATTAACTACTGTAGGCCGACAATCGGAGCGCGTGGACGGGTACGTTCGAGGCTCCTTCCCTGTCACAGTCAGTTACGACACGTCACACGACCCTCTCCTCTACCATCTCTGTCTCGCTCGCCCTCTGCAACTGAATTCGACGCTTCCCTCTCCTCTCTTAGGGTTTCGGAGAAAAACGCAAACTGTTTGAACGCAAAACGGCAGCAACGACGAGATTGCTTCCTCTTCAATTTTTTATTTATATATAAATATATATTATATTAAATTATATTATTATTTTATTTTATTTTATTTTAGGGTTATTTTTTTTTATTTCATGTTCATCATCTTGTGTATAGCTTTCATGTCTTTCTGTGAATGGAGATTTTCACTTCTACCATCACAACACTCGCCTTCTCTTCACGGCAATCTTTTCTCGTAGCAACATCTCTTACTCTCCTCTCTCTCTTACTCGCTCTCCTCACCCTCCGATTAAAATCTCCCAAATCGCTCCGCCCCAACAATAATAATAATAATAATAACATCCCAAACAAGCCCTCCTCCGCCGTCGTTAAGCCCCCTTGCAATTGCTGCTGTTCCTGCGACGACGTCAGCGTCGGCGAGAGCTCGGATACCGGGCCAGCTACGGAGTCGAGTTCTCAAGAGTACGCGAACGGCGGTGGTGAGGCGGCTGAGATGGTTGTTGCTGCCGCAGCGGCGGCAGCGGAGAGGCAGACTGGTGCGTCGATGATGGAGCAGCTGGTGCCGGAGATTACGACGCACGCCCTGAGTTACTTGGATTATCCGAGTCTGTGTAGGCTCTCCATGACTAATTCTTTGATGCGTAAGGCTGCCAATGATGATAGTGCCTGGAAAGCCCTTTATCACAAAGTATTTGTATCTTACACCCCGTTCCTTTTTTGTTTTGTTTTTTGTTTTTTTTTTTCTTTTTTTGAAATTTACAAGAAGAAATGTTATTATGCTGAAATTCACTAGTGTTAAAGCTTTTTGTTTCGATTTTCTTTCTTCTTCTGCGTGTTCGATTCTTTTGTTTTTATGTGGGGTTTTGCAATTTTTAGCCGAATTACCGAGCCCACTTAGCTTCAACGTCTTCAGGAACTAGGCACTAGCATTCTATTTTTGTGTTGTGAAAGAAGAATTCGTCTTCTCGATTGGGGCGCTCACTTGCAACTGCAAGGTAGAAATTCTGTTAGATTTAGACCTAAAACAATGCGGTCTTGTCTCCGTCGGGGTATTGATCTGCAATTCTTTTTAGGCCTTTGATATGACGTTTTGAAGGAAACATTTTTTCTCTATGTTTTACTCGAAAGTTCTTGGGCGTAGTGGTGGGTTTCAAAATTGTAAAAGCATGGTCCTTGTTTTTGTTCAGTTACTTTCGCTATTGTTGCTGTGGTTTTATTGTAATATTTCCCTTGCAACTTTTCTGTGTCAGGACTTTACTCTGGAACAAGATACTGTGATACCTGCCAATGGGTGGAAAGCTTATTATGCGGCTACAAGAGCTGTTGTGAATGTGAATACGGAGTTCTTTAATATCATCAGAGACAGGTTGCTACCAGCAATGAGTCATCTTTGGCTAAATGCAGATTATGTGAAGTGCACTCATTCAAATGGGGAAGTGTTTTCAGGGTATGCCGATCAAACTTATTTCCTGATTGCGCTAGAAGGAACCTTACTACCTTCCTGCTTTGTATTATATGTTAGATGAAATGTTTTTTCTTAGTTTATGGACCTTAAATGTTTTGGTGCCATGCTTTTATGATGCTTTCCCCCTACATTGTGGCTCTATTTGGAAGAGCTATTAGTCATGGTGATCAGTTGTAGTAGTTATTAATGACTTACTACCATTGCTGCGGTTTGGAGCCTATAGAGAAGATCGGACTGGTCACTGCATTTTGGGAGCCAAGGAAAGATTGAGAGATAAGCTGATTGGGTCTGCTAAAGAAGTAGCTAATACTCTTAAGGGGGTTTCTGTGTGTTTTATTTGTTTAAATAATGAGCGGTGATCCTTGGGATAGATGAAGCATTGTTTCACAAAGAATTTGCCGATCCACTGCAGCAAGAGGATAATCTTGGTAACTGGATTGATTATTATGAATGTGAATTTTAATGGGAATTGTATTGGATTGAGTTTCTGGTGTTTGTCAAGGGTTTTTACAAATTTGAAGTTCTTTTTGTGTATTCAAGTCTTGTGTGGCATAGTTTTAAATTGGAGAAATCATCCTAAACTAGAGGTTTCCTGATTTCTGAGGAATAGCAATGTTTTGTAGATGATAATGTGCGTGAGTTTTTTTTTTTTTTGTCTAAACATGTTTTCTGGAAATATGGTGCTGAATGCATGGCTTCTCTTACCTGCTAATTGATTGTTTCCCTTTAACGTTATGGAGTCAGCCTGAAGTTGACATATTTTACCCATTCAGGTATAATGCTGTGATACAGAGTTGGCAGCTTGCGTTTTGGGAGCAAGAAGTTGACTTTCAGGTTCGGGATGTGCGTGCTCGTGTGCTGACCGACATGGCTTGGGTTACCATGAAAACCTATGTTGACATGGAAATAGGGTCTTTTAACGTAACTAACATCTTTGAGTTCCACAATGGAAGGTGGTACATGGTGCATCATCACCGCTCAGTGATGCTTCTTGATGGAGAGGTCAATCAACAGATGGTGCATGCATAAAAGAAGAGGGGAGAAAATTACCGATGAAAAAGAGAAAAAAAATTAAATGCCAGTTGCCAAGTAGAGATATTAGTTGGGGCGATTGTCTAGGATTTTCTGAATGAATTGGCTTGGCAGATCTCCTGTTAGTTTTTCCAACCTCGGTTTTGATCTGTTGTGGTCTAGAGGCGTCAAGTTTCTCTGTTTTTCTGTGCTTACTGCCGCAATGTTTTTTCTTTTCTTTGGCCTTACCACAAGGTTTAGTCATTAACTAGTTTTAGATTCATTCCCCGTTCCCCAGTTAGTTTCAAAGTGTAAATGGCCATTAATTGAATCAAGTAAATATATGGAAGAAAAAAAAAAAAAAAGCTCAGAAATTAAATGGAAGGTGTGAAAGCTCATCGTGTAATCGAGTCTGTTTCCAGGCTTTCGTTTCCAGCATTGCAAACGCTTCTTTTTTTGGGGGGGGGGGGGGTTTCTCCATCCAGTCGTATCGTGCAAGTGTCGCTGTACCAGTTGGCTTATTCGATGACTGTGTTGTCGGCACACCCTGTCATCTTTACGAGGAGGGGTGAAAGGGTCAAATTTCGTCCTCCCATCCTTTTCCCTTGCCATGCATGGTTATGCGGAGCCATCACAGCTCCTATTTTACCCTTTTGAGCTATCAATTTTCTTCACCTAAAGATAGTATGTTTATAAGTGCGTTTGTTGCGCCAGCAACATTGACGGATCGATCCAGCGAACGAAGTTATGATCTGTCCTGGCTGAAAGCTGAAATTAGCCAATTGGTTAACGATTGCAAACCCCCCCCAACCCTTATTTTCTTTTTTTTTTTTGGAGAAGAATGATTGTACCATGTTTAATTATGTAAGGTAGTTTAAGTGTAAACCACGTTCTGCTTTATTTTGCTTGAATTGGACAAAAGATTCATGCACTCATAATTAAATTTCATTGGAATCAAAGCATCCGTTATCAAATTTTAGGAATATTTTATAATTACTCCCTTGAACATACTTGTTAGAGTCCACTACCTTTTTTTTTTTATCGGTTTGTTAGAATGAACCGCCCCCAATCAGGACGGATCACACTGATTAGGCCAGAACCGGGACGGGTTCGGGCCTTCGGGGAATTCTTGACGGGTCGGGATGGGCCTGTGGACCCGGCCTGAACCATGCTCATCCCGGTCCAGCATTATGTACCCTTCTATACGTCATAGACCTAAGACGAAGCACCTCCGAGTCTCGCACGGGCCCCCACTCACCGTCCTCTTTGTTTCTCTCTCCGGCCTCGATTTGGAAGGAGCAGTAGAGAAGAGCACGAATAAGCACTTGGGCCTCTCTGATTGCTGTCATTGACTGACACCCACTGAAGGTCGATTCAGAAGCAGCAGCAGCAGCAGCTTTTCGCATCTTTGACGCCATTGAACATCATATTGGAAGAAGATGGCGAAGAAAAATTAAGAGTACACATTTCTTATCCTAGTGAATTGTGAGTTTTTATTTTTCTCTGTTAGGCTTCGGATGCGAATGTACTGAAAATCCATTCGAGACCCACGACCCGACCATTCAATATCAATTGAGAAATTGGAGGCGCTAAGAATTTGAGAATTACTCTTTTTTGCCCAGTAAAACAATTGCAAAATGTTTCAGGCTTGTGGGCGTCCCACGCTTGTCCAAAAGTGTTCGACATGGAACCTGAAGAAGCGAAAAAGGAAGGAGGAGGAACAGAAATCTCAACAACTAAGAAGCTGGCGAAGAAAATCGCGAGAGCCGTGAGAGAAAAACTGGACGGCGCTTCTCTCCACAATATGTCGGAGAAGAAGATACGAGAAGAGCTGTCGGCCTTGCTCAAGCTCGACCTCTCTGAAGATCCCTACAAGTCGATTGTCAGGCGCGCCGTGGAAGACCACCTCGAGTACGAGGTTCGGGAAGGCCAAGCAAAGAGGAAAGCCCGGGCCTTTGCCCAGGCCCAGTCCCGGGCTCTGGCCCAACAAAATGACAAGGTCTGCTCGCAATTCCCCCCCCCTTTTTTTGTTTTGTAATTTCCAGCGATTATGATGAAGGAATTGATGGAAAATTGGCAATTGATTATTAAGTTAGCTTCTAGCTTATAGAATAACCAGCGGGAAAATTAGGAAGCACTTTAAGGATTAATTGTCAAGAAATTGCCGAAGCTTCATTATTTATTTGCATGTTTAGCAGCAGACAACACACCAAACTTCCTAGTTGCAGAGCGTGTCTTTGATGCACATTTGACCCAGTTCTTCTTCTTCTTCTTCTTCTCCTTCTCCTTCTAGCTTTTGTTTTCTATTGGTCTGAGTCCTTTACATCTCAATTATCTAAATGTGTTTCCTTTTTCAATATCTTTTGGTACGTCAAGCAGTTATAGTTTCTGTGAGGCGGGAAGGAGTCGGCCTGATTGGCGTTTCATGTTTGGAGACAGCCTGGAACCCGCTGTTTTTCCAGTTGGCTGCCAAAGCTTGTGCGCTCTCGTTTTCTTCCGTTGCAATATAGAGAAAAATAAAAATACTCTTTGGAATTGTTTGTACTTTAGGAATGTTTTCCCCTGAAAATATTATGATCTTTTTTTTTTTCTTTCTTTCCTGTTAATTGACTCCTATTAATAACAAAATCCTTATTATTATTATTATTATTATTACTATTATTATTATTATTGCAGTCAATAAGTGGGTAGTCTGTGATTCAACCCTGGCAGTTGAAACAAAAAAACAAGAGAAGAAATATATTGAAATACTAGTTGTATGGCTACGCTAGTGTATTTTATCAATTAATAAAGGATTTCTTCGATTATTAAAAAAATAATAAAAAAAAATGGTGGTTTAAGTGTGAACCTTGTTCTCCTTTATTTTGCTTAAATTGGAAACAAGAAAGTGAGTAGGATGCGGGCCCAGGTTCCTGAATTTTTGTCTTTACTAATATTTTAGTCTTATTATAAAAATCAATGTACCCCCATAATTAAGTTTTTATTGAATCAGGGTTTTGGTTTTTATTTTTTTTTTCTTCTTAAAATCAAAATTTAGGAATCTTTTATAATTATTCACTTAAAACATATGTCAAGCTAATGAGTCCAAAGCCCGCGGGGAATTCCCGTAAGATTAGGACTCATGACCATGAATCTAAGTTACCTGTTTTAGAGTTACCGCCCACTTGGGAATTCCTATTGGAACAGGGAATAGATAGAGCTATAAATTCGTGAAAAAAGAAAAAAGAAACAAGAAACAGTCGTGAAAAAAGAAAAAAGAAACAGGAAACAATTCGTTCTCGTTTCTTTTTGCTGTCACTGCAGAAAGATCGGCAGAGAGCCTCCCACCATCACCAACCGGGCAAGCGTTTCATTCTTCATCTTTCTTTGGTCTGGTTGTTATTCAGGAGTTGATTTGGAATGGCGGCTCAAGTAGTATCCGCATATCAGCCAGTTGCTTGTGGTCCAAGAATGAATAGACAATCAACTGGCGTCCGCCGTGGTCCAAGAATGAACAATTTTCGATTTGTCCATTCTCAGTTTATTTCTTGGGAATTCCCTCCAGAAGGTGTGATTAAATTCAACACTGATGCATCTGTTCGAGAAGAGGATAACTTTGTTTGCATCGGAGGTTTGCTTAGGAGTTGCTCAGGATCGTGGGTGTTTGGGTTTTCTGGAAAGATATACGGTAGAATGAGCGTCTTATCGGCTGAGATTTGGGCCATTAGAGTTGCCTTATGCCTTGCTTGGGAGAGAGGAATCAGAAGAGTTATAATTGAATCTGATTCATTTGGTGCTATTTCTAAGATTCAAGAAGATGTTTCCCCGGTCGACCCAGATTATTGGTTGATCATGGAGTGCAAAAGCATGATATCGAGGAATTGGTTTTGCGAACTGCGTCACACCCTTCGGGAAGGCAACTTTGCGGCAGATTTTCTGGCCAAGAAGGGTCGGGAGCTAGACTTTAATTTGCAAATTTGGGGGATTCCACCGGAAGGAACACTAAAGTTTCTCTGGAACGACGTACATGGAGTTGGAGTTCCTAGACATGGTCACCTTTGAGTGCAACACTAAAGTTTCTCTGGAACGACGTACATGGAGTTGGAGTTCCTAGACATGGTCACCTTTGAGTGCAAGCATGGCAGCTGATAGGAATTGATTGTGGGCACCTTTAAATGATGGAAGGAACAAGAGAATACCATTCAGCAGACAGCATACTTGTGCTGGTACATATGGAAGGTTGAGGTCTCAAAACTTGAGATAATTTCACAATGGAAAGCACCCTAGAGAGGAAGCATCAAGATGCAGTATGACCAACAAACTGGTGAAGCAGGAATAGCAGCTGTTTGTACAGATTCAGAGGGTAGAATCACAGGGGAGACAACACAGTGAAGGGCTTGTGGCGAGGGTTTCAGTTAACCTTGCATTGAAGATGGACGATCAGTTGAGAGAATAGGAACGGACTCGGCCCAAATTGGGAATTGCTTCATGCAGAGTGCCACCCACCATAAAGGGAGATAGCGCCTATTATTATGGATTGCCAGAGGAAGCTGTTATCCGGGGTTTCGTGCACGGTGGTCCACATCGGGTGCATTGTTAACGAAGTGGCAGACTCTGGCAACGAAGCTAGGGCATGCCTTTGTAATTGTTTGCTTGTTTGTTTGTTTTTTTCTTTTGTGTTTCGCAATTGAATGGGGTTCCATTCTGTACTTGGATGTATACAGGCTTGCTTATTAATGAATTCATTTCACTTTTGTCAATCCTCTGATCATTCCTTCCATTTTCAGTGGTGCTCTGCTTGAGTATACTTTTTGTTCGCTGGCCTTTCCTAATTGGGCTGTTTTCATTCTCTCCTTCTATAGTAGGCTGGGTTCTACTGGGTACTTGTTGCATCAAGGACCTGCAAGAGTGCTAAACCATTTGAACCAGATGCTGAAGTTTTTTTTTTAGCAGATACTGAATCATTATAACTTGATTCATCTTGGAAGTGCCCATAATGTTCAATACAGTCACTGTTACAATATCATGTGACCAAGGTTACAGATGAGGATTTACTATGTAAATCAGCATCATGGAAGCAGACAAAATGGGAAAGTTGTTCACTGAATGATTGGTTACTTTTGGTTTCCGGCCTTTTGAATTGCTGTCGAATTGCTACTATTTTGCTGGCACTCGGAACTTTTTAACTTCTTTCACTTTGCGGGCTCTAGGCCATTGGCTCTGGGAGTTCTGTCGGTGACTATCCTACGTCAGTGACTATCCTACGAATCCAGGCTAGATATTTTTATTGCATCTCTTTCTTTCCCATCGCGTTGTTCAATGGTTGCTTTGAAGCCTTGTGCACTGAGCTTCAGCATTTTTTAATGGGAGGTAATGAAGTCAGACTTGGTTTGAATTGGGATCCGAAAGTGAGTCCAAAGTTTTCTTGTGGTTGACTCTAACATGTGACCATAACCCAAGATTTAAGCCATTGGTCTCCGTTGATTGACCAGCGAATATCGTCCTTCCTTGACAAATTGGACAAATTTGAACCTCTGCAGATGTGCCATCTTCTGAATTTTGATTTGGCTGTTGGTTTGTCACTAAGTGATGCTGCTCTGTGGGTTTTTGCGTATGCCTCAACTTTTTGTAGGTTAATAGCTTCTGGTATGTTTCTTTCTTTCCTCTACCTCTCTCCTTGAACATAAATCCCATAAACCAGGTTCTGTAAAATCAAAGTGAACCCACAATATGATTGATTACGGTGTATTCATGACAAAGACCTTCGTTACCATGTTTGCATCATAATAAGGAGACAACAACTCTAGGAGTGTCCTGACAGTTCTAGATGACAAATGCTAATAATAGCCGCTCTATAAACCAAAGCCCTTGTGCTCTATCAATCGGGCACATTTGGGTACTATTTGAGAACATTCTTCACCAGTCTAGGACCTTTGAAGAGAATCCGCCAAGACCCGGATGATGGTAGGAAGCTCTCCTGGCACCCCTTCGGTCGAACAATTCTCTTATCACAAATTGCAACTTTTTCCCAGGCTCAATGCTCCAATTAAGTGGCGAGACACGGAGGAGTGTAAAGAGCAGGCAACATGGTATTTCGGAATCTTGATGGCGCGCCTACGAATAATAAAATTGGGCAACATGTAATTAGGATAATTCGGATTGGGCTTTCAAATTGGGCCGGCCTACGAATTTGGACAGGCCCCTTTTCAAGTAAGACTCAAAACCATGTTCCCATCATGTTTTCCACGTGGCACTACTCTACGCGTCCACTTGGGGAATCTAAACACCACACGTCCATCCCAAGGATCAGAAACAACATCCGACAATAGTAACGAATCACTGCATCCTAAGATGAAGACAAGCATTGCAGATAAACAAAGTCGCCATTTTTAGCCACACAGATACTTCTAATGCCTACAACAACATACGCTTCTCCAACATATTTTGCGCGTACAACACGCACTGCAAATTCCAACTTCAATTCCCCCCTCCCCCAAGAGAGTGGCTGAAAATTTGAACGGCGGCAGAATATGGGTTGCACCTCCTCGAAGCGAATTCAGACAGCCGTGGACGTCTACCGTCCGCCGCCATCAAGCTTTGCGGTGTTCAACATTAACTCCGTTCAAGAGCCGTGGCTTGTAGTGGATAATATTTCATCTCAGGAACAACGAGAGAAGCCGACAAGCGTGCCAGCTCCTGTACCGGAGAAGTTCAGCAAATTCGAAACCGATGCTCCTCGCTCCTGGGAAGAGGTTAGCAAGGCCCTTCAGGAAGACCTCCTCAAACCCACTTCTACTTTATTGAAGCTCAATTCCCTCGAGCAGCCGGCCCAAGTTAATACCGCCGTCGCCGGTGGCGGCGCCGTAGCAGATACCCCCTCGGTCAAGAAACAGGCCCAGCAGAAGAGATTCTCTTTTCACACCCTCGAAGAGCTGGACGAGAAACTGTGTCCGAAACCCGAGAAGGAGCTGAGAAAGAGCGGGTCGATGAGAACCGAGTTCAAGAAAACTGAGTTACTAGTTAGCGCCGAGTCAGTTACCGGACCAGCTGGAAGTGACATCAAGCCCGTGAGAGAGAATATATTCGTCGTGAGGGATAGGCTGGAGAGAGAAAAGGAAGGGAAGGGAGCTTTAGTGAACAGGTGGGACCCGCTGAGTGAATATTCAGATAACGTCCCGCCTGGTGGGGCCGACTCGTTGGTCGTCTACACGACGTCGTTGAGGGGTGTCCGTAGAACGCACGAGGACTGCAGCCGCGTATTGGCCGTATTGGACGGACACGGCGTCGTTTACGACGAAAGGGACGTGTCTTTGCACGGAGAGTTTTTGAATGAATTGAGGGAGTTGCTAGGAGAAGGGGTGGGTGTGCCCAGGATTTTTGTGAAGGGTAAGTACATGGGAGGAGTGGAGGAGTTGGTCGGGTTGAACGAGTCGGGTCGACTCGGGAGGATACTAAGTTGGGCACGTGTGGAGAGAGTGGTGGGGAGAAAAGTGTGCGAAGTTTGTGGGGGTGCTAGGTTTTTACCTTGCTTGGATTGTGGAGGGAGTCGTAAGATTTTGGTTGATGGAGTTAAGGAGAGGTGTGGAAAGTGCAATGAAAACGGGTTGGTTCGCTGTGCTGCTTGTGCTTAGTTTCTTTTTAAACAGCCGCTGTTTTTGGGTTGTTTTAATTTGGCGTTTGGTGCCTAAAGGGTGGACCAATAGGATTGGTTATGGTGCGTCTCTGTGTTCGGTTATAATGATGTATACACATTCCTTGTTTTTGTGTGATGGTTCGAATCAAAGATATTGCGCACATCATGTGCTTTTTAAATTTGTAAATTTGGCGCTGTGAACGATGATTTCAAACCGAGATAAAGTAAGAGTGAACCTGTAAAAGGTATTTGGTCAACTTCATATGCTTTTATAGGGGAATTCTATATATATATATATATATAGGTTTGATGAGACTTGTTCGTTTGTTTGATTCTATTTCTAACAACCCTAAATTTTTCCCTGAAACAAATACTCGACTTCAACACCCCCCCCCGTTTTTCTATAACTTAAACAAGACTAAGACTTTTGTTGGTTTGTAAGTTCAAACCATTTTGACAGACGGACTAATTCACAAGCGGAGTTCATCTCGCTTCAACGTTGTTTTCCAAAAATAACAAAAATTCTGAGGTTGTGTGAGAGAGTTTAGTAGTAAATAACATATATACAAGTGGTAGTGGAGACGTGGGGTACATGGACAAACGCCAGAGTGGGACTATCCTTATGCACATGCACATAACTCATCGTTTCAATGGTGACATTTGTGAGTCATATCTTTTTTAACTTTTCTGAGCTGGATCTGGTTGGTATTTTTCAGAGTCAATATTAAGTGCATCTCCAGACCATAAACGCGATCCCCATATCTGGTTGATATTTTGTGTTGTTGTTGTTCCAAACCATGCAACAGTTAAAAAAATTTCCAAAATTGCCGCCTTGATGGACGCTTCATTATAGAGAATGGCATTTTTTAACGTGGAACTTTGATCTGGATTGCTTGCGTTTACTGTACATGCTCAACACCTCTTCTCTACATTCTGTAAAATAAAGTCACTGCATCCAATCATGCCAAGCATGCATGTTAGGCTGTTAGAAATCAGCTTGCATTTCTCGTTAAAAGCAACTCGGCATCAAACTCAAAGCCAAAATATGATCATTTTATCACAAGCTTCCATGAGAAAAGTCAAATAGAGGATGCTTTTGAATCGCCGTTGCAAATTAGGATAGCCTCCACCAATTCAAAGGTAGGATGAGACGCAATCAACATGCTAACCATTCAAAGTGTTGTTGGCAAACAAGGTGACCGACCAACTGACCAAGGGCAAGGCCATTTCGTGTCCACGTCATCCAGAGAATCCAACTCATGAGGCTTTCTGTGCTTCCAAGTCCCAACTCCCAACTAAACTCATCCTGAATTTTTTTTTTTCTCGATAAATCGGAAAGTACCCGCGTCAAGATTTTATTTATTTATTTAGTGTTTAAAGAACTTCTCTTTCTCCTCGACTAATGAATTAGTTAAGCAATTTTTATCACTTTCTGATTGGCTTTAGTTAGGAATAAATGTTAAATTTAACAACCTTCAAGAATCAACTAGCTGGCTACCAACATGGCCATGTTGGGTGAGACCTATTCATAGGCTTCAAGGCACGATCGTAGTTTTTTTTTTTTGGGGGGGGGAGCAATAGTTGTTCTTTCTTCTTTATTTTGTTCTAATTTAATTCCTCTTAAATGGGGCTAATGGGCCTTACAGATGAGCCCATCCTAAGCCTAAAATGATATTGGTCTGCACCCAATCTGGCCCAATCTTCCTACAGCACAGGTGTTGAACAAGTCTCAATCGCGGTGCGCAACAGTGTACATAGAATTGGTCGATTGAATCTTCTCAGACAGCCACCGGTCAGTCTCTAGAGGAGTCCACTAACCCCACCATTTAAACAAAGTGGGGAAAACAACTTGTTCTAGACTTATTTTCCGCGAAGAATAAGTCTAAATAGCGTTGGCAGTTCGCAGTTGGTATATCTAATTGAAAGAGATGGAGCAACACCCACTGCCAGGGTTCCAAGTTCCACGGTTGATAAGCCTGGCCTAACCATCCAGTGAAATATTGCTTTCCTTGTGCAAGTGGGAATCCAATTTTTCAATTGCCCACTACCCACTTCTTTTGCCCCGTCGTTGTTTTGGTTATGATAGTCAGTCCTGTTGGCAAAATTTCCCCTTCTTTGCCGGCTTAGATCATACCAACAATAAAACTTTGATTCTAAATTAATTGAAATATATTAAGTAAATCCTTTCTTCATAAATTAAATTTGATGTGAACTCTAATTATTTTAATTTTCTTTATAATCAAAACTTTAGGAATCTCCTCTCTTTTTCTCCAGTCATCTACCTACCTTTATTATCATTTGTAAGTTAAATATGTTCAAACTAACCTAATTCAATGTCTTACTAAAAATTTTTTCTTGAAAACTAACAAACACATATTTTCAAGTTATTGAAATAGAACAGAAAGTTCAAAGAAAAAAGTTAATTGAATGAATCATATACTTATGATCGTATATCAGATCCATCAGTAAATGGTGGATCATTGTGTAATTTATTTGTCAATACAGAGAAACAAAACAAAGATTACAAACCTCCACACCGAAGAGATTGTGCACTACAAGAACAATTCTTTTAGCCGCTTCCCCATTCCCGTACCACCCACCTCGGTTATCTCTTTTACAACCCCAATTACAGTAACGCCTAAATTATATATATATATATATATATATATATATATATATATATATTTATATATTCTCTCTCTTCAACCCTTCTCTTTGCTTTGTATGTGCATCCGTGTGCCCGTATCATGGTGTGTTTTTCAATGGTCTTGCTCCTCAAATATGTCCAACAGGGACAGTGCCTGAAAATCCAAACAGAAAGATAGTTCAGCATCAGGTGCTTACAAGTTACAGGACTACATCAATATTCGAATGGCACGTAGAAGAAAAGATTCACCAATGTCAAGGTGAAGCTACTACCTCTGGCACGTTAATTTCAAGGCGGAACTTGGGGCCGTCATAATGGTGGAGAATTGGCCTGAAGGAATCCTCCTCCAGTGGCTCGCACACTTTCCTTGTAACAACTCTTACCTATACAACAAATGCAAAGTAATTTTAATCCAAAATTTTTCTTCGATAATGACAAAACAAGAGTCACGAACCATCCGCAAATGTAAACGCAGCATGTCACTAAACGAAGAGGCAGCATCACAAACCTGAGCAGGAAAGCGCGATTCACCGGGACATTTCTTGTCCTCCCAAGCAGTGGGATCAATATTTGTTCCTCCAAAACTTGCTGCCTATATAAACCAATGGACATGTCACCAGTCAGTTGCCCATAATTGAAAACAAGCGTTGCCAAGGAAAATGTTATGTTCTCCAAACAAGTGATCGATGGCTCCAAATCCAACGCGGCCTACGTCAAAATTGGGCTTTCCCCGGCTGTCGGCATGTGCTAATATGAACTATTGCTTAATAGAAAAGAAAGAATACCTCAAAAATTCCATGGAGTTGGTGGGTGGAGTAGTTGTAGAGGAAAAGGGGCAGGCCCGGAGTTATCGCCCTTACTGAATCTCGGTAACGCGGAGGCAAACCTGAAAACAATTGAAGCAGTAATTTAGAGATTGCAGAGAGGGAAAACCACTCAAAAGAATGATCTAATTGGAAAGAGAATTAAGCAAACAAAAGAAATCGAATCAATTCCAATCTCCAATTACTTGAAAATTCAACCAAGAATTGGAAGGAACAAGTGTACAAGAAAAAAAAAGAAAGGAAAGAAACAAAGAATAGAGAGGAATTAATTGCAAAACATACCAAAAAGCTGTCTTTTGAGATTCTCTTGCATGGTATCGTTGTTGCAAACGAAGATGTACCCACCAATGGTTTCATTTCTAGGAAGGGCTTCCGAAGCTGGCAGTGTCTTAAACCTCTTATCAACAGCGTTCTTGTTATCTTTAGTATCGTTATGGTCATTACTGCTCTTCTTATTGTTCTTTCTGCCACCTTTGACTACTCCATGATCATCCTCACCCTTGTTCTTATGACCCTTCGCAGGAGTGTTAACGCTGGGATTGAAGTTGATGTTACTCTTGGAATAAATACCCTTGTTAAAACCACCGTTGATTCCGGCGTTCATCTGAGATCCACCAACGGGTTGACCAATAGGACCGAATCCAAAATTGCTACTTCCGGATCCCAACTTCCAGCCATCGTTGAAACCATTCAAATCGGAACCTTTAGGCTTCAAACTGCTGGCAGAATTCAACTCACCACCAACCCTGACATCAAAGTTTCTCCTCTCCTCAGGCCTCTTTGAGCCATAGGAACTGCTCCATATTGAATCATTAAGCGAGAGATTGGCTAAGCTGGAGGTTTGCAGCCGCAGCTGATCGCTGAATTGCCAAAATGATTGCTGGTTATTCTCCATCTTAAGCACCCGATTATCCTCAAATCCGACTAATAGACAACAAAACTCAAACTGGGTCTTCGAGTAATGAAAGGAATGTAGAGATATATGAACGTATAGGGGAACAGAAGGGTGGGAGAGAAGGAGAGGCAAGAAGAACAGAGGGAGGAGACAGCAATGGTCTGTACCGACTGGTGAGAGAGAGAATGGGGGGGGGGAATGAGCTATTTAATGAGACTAGGAAATTTCCTGGCAAGACGAAGAAGATTTTAATTTAATTTAGAAAAATAATTAGATAACGTGTAGATTCGTCAAACCAGAAAGTTACAACTTACAGCTTACAAGCACTGGCCATTTCCTTTTCTTCTCTCTCTCTCTCTCTCTGGTTTGATTTTGCCTTAATCATTTCTTTCCTTTTTTTTTTTTTAAGCCGGAAGCAAAAGGGTTATTAATTTTCTGGGATTAATTATCCGGGGTTTTCGTGGGAACACGAGATTGATGACGCCAGAAACGCGGTTTTCGGTGGGGGCCGAGAGGTCGTAACGTGGCAGACGGTGGAATATGAGAGAGAGAGAGAGAGAGAGAGAGAGAGAGAGAGAGGGATGGAGGAGGGGAGCGGGTGACCGAGTGCTGAGGGAGTTTTTTTTTTGGTGGGGGGGGGGCACGTCACTTTCACTTCTGGAAGGTCTTCTGGGAAGAATACTTGGGACGTTCACACTCGGGGGCTTTGACAAATGCACCTCCCCGTTTTTGTTTTTTCGCTTAGGTGCCAAGGCTTGAAATAGAGAATTTTCTTTTCTTTTTTTTTTTAATATAAAAAGAGAGATTTTCAATGCGACGCGTTTTAAAAATTAAAGAGATAGTGAGCGTGTGATTTCAGATGGCACGCAAGCGGAAGGAGTCGGGCCGAGGCCATGGTAAAATTGAGGGCTATGGAGTCGGTCCGGATCCGGCCCATGCCCTCCCATGTCTGCAAATCTACAAGCGGCCATGTCCGGCACTCTGGCCCTCTTCTCGGCACAGATGAGTCCAAATGTGACCACACTTTCTCCGCGATCCATTTTGTTCATTTTTCTACCGAGACACCGAAAGGGGGTCAAGCTCCTCTGAGGAGGGCTACACGGTCCGGTTGATTCCTCCAGAGGTGTTCCCACCAGGGTCACCGACACGGAGTGAAAGGTGGGAATGGCGACCAGGTCAAAGCTCGTTACTTCATTAGTACAGTCCTATATGGCCCGCGTGTACTCTGCAAAGTTTGTATTATTTTTTTTTATTTTTTATTTTTTTTCAATCATCCGGTTTTAATTAAAGTTGGAATTGAGACATTCAAGGCGATTACTCCGATTAATTTGCAACGATAATAGTATGTATTATTCTATCTCGTAACTCAAAACATGAACAAAGATTAAGCACTTGATCACTGAACTTATCGACCTGGGGGGAGGTCAATTGATTACAACATTTAACCCCCCACATTAAGTGGGATTGGAGTACAAAGCCCTCCTTTACAAGATCCAAGAACGCGGAAGCCCTCCTTCTCACTAACAACTAATGCTTAACGGCTAACTATTTCTGATATATATATATATATATATATAAACATCCATAAAGATTGAAGAGTGTGGTACTGTTTTCTCTATGTCCATAAGTAGTTTGGCAGTGTGCTCACCAAGAGAATTCTTCCAAGAATATGATCTCCTAAACAAGCTTCCATATTCTCCCTTTTCTTTTTAATTTTGCTGGAATGAAAAATTTCAGCAGGCCTCTCCAGACAGGATAATTTTCTCCTTTATTATGGTTTTTGGTTAAACAAAGCGATTGGTAGGACCTTTTGCAGAAAACGTAGCAAAGTTTCATGGAAACTATATTGGGCCGAAATGGGACGTGCCCTGTTTCTGGGCCCAGAAACCTTCACTCGGTGCTCGAACTCGACGGCCATAATCAGGACATCCAACGTGCAGTCAATGGAGTCGACAACCCAAAAACAACGACACCAAATATAGTTCCCAAGTATTGCATTAAAAGGCCTGCCAATAAACCACAGCACTTTAACTGATTCTCAAGTTCTTAAGCTGGGCCCAGCATGTAACCTTTTAAGACCGAAATCCGAACCGAAACTTGCTTTGCGGAGATAATCCAGAGCTCTCCCTCGATCATTTTCCATCTGATCTCATTACTGCGTGCGATGAAAATTCGCTAAGACGTCCAAATTATCTTTGGTATCGCTGTCTAGTCTGTCGAGATGTACCGTTATAAAAACTGGGAGTGTAACGAAATTGGCATTGGTCTTTTGGTATTCAGTAGGACTGAGATCTCACCGATCACAAATGCAAGTCCACTCATTATATTATCCTAATAATTGGTTGCGTATTTTAAGTCTTTTGACGCATGATCACTACTATAACCAATGTTGATAATCGTACAACATTAGCTACGTCTCTCGGTATGGAATTTTCCATGCGGGGTTTTCATTAGGAGTTCTGATGGAAGGGCGTTGCTTGCCTCAAGGCCTCAGACCATGTTTCGTTAATTTTGTTGAATTTGTCGGAACTTAAAGATTCAATTAATACTGTGAATGCAAATGGGCAATGGACGTATTCCACTGCCTACCACATCATTTTCTATTACCTTGCAGGCATGAACTATGCCGCAGGTACACTCAACTTAAAAGCCTGAATCAGGAATCGAAGTGTTGAGGAAAAGACTGTCCATGGATTTGACTTCACAATATGTACGGACATCGTCCAGCCGTTATTCCGTGTCTCCCATTCAACTACTACTTTTCGATTGATACTAGGGGAAACTGTGGCCCAAACAAAAAGTTACAGAGACAGAAAAAGGAAGAAAGAAACTTGACACTCGACAGATAGTGAGATATTCGGCAACACATCGGCAGCAAATTCCAAGGTGGATGTTCCATGCTAATGAAAAAGGTTTGTCCAAGAATCGGTATAAAACTTTATGGCTGGAAAAGTTGTTAAGTTAAATTAATTAACGTCAATGTTCATCGTTATTTAAAATATAATTTAATATAAAAAATTTAATATAATAATTAATTAGATATAATTATAATTTAAATAATTAAATTTAAATTTTTTTTTATTTTTTCTTTATTTAAAAATAATTATTAATTGTTAAAATAATAGATAATTGTTATAAGAAAGAATTAATTATTATAAAAAAATAACTCTTATTAAAAAAGAAGAATAATTCTCTAATTAAAAATAATTTTTACAAAAAAAAAAAATATTTATCAGATCTTTTCCTTTTTTTCATCATAAGAGAAAATAAAAAATAATGAAAAAAAAAAATAAAAGAAAAGAGAAAAAATTTTTATAAACAAATAAAAAAAATTTCTTATTTTTATTATAAAACTTCAAAATTATGAATAATAATATGTTAATTTTGAATAATAATATGTTAATTTTATTACAGTTTATATATTAGTATTCGCATAAATAAAAAATTTTATATTATAGAAATATAAATTTTATGAAAAAAATTTCTAAAAAATTCCAACAAGTTTTCCAACAAAAACTTGCTGCTCTGAGAATCTATGTGCAGACGTTATGATCACTAAATTATACTAACCCAACTTTATAACGCCGACAGTAAAGTTGGCGATACCACTTGCTTGGCTCTAATTACTGTTTAAGCTAGTGATTTAAACGAGAAAGCACATGGGGCAGCATGGTGCTGACTTTGAGGAATCTATTATGATCTGCTAAGTTCAAATCCCCCATCCTTATTCTTCCAAAATTTTATTTGTTATGCCAAGTTTGCTTAAAATATTATGTGATTACAAAAGAAAAGGTAATGTGTTATATGAATATTCTGTGCCGAAAGATGTAAGTCACCACCTCGTGTGGTTACGATTACCTTATTATAGTTGGCACCACAACTAGATTAGGCCATCATAGGCTAAGAAACTCATTGTTAGCTCAAAGGACCTTATAAGTTGAAGCCAGCTAAAAAGTATAGGATTATGCTCTCTTCGGGTATGGGAATAAGCCTTTCAAGGAAACTTAAATGTCATGCTCACAGTTTTGTTTGTTTTTGGGGGGTGCTAATCATGCTCTCACATTTGTCACTTCAAATTCCTTGTTTTGATGCCAACTACCTGCATAGCAAATTTGCAATAGTTTCATAGTCTTCAACTTGCATCTATTTTGTACTTTTCCCTTGCTCTTATTCTTGCCTCCCTTTGGCTCCAAGTTGGTTACAAGATCAACAAATTTAAGCAGGCTGCTTAGTGCTTACTACTCAAGAAAATCACTGGTGAAACTAATTCTCATTTACTGTTTTTTTTTTTCTTTTTCCTGATGAACAAATTCCAAGGTTTAGGTAATGACTAATGACCAATCAAGCTTTTAAGTGACTGCACTTAGTTGACAAGAGGAAGCCCACAGAATTACTCCGTCAAATGATAACATCATAATTACCGGCGCAATTTAGGTGATTAGGATCTTTCTAACAAGAGTTGATCTTCTGCTGTCATCCACCTTATTTTGACCAAAATTTAGCCTAATTAATAATGTTCAAGATTTAATTATGTTTACAATCAAAATCTCTGGTAGGTAAGCTAACATTAAGGCCTGCAGCCTCATGGAATATGAGTGGAAAGTAGGGATATATATTTTCATTTTTCCTTTGAGCAAGCCATGATATATATTTATACACACACTACCTTGATGTTCTCTATATACTTCTAACAAAACAGAACTCTAAATGCTAGTCGTAAAGATTCTTTGAAATTCATTCCCACATAGGCATTATAGGTAACCCACATGCCTATGGGCCTGGTGAATTAAATGACCAAATGGGTTTAAGTTGATTTCGTGGTTTAATATGGAAGGGAAACTTGATTACCATTAATCATAAAGATAATACAACATAATATAATGTGGTTAAGCTATCATGTTGCCAATATAGGCCATTGGGCTATTCCTTGGTTTGGTTAGCAGACATGTTTTTATGACACAAAGCTTATCGCAATGAACTGGTGATAGAGAGTTATTTTTGGATGTGGCTGCCCTCTATCCCAATTCAACTACTTTAAAGCACTAAAGTCCTTGCTAATGGGGCTTTGGGTTGACCAACTAGAGAGTGGTAACATGGAATGTTGACTCGGTTTGTGCCAAGTTAATTTGCTCACCAATCTTTTAATGCTTTCATGACTTGCTTTTTTAACATTCTTAACTTAAAGCTAATATCTGACTAACCTTTTGCGCGTGCATACATGTACTTTTCTTTTAGTATTCCAATGCATGATGTATTCATGCCTTTAAATAAAGGTAGGGAAAAGGAGGGGACAAAAGGTAAAAATGAAAAAGGGTAGAACGCCAAAAAAAAAAAAAAAAAAAAAAAGAAGAAGAAGAAGAAGAGGAAGAGGCAAAGCAAAACCAGGGGTCGGGCACGAAGCCATTATTCTAAGCCTGCTAAGTCAAAGATTGCATTACAGGAGTGACCTTTCTTTACACCAAGCAATACTAGACTTTATGATCTCTACAACCGGCCTTATGTCTGACTATTTACTTGTCCCTTTGAAATACTAATACAAACCCAAGCTGAAATTATATAACTAGTAACTATAAACATGATACAATTGGCGAAACAGTATATATAATTTGCTAGCTAGCTAAAACTGTCCAATTGGCGAAATCTCCTCGTTTGCTTGTTTCTTTCTTTCTTCTAGTGTTTTTTTTTTTTAATTTTTGTGTGGTTTGTGTCGGTGCAATAGAAACAGAAAGAAAATGAGGCAATGGATAATGATGATGATGCGCCTAAATGTAATTTCTGCAGAGGACTGGTAATTGGATGGACGGATACAAGACATTCAAAAGGAAGTAAATCTTGAACCTGTCTCAAGCGGACCAAAATTCCACATACACTCTCCATTTATTTATTTATCTACTCTGATTCTAGGCTTACATGGAATTGGAGGCATTTAAAAGGGCAGAAAGTCCACTAATTTGAACAATTCCTTCGAAGATGATTGGAAAAAGAACAAAAAAAAAAAAAAAACACTTTCTTCATGGCCCCATGATTGTCTTCGCATGGATTCCAAACCCCAAACTACAATATTCTTTGATGGTCGTGGGAGGTAGCCACCAAGAATGCTCAAAAGACACCCCTTATATATACCAGCAACATATAGTTAGGCCGAGTCAGCTATGTGAGATACATCAAATTAATATATGGACACTTATAATTATGTGTACTGTTCTACTTAATTTAGTCTACCACATATGAAATAAATGTGCACAATGCCTGAGAATGCAAGGGGATTGGCAGAAGCTTTCAATTTGTGGGGTCTACCACATGTCCAGCCTAAGTGCATCCAAGGAACACCAACCAAAATGGTCTCCACATGGAACATACAATATACAAAGATCACCGATCACAGTTATATCAATCGCACGAAAGCTATATAAAAGAAATGAATGATGGTTGTCTTTACTGGTCTCCTGGGCCAAGGGTTTTAAAGCACCCCTTATTTCGGGGTCAGGTGGGGGAATTCCATGGCAAGTTCCTTTTTGAAGACTGATAATGGATGAAGAGAAACATTTCCAAGCTCATTAGGATGGCTGCAACTTCTAATAGTTTTACTAATGAAGAGTTTAGACCCATGAAAAACTACAACTTTTCCTTTTTAGCACCGCAAGATGTTCCTGTCTTCAGGAAACACTCAATCTAATTTGTCAATATTAGCTTAATATTTATATTGGAACATTAATGTACTACTTGTACTTTATATGAATGCTCCAGCGGAACGATTTTGTAAAAGTGTCTTGTGCGTTGAAACACCCTTTTAGAATACCATCAGAAAGTAAAATTGTAAGTGAGGTTAAGCTAAAATGCATGATCTATATAAACACACGGTATCTACAGACGCTGACTACCTCATAAGATGTCGTTGTATTTTTTTACTGTTATCTCTTCTACAAACAATTATCTCATATGTTGTCGATTTTATGTCATCAATTAGCACTGTTAAACCCCCCCCCCCCAAAAAAAAAGAAGAGAAAAGAAAGGGCCGCTACTAGACATCTCCATTAGGACAGTGTCAAGAAATAGAGTGATGCGTGAGAAATCTTCCTTATTGCATATTAGCACAGAAACAGGCAAACACTCGCATACAAAAACTGTGATGTGTTTGTCCTTATTCATGTCATGTTCTCTATAATTAAATGTCCTAGAAGATGTTCAACACCTAATAATGAATGCTAAATAACTGTTACACCCACTAAAGGTGATTATTATAGAAGCATGATGATATGGACCCGGCAACTCTTATAATTTTTTTAATGCACACCACGATCAACCGTTTCTCCTTAACGCTCAGAGAAACCGTCAAAGGCGAGTACTTTAATATTGACGGTCGCAAACAAATGATTTTGAATTGCAATACTGTTTTTTTAATACAAGTTTACATGTTGATTTGCAAAGTTATTCATTGAGGATATGACCAATTTGAAACGTTTGAATCTACAGTGCAACATTATGATTGTAATCATACGTTAAAAAATTGAAAATGTATAATTAATAATTATAATAATATAATATATGAATTTGCATATAAAATACATTAATTTCACTGTATTCATATATATAATCGGGGGAAGAAAGGAAATTCTTGTTCCTAATTTGTCCCCCAATACTCTTGGGGTCAGTGTTTAGGTTCACCAACCAATGGTTTTCAGGTAAATCGAACCCCAAATGCTTATTAGAAAGAGAGCACCGAACATCGCTGCTTCATTCCCATACTTTATTGCGAATAAGTTGGCTACTGGTAATTCAATAAGCATATATCCAAGGGACAGTGAATGCTAAAAGAATACAACCTATTCGTTTTGCCAATTCAAAAGATGTACTAATTAGAATTAAAACGGGACCCAAGAAGGAGCATTAAGGAGATGGGGTGTGGCTAAGCATCTTTCTATAGATTATCCATTCCGAGGACAAATAGTTGCTTATTTTGTTGGAAGAAAAGTTGGAACTAAACTGGAATATGGTTTAGATGATTTCTCTCTTCTTTTTTTAGTGTTGTTCTTAGAAGGAACTAAAAGGTGCACATTATCACCTTTATAACATTTCATTAATCCCATTTGGTAGTTAACTGGACACTAGAAATAATATCATGATAGGAGAAGTATTATAGTACGCGAGTATTTGTAATTTACGGATAACAGATCCCATTTACACCCGCGTGCAAGTGAATATATACCAATATTGGCTTGTACCAAATGTCTTGGGATAAGGGATGATGCTATTTTGTGAGAAATTTTAAAGCAAATGGCCCATTTAGCCATTAAATACCTAATAAACCTCTTTTTTCCTTTTTATCTTGGACTATATATAAAAAGGAGCATTTATCATTTCTTTTCGTAAGTCTTACCTTCTTTTTGGAATTTCAATCTCAAACTTTAAACAGAACATCTAAACTTAATCACTGGGATATTCAATTAAAGACAACCTCCTTTTTGTTGCACCAAATAAATTACCAATGACTCTCTTTTGTTTATCATAAAATTTGAATAGATCTTTTTTTTATTATTTTTATTTTTATCGAGGTTAATGGTGTTTAATCGAAAATCGTCTTAATTTCAACATAAAAGGAGTTTGGTCTCACGAATTTTCATCATATTAATTTTTTACAAAAAAAAAAAATAATAATAATTTAGATTTATAAACATATTCATATTTGGTTTGCCTCAAAGATAAAAACTGTCCTTGAGAAACAGAAAGTTACCGCATCACTTAAATATCTTCTACTTTAACAAATTCAAAAAATCAGCTCACGTAAAAAATTTAAAAAAATAATAAAAAAAAGGCTAAGATTACGTTACGTAGAAAAGAAAAAATTAAATTCGCGGAAAGATCGGAATTTGCAAGTGGCCGCGGACCCCACCGATGTTAGCAGCGCGTGGAAAATGTGAGGACGTGTCGTAACAGCGACATCCGAACCGCTCGCGGGCTTGTCTCCGGGAAGCCCAAAAGACCACTCATAGAAAGACCAAAAGACCCCCACCACTTCCCGTAATAAGTTCGAGCCAGTACTGTTGCCCGCTTCGAAGCAGACAACGAAAGAGACGGCAGCGAACGTGCCGTTTTCTCGGCCACACGCATCCCCATGCTAAGTACGTATTCTAGTTATTAAGTTCCCCTCTCGCTCGCCGTTATCTCACGGCCACGTCCAATTTAGTTGATTTTTGACCGCGATAACCGTACTTTTAGTTTCCTTCTTTTCCTTCTTTTAAATGTATTCTCGTACGTTTTGGAGATTTTAATTCAAAGTTCTAAACATTACAATTCTATTTTAATGGAATCTAATTAATAAAAATAATAAATATATATATATATAGATATAATTTGACAGTTATAAAATATGAAATAAAATCATATTTTTATTTGTTTTTTTCTCCCTAACATTCTCAAATATCCAAATATAAAAAAATAATAAAAATAAAAAAAGGGAGCGCAGCAGCCGCACATCTTGGGAAAAAAAGGCCCTATTATTAGAGCTACGTAGCAGCTGCTTGTAGAGCATCCACCAACCCATGCAGCATCTATTTGGTATCGTTTAAAGTCTATAATCGGGTCGCGTTTCCGTATCATAACTCCCAACCTCAAGTTTAAGGTATGGTGTATCTTGGATACTGTCAAATATCCATACTCTTGTTTTTTGCGAAAGTTACTCTTTTTTCTCAAAAAAAAAGAAAAAAGAAAAAAAAAAAGGTGGTATGATACCATATAATTTTATTAAAAAGAAGTATTCAAACGCTTTTAACAGCTTGTTGCCGATGTAAAGGCCAACAGCTGCCCCAAACGCTTCATCGAACGCATCATAAATGCAACTGTCCATGTGTCATTCCGTTTGCTCGCATGCCGGCGTTAAGCCGTGCCTGCGGTTAATGCTAACCAGAACTGCTAACGTTATTGTACAACACACGAAAGCAGACAACAGCAACGAGAAGCAGTGTGTTTCTGTGTGTACTATAAAGACGCGCGCAGGGTACTTTTGGAGGGGAGGATTCCTTATAACGGCGTTTTCTTGTGGCAACTTATCTGGAGAGAAAACCATGTTGTGAGAGAGTGGTTTTGGTTGCTTGAAAGGCTGGTTTTTAACGGTTAAAAATTGGTTTTGCGTTACGGGTTTGGGATCTTGGGATCGAGCTGTAGACAGTTCGTTTTCCAAAGCGCGGTGGTTTTAGAAGGCGAAAAGGTTTAAGCTTTGGAGGTGGGAAGGGGGATGGGGGGGCAATAAACTAGTAAATAAATAAACTGCTTGTCGTTGATTATCGATGTAATTATTGTGGCGTGACTGAGCTCATAGTACGTAGTGAGGTAAATTATTAAGATGAGTTGAGGAGAAGTATTTTGTGGGTGTGGATTCTTTTGGTGTGTTTTTCTTTTTGTTTTTGACTTGGAGAGGGTTGTTCGTTCAAAAACAATGGCGACGAATTGGGGCGGGTCGTTTTTGCCGGGTAATAATGAAGTTGAAGTATGAAAGAGTTGTTCTTTTGTGGTTGGATTTTCTGTTTGGTTCCAGGGAAAGTTTCTTTATTTCAGGGGAGAGAATGCTGAGGAAGTTTTGTATTGGTGGTTTCAGGTTGTGGAGGGGACGATCTGTATGGCGAGCTGTGGAAGTTATGTGTGGGCCCACTTGTGGAAGTTCCTCGGGCTGGAGAAAGAGCATTCTATTTCCCACAGGGTCACATGGAACAAGTAAGATTCCCCTTTTCAATGGGAAATTTTTGATTTTCCGGTGGAAGTGTTAAGTGAACTTTTGTGGGTGTGTTCTCATTTTGTTTCATGAGTGAAATATTGCTACTTTTGGATTGTGTAGTTGGAGGCCTCAACAAATGAGGAAGTCAATCAAATGGCACCTTTGTTTAATCTGCCCTCGAAAATACTTTGTCGCGTTATCAATACGCAGCTTCTGGTATTGTCTTCTCTTTAGTTTCCTTCCGTTTGTTTTCTGGTGGATTTCTGTTCGGTTGCTGAGAATAATTAACTGGACAAACGATGAATTACTTGAGTTGTACCCGTTTTGCATATATTGGGTTTGACTGACTTTGGCTTGTGGTCTCACGCAATAGCTTGATTGCTTTATCTGATTTAATTGTTCTCTCAGCTGCCACATAGACTCATTAAGTTTAATTGTCAAAATATTTGATTTGGGAAGAACTTTCTGTTGATTTGCTCTATTCTGTGTAGGCGGAACAAGAAACAGATGAGGTTTATGCACAAATTACTCTGTTGCCAGAGCAAGATGTAAGAAATTATTGATTGGTTTATAATTCTTTTGATTTCTGTTTTCATTTCTTTCTATTTTTAGCCAGTCGGCATATGGGTTAAAAAAGTGATTTTTGATTATCACTCATCCACTTCGATCTAAATTTAGCGGCCTTAAGTTACTTTGTTAATTGTACTGTAGCAAAATGTGCCTACAACTCCGGATTCGCGCCCACCTGAGGCACCTAGCCCTAAAATTCACTCATTCTGCAAGGTGTTAACTGCCTCTGATACAAGCACCCATGGCGGATTTTCTGTACTTCGTAAACATGCTACTGAATGCCTGCCTCAACTGGTACTTCTGGCGCTTGTGTATGTGTGTGTTTCCTTGTGTTCTGGATGTCTCCCTTCTGTACTTTTAACTTGACTATCCATGTGTGTGTGTTTGCGTGTTTTATTCATGGATCTTTCCAGGACATGAACCAGGCTACCCCAACTCAGGAATTGGTTGCCAAGGATCTTCATGGTTTTGAATGGCGGTTTAAGCATATTTTCAGAGGTATAACTGGGACTAGCTGCTTTGCTGTATTTTCTGGTGCTGTCACTGTGCATCTTTTTGGAGCTCATAAAGAAATGCAAATCTGTCCGCCTTCAGTCACAATTGCAGCTTGGGCTTGCTACAATCAATTAGTAAAATATCATTCATTCATTCATGTTTCTTTGGACTCTGTTGACATGGAACAGGCCAACCACGGAGACACTTGCTTACAACAGGGTGGAGTACATTTGTTATTTCCAAGAGATTAGTTGTTGGGGACTCCTTTGTTTTCCTTAGGTACTTGATTTATTTTTCTCTTTTTTCTCCAAATCTTCTTATCAGACTCAAGATTCAGGTTTAGAATACAATTAGAACATGAAAAAGGAATTAGGTTCTTATGTGCTTGAGATTGGTTATATAGGGGCGAGAATGGGGACTTGCGTGTAGGAGTGAGGCATCTTGCTCGTCAATTGAGTACCATGCCTGCATCAGTGATTTCAAGTCAGAGCATGCATCTTGGAGTGCTTGCCACGGCTTCTCATGCTGTTGCAACCCGAACTCTATTTGTGGTCTCTTATAAACCCAGGTATAGCACACCAACTAATATTAAATGGGTACGCTCAACTGTTGAAAGTTGTATCACCACGACTCTTCGCTGTAGATGGTTTATATTTTACCTTTTTCTTCCTTTGTTGAGTACTTGAGTTTAAATCATCAGGATGAGTCAGTTCATCATAAGTTTGAACAAATATTTGGAGGCTGTCAAGAATAACTTTGTGGTTGGCATGAGATTCAATATGAGGTTTGAAGGGGAAGATTCTCCTGAGAGAAGGTTTGTTGTACAAATATGCTGTTAGTTTAAGTAGTTTCTTGTTTGAACTTTGCGACACAAGAGTAGAGAGAATTTCTGTGCTAAAATTTGAATTCCTTTTGTTTTCTACCAGGTTTTCAGGCACACTTACTGGGGTTGAAGATTTTTCTCCCCACTGGAAAGATTCAAAATGGCGATCTCTGAAAGTAACTGAATACAAATGCCCCCCACCCCCTCCAAAAAAAAAAAGCAGAAAATTCAGATTTCTCTTTTCTTCTGAAGATAATGCATTTTTAATCTCAATCTTTACTTTTGTTCTGCTTAACAGATTCAATGGGATGAGCATGCATCTATCCCAAGGCCTGATTGGGTTTCACCTTGGGAGATTGAACCCTTTGTAACTTCAGTATCCTCAAATTTGGCACAACCAGTTGCAGTCAAAAACAAAAGGCTCCGGCCACTGAATCAAACGTCATCACCTGGTAAACACGAGCATGGTTGTCTTCTTTTATCTTTCTGGTACTGCTTGAGTTGGCTTTTCCTGACTGCTTGTGTTTGTTGGCTCTTCTGTCTCTCCTGCACCATCTTCATGTTGCAGACTTATCAGCAACTGCACCTACCTGGAATTCTGTATTGACTCAATCCAGTGATTTCCCGCAATTGAGTACTGCTGCTGAAGGCAACAAAAATGCAAATCATGTTATGTGGCATAGTATGCATTCTGATATTAATGGCCATAGCAACTCCTTCTCAAGTACTCAGATTGAGGGTGGTTGGCTATCTTCCCCTCTTATGAATGTCTGCCACCATGTGTTTCAAAATGTGACTCAAGATAGCAAGATTGTGTCGAATTGGTCTGTGCTGTCGGGCTATTCATCTTCCCAGTCATCAAAGCTGAAGAATGACCTAAACCTTGATGCTGTGGAGAAAGAGCGAAAATCCGAGGCAACAACTTGTTGCCGGTTGTTTGGTATTGACCTTTTAAGTCATCCAGCAGGCTCACCTCCCCTTGAGAAGGCACCTGCACAGATAATCAATATATCCACTGGCCCCACCGAAGGACATGCTATGAGCAAACCATCAATAGCTGATTCAGACCAAGTATCTGATGTATCTAAAGAGAAGAAGCCAGAAGGATCACACGTATCTCCAAAAGAAACTCAAAGCAGGCAAACTATTTCCAGTCCTACTCGAAGTCGCACTAAGGTCCGAAATTGGAACCTTTCCTAAATGCAAACAAGCAATAGGAAATTTTAAGCACTCAGTTACAGGTTTCTGAAGCACAAGTTCCTCATCTTCTCCTCTTTGGTGTGCCAATAGGTTCAAATGCAGGGAGTTGCTGTTGGTCGGGCTGTTGACTTGGCCACCATAAAAGGTTACAATAAACTTATAGATGAACTGGAGGAGTTATTTGACATTAAGGGCCAGCTTCACCCTCGGGATAAGTGGGAAATTGTCTACACCGACGATGAAGGAGACATGATGCTTGTAGGGGACGACCCATGGGCGTAAGTATTCTTTAGTACTACTAGCCACAACAACTTATTTTGCGTGTACTTTTAACATGACCGTTTTTTTTTTTTTTTTTTTAATTTTTTTGGGTGCTATTGGCTGAATGTGAGACCCAGTGTGTGCTTATATGTTGATGCAGTGAATTTTGTAACATGGCGAGAAGAATCTTTATATGCTCAAGTCAGGATGTGAAAAAGATGAGTCCAGGAACCAAATTTCCCGCGCTTTCTGAAGGTGAAGGGACTTTGATAAGCTCGGAGACAGCTGAGATTGATAGCTGAATTGTCAAGTTTCCTTGCTTCTATCACCAAGCTTTTTCTTTTCTTTTCTGTTTGTGGGGATGGTAGGCTCTTTTTTCGGGTCCATCCACCTTCTCTGGAGGGTTTTTTATTTTTATTTATATTTATTTTTTCATTTAAATAAAAGTTGGGAAGCCCGAGCAATGGCTAATTAATGGCTCGGTTTTTTAGAGCTAACAATCGACAAGAGACTCAAGTCGACTAATGGGGGAAGTTAAAAACCTTAGGGCTCGCAGTGTATGTATATATATTTGTGGGGTAGCGGTTTGTTTCTTGTGTTTGTAAATATTCACCTGCTTTGGCAGTTGACAATATAAGGTAGACTTCGTCAGTAGTGAGTGGAAATCTTCGTGGCTGAGTTTAATCTGAGGGCAAAGTTACTCTCTCCCACGACCCATCTCCCCCATCTTCATCTCTCTGGCGCGGGCATTGTCATTCTTCATAACGTCGCGGGTTGTAGGAAGTTAATTGAAATGGCATAATATGCGACTCCCGTGCGTCTTCGTGGCCGGGCAACAAATGTTATGGCCTGGGGAGCAGTTGGGCTTGGTCTGGTTTTCAATTGTCCCCTTTAATCTTAACAGTGACCGTGATTGATTTGTATTTGTTTTCTTCTTGCATTCTCCTCCTTCGGCTTTGCCTTTTAACCTTACTTCTTTATGAAATGCAACCTCAAGACATCATATGAGCAACCACAATGCTCTCGTTCTAAACAATGCTTTTCAAATCTTTCTCTCACCACTGCGTGGGCCTTTTGGGTGAATTAGATTTGATGTTGGCATCCTCATATGCTTAAATGCATCTTTATAGAAGCTTAAGCTCATCGCGTGAGTTTTTGTTCGGCCGTGTTAACAGTGTGTCCTCACTTTTTCAATACATTAAAAGATGCCAAGAAGAAAGACACCAGAAATAATGCCACGCTCGAAATTGGATTTCATTTTGGGCCCAAAAAAAAAAAAGGGCCTACAGTACAACTTGTCTTTGCACCTGCCTGCAATTATGCGCGCATTTCCAGCGACCGTCTCTGTTATTTTGGCTCGCACTAACAAGGTGACTTCTACCTTACCGTCTTTGAATGTTTCAAGTAAAGGATTGATGAGATAGCAGAAAACTATTCGCTTGGCTAGTTCATGGTTGATAAAATAAACCGGTGTAGCCTAAAGACGAGAATGCAAAAGGTTTCGCTTTCAAAGACCAAGTGCACTAATCTGGCTCGTTAGTTCTTCTTCAATGTGTATCACAACTTGGTCTGATGACCCGTCGCGGACCTGGTCTTCTTGTTGCTGCCGCTCCTGACGTTGTTCTGATACAGATGTTACCATCTGTGGATGCTGATGCTGTTGGGAATTAGCCGGGTCTCCATTAACTTCATGCAGTGGGGCATGTCCACTAGGCTGCGGTGGATCATCGCCATCGGGGTTGGTAGTGGGGCTTGTGGGGACAAAACATCTACAGAGAGGACACGTTGTGTTTGATTGCAGCCAATGGTTTATGCACTCAATGTGAAACACATGCTTGCATGATGGGATTTGAAGTAACTCCTCTTTGATCTCGAACTCGCCCAAGCACACACAACACCTGTCAATCATATTCAGGAGTTTTACACATTAAGTTTAAATAAAATAGAAACACAAATTCAGATCTTAGAAACATATG
This sequence comes from Bruguiera parviflora, assembly GCA_019804595.1. Lineage (NCBI taxonomy): Eukaryota > Viridiplantae > Streptophyta > Magnoliopsida > Malpighiales > Rhizophoraceae > Bruguiera > Bruguiera parviflora. The sequence goes on along the minus strand of CM034058.1, from coordinate 280,549 downwards.
CAATATATTTCAGACAATGTATCGTGAAAATGCAATGTTAATTAATTGGCTAAACATAAATTGAACCGATTCTGTTGGGGTAGAATAGAGTGGAAAGTTGTCGGAGGACAGTCTAAATCAATCTTAATTTGTTTCCTTTTTTTTTTTTTCTTCTTTTTGTCTTTTTGGCAGAGCTCAATAATAATTTGTTAACTACAAATGATTTTGTTGAAAACCCGGATAGAGTCTAAATAAACAACAGATACGTGATTTCAACTTTAACACCACGCCTTGAAATAATAAAATCTTTAAATGGGTGTGAATCACCTAAATATTTTGTAATTTTTTTGACTTTTTTTTTTTTTGTTCGGAATATTTTATATCCCCAACAGATTTCTTTGTCTTCTTTATTCTTTATTCGTTTTTTGTATTTCCCTTTGCTAAGGGGGAATCTGCATACTGCGGTCGTTTTGAGGTAGCCATGCGAGCGAACAATCTTTGAGCATTTTACATATCTTATGCCAAGCTGCAGGGATTCGATCGGGAGACCCAAGTTGGAGGGGCTATAAACGGACAGATAAGCCTAATAAAAGCCCACTCAAACCATTGATTTACACTCTAAGAATATGGAATATGGCATGGTGATGATGGTATGCTTTGTCTAGTCACCACAATCAAGTTTTCAGCATACGTCTTGTAAAAAGCATAAAATCTCACCTTATAAAGTCCAAGGAATCGAATTATCTCATGGTTTTTTTTTTTTTTTTTGACTTTTACCTCCTGCAACTTCAAGCTTTTTGGGGGGGGGGATATAATATTATAAGACGTTATTTGCTAATATAATTTAGCTCTCTAGTAATAGGAATGCACTTTGGTCGATTCAATAAGACCATCGTAGAAAATGAGAACTTGTAAATGCTCCTATATTCCCAAGTAGTTTGCGTAGAATCTTTATAATTTTACCGCCCCAGGTACCGAAGAGCTGAAAACATTTACGGTGTTTGAACCATAAGAAAACGAAGTTCTAGAATCTAAAGGCAACATTGTCAGTATCAAATATTTAGAGAGCTGCTGGCTGTGTCAATGTCTATATGATAATAAGATTGTGACGCGACATGGCATAGCTACTGGCATTTATTTCCTCATGCCGGAAGGGAACCAGCTGTGTATTTTAATGACTGCATCCATAGCTTGACCACATAATAATATATCAATATCCCGACGAAGTGAACTTACTGTGAATCCCTTCTCCTCAATTCTTCATCAAACGAGACGGTTGGAAGCTTGTCCTTGGGCTCTTTCTCGAACCCTGTCTGATCGGAAACCTACAGGAAATCAGAAGTTATCGTTTTGAGTTTGCTAAAGCGAAGTTATTGAAATTCAACTTCACGCTATTGGGTTACTTTAATTGCCCCAATGCCTAGCTCGATTCTCTTGTACTATTTATGTCTGAGCAACAGTGCAAGAGAGAAAGAGGGAAGACTTACGAAGGAGATGTATGAAGAAGCTCGAGTGGAATTTCCTGGTGGAGACGATGACAGAGTGGAAGCCCTCCTCTTGAGGTAAAATAAGTAAAACAACAGAAAGAGAATGATGGAGAAAAGGATGGGAATTGAGAAGATAAAAGCCTGGTAGAGTCTAAGTTGAAGCGCTAAAGAATAGGGATGTTGGCTTGGAGTTTGAGGAAGAACCATCAGTGCCCCCACAAAATTCTAAAGCATAGAATAATAATAATAATAGTAATTAATAATTAAATAAATAAAAGGGTTTGTAGCTAGTTCATGGCGAAGATAGGAAGGCATGCGAAGGGCAAATTACAAGTCGCCTTGGTGAATGAATATATATGGAGAGACACAGAAGCTTTTATATCAAGACAAGGAGTAATTAGTTAATGGTGGAGGATACATTAAATTATGCCAACTTGATTAAATTATAAGCCATCGAATATCTTTTGAAATCAATTAAGGGCGCATGCTAGTACATATGCTTTTAAAAAAGGTATTTCCTAAGAATGATGGGACAAGCCCGCGTCTCTCCATTAAAACATGGGTCCTCTCACCGAGCACTTACACCAATTTGCCTTCATTCCGGAAGGATGGACCCGGTTATAAATGCGTAGGACTAAGAATATGGTCCGTCGATAATGTGACCATGATAATGTGTGTTCAATGCATCAAGGTCGATTTGGCAAAAGCCAGCGTTAGCCATAGTAATATATGTGCGACTCGCAAAAATCAAGAGCTCGATGGATAGTTCGTAACCTGCAGCCAGGTCAGATCTGAAAGATTGATAGTTAACACCATCTAAATGGAAAGAGTAGATGGGGTTGGAAAGGTGGGTTTTGATTCAACCTCAACTAACAGTTGACAGGTTTCTCTCTTCTACATTATAGCCAGGTTCCATACCCAATTTTATTACAGCAATGAAAGCCTCTAATTAGTCAACCGGTTGGGTTATGATAACTGAATGCCACAAACTTCTTGCCTTTTGTATTCGAGTTTTAACGAATTAATTCTCATTTTTCTGTCTTTCGGCCTCCTCGGCAACTCTAAAAACACATTTCTTTTTGTTTGTTAAGGCACCTTCAAGGCGAAGCATTTTCATGAGAAAGAATTCTCCTTTTGACTACTTTTTGGCTCAATTGCCAACTTTTGGCATTATTGCATGCTAGTCTCGGTTCAACTAGATGTCTACTTAATTCTGTTAAAAGGCAAGGAATTAGAAATCCACAGATTTTCATTAGTCCGGTGGCTGCCACTATTAAACTAATCTGGCGGACCGAGTAGGTTGATAGTTAGGCCATGCCCCATCGCTAGACGCAAAAACTGTGCGCTGGGTCTTGGTTCCACATTCACGACACATTTGAATCAGAAATGAATCGGCAATTCAGCGCTGTGGACATCTTGCAATTAGCCCAGTTCTTGTACCGTCAGGCTTTTTAGTCCCTTTGGGTCAACGGGTTATATAGGTAATTTGGCTAATTCAAGATCCATATGATTAGGGAGAGACGCTACGCTCATGTAAGAGCTCTTTTTTTAAACCTCCTTTTTTTTTTTCACTCCTTTGTAATTCGTTTAGCCGAGGCAAGTTAGTCTTATTATCTCCAGTAACTCTTGTTTGAATTTCGGCTTTAATTTAACGTGTTTGTTATTATTTCATACTTTATGATCTTTCTCGATCCAGCTTGTCCTCCTCTCTAGGCTGTTGCTGAACGTGGGTACCTTTTTTTTTTATCCCCACTTTTAGTTGACGATGAGAACTATAGGAGGATGTCACTGCTGTTGTTGGTAATGGTGGACAATGACAGACAGCTCTATCTCTCTCTCCAAGTGTGCAAGAGATAAGATCCAAGGTTACACCGCCAGATCAGATTCTCCACATAAGATAATAATTTCTCATGTTCAATTCCACACTTTCGTTTTGACAGCTCAAAAAAAGAGTGCTCCACTATCGTTTTCTAATACACCCTTTTATATTGGCAGCCATAGAATCTTTTCAAAACGAGAGGTGTCCGCGTAAACATGATTATGTGACGACCCAAATCCTATCTGACGCCCTTTACCACTTTGCACTTGAATGTCATTGGCAGAGCCCGACGCCTTCCGACTGCGGATTAATGAAAGTTGTTTCATCCTTGCAAACAGTGCTCTCCAAGAAGGATCAACAGTACTTGCCGTTGCTCAAAGTAAGTTTTCCAATATGAATATCCGGGAGTGAGATCCTTTATGGAATTTCATGTCAAAGAAAAGGAGAGAGGCATGCCTGATAGTCCAAAAGCTGGTTCTAAGTCACAACTTAGGGCAAACAGGTTTGACCCAAACAGTGAATTTGAAAGAGGTTTCAACTGCATGGACTATTAACTTGGTCTCTACGATCCAGACGTGAGGCATCAATTTGAGTCGAGCCCACCGATGAACTGCTACCCCATTGCCATCCGATATAGTTTTCCAGGGTTAAAGTATCGAGAACTCAAACTCGCTCCCTGCTCCCTGACTAGCACAGGGAAAGCGGAAACTCCCATTCAACTCCAAATACCAGAAAGAAAAGTACGCGCAGCTATTTGTGATTCCATTATAGGTTTTGGGATTTTGGTAATCGCCATTATCATCATATATAACCCCTAGAGCGTGGAGCTCCCACTACATTAGTCCACCTGTACTGCAAAATCTACTGAAGCTCAACGGTAACATTGTTGATCAGATCATTTCACAAAATTATATTGAATTCAAATGATTAGGAACAATTCACATTCAAATAGCTGCTATTACTCCTTTTCTTCCTCTATCCATCTTCTTCCTCTCAATCTGAACAAAAGAGATGACAGATCAATCTAATGCTTCCTCTTTCTTATTTTAAAACTGCTTGATCTAACGAGGTCATCATCTGTGTTGAGCATTGCCTCAAGAACCACAATGGATTCCGGTTTGGTGAAGTAGGTAAAGAGAAGGTAGGTACCATCAAGGTAAGTGTTACTCTCCCCAGCTTTGTTTTTCTTCTTGATGCTATAGGCCAGCAGTTTGACACCCCAGTTGAATAACTCCACGTACACGTCACCACCGGCAACAAGTAGCTGCAGGAGGATCATTAGGAATGAGCAGGGTCGTACTATGAAGCAATATGGGCAGATTGTGATTGGCAGTTCTATTCTTGATTATACTACTTAAAAGTTGATGTCACTTTCATTGTAATTTACAAACAATATATTACCTAGCATTAGCAATAGTGTATGCAAATCCTTTTCATAGCTCAAAATTAAAACTTGCAATTCATGCAATAAAAAAAGGATCATCTTTTGCAATGGGGTTTTCGATGAGATCTTGTTCTAGTTCAAGGTTTCTAGCTTAAACCATCGATGGCGAATCACGGTACAATTTAAATTTCAGCAAAATCCAAACAATATACCAAAAGATCTCTGAGTTTTGAAATCATAATTGCTGCTTACGAGAACACAAATTCACTCTGTAGATGGTCGGATATACAAATGCAGTTTCACATCTGTTTTCACAAAGAGAGACTATTTCTGGGATGCGAAGCTTTACAACTTTAACTTTACCATTACACGAAGCTCACCCTTTAATATTCAATCGAACAAAAGTTGAGAGACCGTATTGGCAAGATTGGCGAAGGTACTTATGGTCTTGTAAACCAAGTCTCCTTCAAATCGTGGAAAATCAGTTGCCGTCAAGAAATTCAAGCAGTCCTAGGATATGGTGATGGTGTCTCCCCCGCGTCTAAATAGTTTTTCTTTGGTTCTGTTCTGGCATCCCTCTTTCACGGGTGAATTATACAATGAAATAATTTTTTCTTATATATATATATATATATTATTAATCATTAAAGATTTCCCTATCCTTAAATATTACGTGTACCTTCTTGGCCTCCCCTACAATTTGTTTTCAAAAGCCTAAAAAGATACGAGAAAACAAGGAACCCCTGAGAAGGACCAGCCCATATGCTACTGCTGTGATGCTAACTTTTGACCGTCATTCTAATTTCGTTCGGTTGAAGAGACTGAGACCAAGCGTGCTATTGGTCACACCGGATTAAATTATCAGTCGAAGGTTAAGTGCTGAATCATTCATCCAGCGGTTTTAGAAGAGGCATATATTTCCTTAACAACAGTCGAGCACGATCCGTACAGGTTTACCGCGGAGGAGGGCATCAACCTTCGCATTTTAACTCGAGACGAGGAACCTTCGCATTCTAACTACAATTCCAGTCAGCAAAGGGCCAGGTTCGCACATGAACATATGATCCAACTTCTAGGACGTTGTTATACTAAAATACAACTTTGCAAGTGACAGTCCGCTTAAAAACACATCTTTAAACTTTTTGTTTTCTTCTTTGGAACAGATTATTTCTTTAAACTTCAGAGAGAGAAACATTCCCTCCGCAGTGCTTTCCACTTCTACCCTCTGGATCTATTCTAAAAGACCAACTTCTTCAAACCATTATAATGCCGGGCAACGGGTACGCGCATCTCTTTTTAGGAAGATTGGGACGCGGTGACTGGAGCATGTAAAAGATGTAGAAGGGTTGATTCTGATCTTATCCATCAGAGCCACAAAGATCGGTTTCGTTATGTGCAACTACTTGGGTTTCGAGGGACAGGACAAAGGACATTGAATTGTATTCGGCCAAAAACAAGGCCTTGTGGAGGCCTTACTCAGCATGCACAAGTCCAGCGAGGATCGCACATTCTATAAATACTAGGATGACAGATAAAAAGAACAACGCAAATGGAGGATGGCCAAAAGCAGAGACTCTACTCTATAGTTTCTGGTCGCTACTTGTGTCCATTCCCAGGTTCAATACAACCCCTGGACGTGTTTTGGCTTTGGAAGCCTTATGTAATGGTTAGTTACAATTGAGAAGATACCTCCCGACTTCCCTAGACGCTGTTCTGCAGTAGCCATTCTTCATCTCAGATTATGGTCATACCTAGTTTCGCTCAAAATCCAAGATCGAAGGTCGGGCATTCACCCATTTCCTCTCCATGGTTAAGCTGCTGAAAATTCTCCCATTTATTGTCATTAGGACTATAAAGACCATGGGCACCTACTGAACTTGACATGGCAGAACTAAACTGCTTGGTGGTAGCTTCCATGTTGTTAAGTTGAAACTGCACAAAATGATTTTCAGGAAAGGAAAAACAAGTTACTAATGCCCAAAGTTGGCATCCAAAAATCAAGTAGAAAAATAGCTCATTTGTGCTTGTACAGATTTAGAATTTAGGTACAAGTCTCTAGGAACAGTACAATGCAAACCTGGTCAGAATTTCCACTTTCACTGTCCTTCTGCAGTTGACTACACATAACAGCAGATACAACTGCAATATTTCAATGTAGGTTATACTAACACAAATTTGAATAATTAAAATATAATTAAATGAGAGAACCAGAAAGAGTTGAGAGGCAACATGTTCCACTGAAATTTACCTTTGGAACCAGTCTCGTTGAATCCCGTGACATCCCCACCTTCAGCAAGCCCTCGATTGGGAAATAGTTCTCCAAGTAACTGGGAACCCTCGGAGACATCCAAATCTGCATCTGAAACTTGAAGCCCCTTGACAGAGGAACCATGTGCAGTCATGTCATCACAGCATGAGACAACATAGTCCGGAGCTTTGACCTTTCGGAGAATGGCCAAGATTTGATGGGCTACACAACAAAGGTGATGATGAGTCTTGGGGAAAAAGAATGGAAAGCATTAGGATCAGACCCATAGATGAAAAATAAGTTATGATCATGAACCATATGTGCAGATTTCGTTCCATGCGGCAATGCAAAATAAATATATGCAAACTAATATTCTCACTAAAACAAAGTACTTGAGTTCATTAGTACACTACACAGGCATGCTGAGAGTCTTTGTCATGCAGAATTCCATAAAGCTGACACAATATACTTTCAGACATGATAATATGCCAAATGAAATAAAACATTTAAGCAGGGATGTATACCATCACGTAAATGTTTGTTTGTGGGAACAGTCTGGCATAATTCTGTCCTGTCAGCACTAGACATGCTACTTGAATCTGTATCTTCTGTCGGGCTATTGTAGCTTTGACACATTCCTGTCATTGAAGTTAGATTACAAGGTAGAAATAACACAAAGAGGGGAAGTTCACAATCACCAGTAATGTAACACCATAAGAAGTCAGTGGTCCAAATTGATATATTCTTTGCTAGCCAACCTTTCATCACAGGTCTGTTGTTTCTAAGATTATTCTGATCTCCATACAAAATCCTTGCTTTCCGAGAAACATTGAAATTATCTCTTTGTATGTTGAAATCCCTTACAGCTTGGTTTTCTTCTTCAAGTTCTCCAATTTCAACTAAATGAGCATCAAATGCCATTGATTTTCCAAATTCTACTGTCTCATCTTTTCTGAGGAATTTAGTTTCCAAAAGCTTCCTGCTTGAATCATATAGCATAATCTGAACACAGACCCATGCAAAAAGTGTAATATCAACATCAACTCTTCCATTGCAATCAAAACTGGTACTGACTTTTATAAGTAAATAAAGTGTGTTCAGATAGGATTGTAATCAAAATAATATGACAGACAAATAATTAAAGGAATGTGGGTTGAGAGCAAGAACCACTTTAATCAACAAACAAGATTGATTGGCTTTGCAAAGAATAGCAGTTGAGTTCTAGAATTAACCTGTCTCCCTAGAGATCCAATATTTGATAATCTCAGGAAACCATCATGATACTTCTTGGCCTTCTGTGTGATGTGTGTGGTGTACAAGACCTGCCATTCTAATTTAGAGATGAAGCATGTTAACTAGGAGAAGTTCTATAAAAACAATGCAAGTAGAACAAAGAGGACAGACATAGGGAATCATTCACACACTGCACCAAGAAAAAAAAATCTGCCTTACCTCCTTGTGTGATATAAAACAAAAAGAATAGGCATAGACAAAAACAACACTCAAGGGTATTTCAGAATAGAAGAAACAATTATCAACAGTCCCATAGGATGTGTGATTTCTAGAACTCTAAAGTTGGTGACCCACCATTATCGATGGTGACATCACTTTTGCACTGGCCAAACAACGCTTTGGTCTTTCCAACAACATTGCAATGGTTTTGTTGAAAATTCAAGTTTGCTGATTGTTTGTGGTCTTCCTCAAGCTCTCCAATTTCAACCAAATAGCCATCAAATGATATTGATTCACCAGATTGCATCATTTCATCCTTCTTAAGGAACCTGCTGGCCAGGACTTTCCTGCCTTCATCAGACAACACTACCTGAACAGGATCCAACTAAAGGATGAAAATTTACACGTTTGTTTAAAATTCTGAAATGTTATGCTTAAAAAAGAATTTATGGCCATGCCCTTAAGAAGCAAAGATTGGCCTTCCATTTACAAAGAGGCTTGTAGAATTAAGAAAATCTAAAATATATATATATATATATATTTGGGGGGAGGGGGAATCAACCTGCCTCCCAAGGGATCCACTGATATTAATTTGCAGGAAACCATCACGATACTTCTTAGCCTTCTGAGTCACTTGTGTAGTATAAAGAACCTGCCACACTACTTCAGAAAGGAATGATATTTAATAGAGCAACGCAGGCTTACCTCACGCACATGCACACACAGAGGGAGTGATAAAATTGTGAGAACACAAGAAGGCATGTATGGCGTATGGAAGCAACTGGTATCTAAATGAAAAGTACGGTGCTTCAATTCTCTATCATCCAAACACAGACATCCAAGAAAATAACAACCGAAGCAGAATGAAGCCAAGAATTAAACATGAGAATCTCGAGCATTTTCTCTACAAGTCCACAACTAACCTCTTGCACTTGGTTCTGGTGTGTCTAGATCGCTCTGTGGTCCTCCATACCTTTGCATTTCCTTCTTCTTGAACTCTAAAAATAAGCAAATGTTAGCAACAATTCCGGGCTCCAACAAACTGATCTAATTTATGACCGTTATGATTATAGAACGGGTTAAATACATTTTATCTCCCGCATGTTCAAATTAACATTAGAATAGCAGGCAGTAAAATGGTAAAATGCATTTAACCTCTGATCATTTTGCGTGAAGGGCTCAGACTCCCGGCGACCCACGCCATTTTCTTCCCCGGTTCATCCTTTCTACCTTCTAAAGGACCGGAAACAACAGAGAAAGATAAAGAAAGTTAAAAAAAAGAAAAAGAAAAGGAAAATTCAAAATTATTATTGACGAAGAAGAAAATGCAAAAAGCTAATACTGATTTGATTTCAAACTACCAGAAGCAGAAAACGAAGGGCTTCTAAACTTCAGTCTAGGCGGCGTTTCAACGATTTTTCTCGCTCTCGCTCGAAAGCTCGGGTCGGATACTAAAGGCTTATGATCGCCGTCGGGATCCCCGACGTCGACGAGATACGAACTAAACGTCAGCGTTTCGCCGGAATTAACAGCTTCTTCATTTTTCAACATCCTGCATTCCAGTAGCTTCTCGCAATCATCGAACAGCTTGACCTACGCAACCGATTTGAAAAGAACCGAAAAAGACAAACAAAATCATCTTCCAATTGCAAAGCTAGAGAATTGAGTTAGATTGGATTTTTAATGAATATTACTTTGAAGGTTGAATCGGAGTAGGCTCGAAGCTCTAAGAAGCCGTCTTGATAGACCTTCCTCTTTTGCTTCAAGTGCTTCGTGTACGTCACGCTCCATCTCTTCTTATTCCTCTCCTCCTCCATAACCATTCCCAAATCCCAGAGTCACAGAGTGACACGGTAGTGGATTCGATTTAAATTTTTCTTTTTTCCTCTTGTGTTTTTCACTTTGTAGCCGGTGAAGAGCCGCCGGGGCCCCGGGGGGCGGGTGGGGGGAAGATTACAAAAAAACGAAAAACAGACAAAGGATGAGAACGGAGGAAATTAATTGGGCCGGTCTTCTAATGGGCTAGTAGGCCCAATTAGACTCGATCCAGGACTAGCCCAATCTTAAGATCAACGTTTCACGATGGCCAGTCAAAAAAAAAAAAAAGTAAAAAAAGGTTTTGGGCTAATTTAAAACTCTTACCATGTCGCGGCAACAAAGTGTAATCCGTTATAAATTACGCGATATTAATATGATAAAATAATAATAATAATAATAATAATAATAATATTATTATTATTATTATTATTATTATTATTAAACCAATAAATTATAATTTAATGATATAAATAAAAACACAATAATACAGGGAGAAATGGATGGGAAGAAGTTAATTACCGATAGTGTGTCTAAATAAAATTTGCAGTAGCTCACAGATTTGCTTTGGCCGGAGAGGGATCGGTGATGATGTGTCCATTTACTATTGGCGCGGTCCATGGCCGAGAGGTAGTATACCTACCCTACCCAATAATTTCTCCAACGATCGCGCTGCGATAACATGACCAACCAACTCGTCGACATCGTCTCTTTTAATTTTCTCCGCCATCCCAGCCGCCGTCCATCCGGCCAAATCGCCACCATCTGTGGATTAAAGCTCCTCCCTTTTCTTCTTACAAACGGCTGAGTTTTGAGATTTGAGGGGCCGCCCAACTCTTTTGTTGGTAAATTTATCGCATATTACTCCCGGTAAATTCATAGTTCCTAACGGCAACGTCGCCGACACTGGGATTTCAAGGTCAGCCCTTTTTTCAGGTACGTGGGGCATTTTATTTATTTATTTATTCATCTATTTTTAGGTTCTCTCTTCTTTCAGTTTGATTCAATACCGACGTATGTAGCATGTGATGTTAATATTGGGTCTGTCTGTCGAGCCAACTATGATTTCAATCTCGTTTTGCGTGTTGGGATATTGTAATTTGGTTTTATATTGCAAGTAGCGGCTTCACTGTAGCTAAAGAACCTGAACCCGGATGAAGGATTCAATTTTTGAACTTGGCTAAGCTTCGATCATTGGGTTTATTAAACAAGTTTTGAGTTGATTGCTTAGATTAGCTTCATGATTTTGAGAATTTTCTTTTCTTTTTGTTTGGATATATATATATATATATCAAATCATCAGCAACTACAGCCTAGTTCTTGAATGTGCAGCTGTAGGCTTTCAATATAGCCTATAGCTTATGATATTCCTTGGCAGAGTTGCAATGAATTGCAGTTTAATGCATGGTAAGGAGATGAGATCTCTCAATTTAGTAGCAGATTATGCATATGTGATCAAAGAAAGCAACCTCATTTTTCATAGCATCACTGAGTTGTACTGTTTGTGATTCCATCACGTATGCTTTCATCGTCTTGTCTGGATATTTACTTAATACTATTTATTGCACTTCTGGATGCTGGAATGTACGAAGAATAGAGACTATTTTTTAAATTAAATGGCAACGGCACTTTGAATTACCTCACTAACCTCCAAATGGCATATGTTTTTAAGGAGTTTTAGCAAAGGTTTATACACATGGCAAAAGCCTGCCAACTCTATTTGGAAAAACTTTAAATGTTTTGCATATCTGGCCACAGAAAGACTATTTCCCATCACAAATTACTCATATTGTGTGGTTATTCTAAATTTGGGGCATTGTAAGGAAATATGTTACCTGTTGAATTTCAGAGGTTCTAGAATCACAAATTGTTGCTTGACTACGGAACATTCTCCAATGTAAATTATGCTGCTATGGCCTTTTGCTTCCCAATCTGAATGCTAGCAAGGACAACCAATGCTGTTAGTCGGAGAAAGCTAGGCCACTTGTGCAGAAACTATGGGGGATGGCAGCACTGGCACTGGTAACAGAAGCATCACACCTAACACTAACAACAATGAGAAGCCAGAATGGCTGCAACAGTATAATCTTATCGGCAAGATTGGTGAAGGCACTTATGGTCTTGTATTCCTGGCAAAAACCAAGTCTCCTTCAAATCGCGGAAAATCAATTGCCATCAAGAAATTCAAGCAATCCAAGGATGGTGATGGTGTCTCCCCCACTGCCATCCGTGAAATCATGTTGCTTCGTGAGATTTCACATGAGAATGTTGTGAAGCTTGTTAATGTACACATCAATCATGCTGACATGTCATTATATCTGGCTTTTGATTATGCCGAGCATGACCTTTATGAAATCATTAGGTATCACCGGGACAAGCATGCACATGTTGGTATCAATCAATATACTGTCAAGTCATTGCTTTGGCAGCTGCTCAATGGACTGAACTATCTGCACAGCAATTGGATTATACATCGGGATCTAAAGCCATCAAATATCTTGGTTATGGGTGAAGGAGATGAGCCTGGAGTTGTCAAAATTGCTGATTTTGGACTTGCAAGGATATATCAAGCTCCCTTGAAGCCTTTGTCTGAAAATGGGGTTGTGGTAACCATTTGGTATCGTGCACCGGAGTTGCTCCTAGGGGCGAAGCACTATACAAGTGCTGTTGATATGTGGGCTGTTGGATGCATTTTTGCTGAACTTTTGACTTTGAAACCACTTTTTCAAGGGGCAGAAGCAAAGTCCGCACCAAATCCTTTCCAGCTTGACCAACTTGACAAGATATTCAAGGTCTTAGGCCATCCTACTCTAGAAAAGTGGCCGACACTGGCAAGTCTTTATCATTGGCAACAAGATTCACAGCATATCCAAGGGCACAAATATGAGACTACTGTCCTGCATACTGTCGTGCATCTGTCTCCAAAAAGTCATCAATATGACCTCCTATCCAGGATGCTTGAGTATGATCCTCGAAAGCGAATAACAGCAGCACAAGCCCTGGAGCATGAGTACTTCCGAATGGAACCTCTGCCAGGACGCAATGCCCTTGTACCATCTCAGCCAGGAGAGAGGGCCATTAGTTACCCAATGCGTCCAGTGGACACAAATACAGATTTTGAAGGAACTACAACTCTACAACCTCCACAACCAGTTTCCTCTGGGAATGCAATTTCTGGGGGCATTGGAGGCCCACACGGAGTGACAAACAGGTCTGCACCTCGACCAATGCCTGTTGGCATGCAGAGAATGCAACCCCAAAGCATGCCGTATCCTCCACCTCCGGCAGGAATGGGTGGTGGAATGAATTCAGGCAACATCACAATGCCACGGGGTGTTGCTGTCCAGACCCATCAACCAAATCTGAGAAGAAAAGAACCCCCAGGAACGGGGACTGGATACCCTTCCCAGCAGAAATCAAGGCGCCAGTGAATTGAATTTCCATAAAACAAACAAAAAGTAAATGGTGGTGGCCTCATCTTTCCATCAGATGGCTTATTTGCAATTCTCACCAGGAGAAATTGAGGCTACATATCCAGGTTGCAAGATTGTGTCAGGCAGGGTCAAAAAAGGGAAAAATTAAATCTTGTGAGGAATGACTCTACAAGGGGCTTGCATCTCATCTCATACCCTTTTAACCTGCATGATTTGTACCATGGAAACTGATTTCATCCAGAAAAAAACCTGTTATATTACTAGTGAAGCTGAACGTACCTGTAACGTTTGCCAAGCATGTATCTCAGTTTGAGAGAGCAGAGGGGCTACATTCTAGTTTGCGCTGTGCTTTGTTATTTTCACCAAATGTTTGTTGTCTACAAAGATTACACGACTTCGCTTGCATTGGATTTCAACCGCATGGGGGACCAGAGTATCCTGCTGGATATTGGAAACAAGCATGAGGTGCGTTTGGGCTCTTTTCAGGCTCGATCCATTATGATTTAACTTTTTCTTTATTTTAATCGAGACTTATCGTTTCCAAAGCGCTCACGGTTTGGTCATCGTTTCCGTCCACTGACCATCAAGCTCTCGGCAACTGACTGAGAAGGTCCAATTGTCGTCAAGTGTTCTAGCTTATGGCTTTCTTTGGGTGTGGGTTGAAAATTTTAGCAAGTCGAGCGTACCCATCTCCAATCCCTTCCCAAGGAGTAAGATTGAGTACCTCCCTTTTTGTTTTTATTTTTTAATTTTTCGAGTAGAAGATTGAGCAACCTGTACCCTTGTAAGGCGGAAAATTAGGCCCAAACTTTGGGGCCAATCGGTGCTTAAACAAAAGCTTTGGGCCCTCTGGGGCCGATCTGCCCATGATGTTGGGAATTTTTGATGACCTTCCCGTGGAATTGTGTTAGATATATATATATATATATATATATATATATATTGTCTGCTTTTGGACCGTTCTAGTTTTTGGTGGGGGACAAATTTCATATTGAACGAATCTATACGGTGATGGCAATTAGGACCCGGGAGGGCTGTTCGAAAAACAAGAACAAAACAGACACCAGTCACAGTGGTTAAAATCACAGATGCTTGACATTAGCACTCTGTATTTATAGCATTGACTCGGTCCACAGTTAACAGGAAAAGTCAGAAAACATGGATACAATTAACCTTTGTACCAGAGACATTCAATTGAATCGAAGATAGCATTACTTTTCTTTTTTTTTTTTTTTTGTACCACTTTGGATCACCAGTGTTGTGTTTGGGTCTGAACCTGCGGTAGATCCAACTATTCTGGGCGCACCCCGCTAGCACGGCAATTTTAGGGGGCACGGCCATCGGCTTCATGTCCGTTGACAACAACTTCTGACAGCACAACCTTCCCGCTGGTTTGCCTCGACGCGACCTGCTTCTTGGTGGGCTTGTAGTAGATGCCGTACAGTACCAGTTGGGCAATTGCAAATAGCGTACCCAGCCCATTGGGAATCTGAATTGGGAAAACCACAGCTGGCCCGTGTTAAACTAAACAGGCACCGACAGATCTTAAAATTGAGAAAATGCACACAAACCCATACCAATGCTTCCCATTTCCCAGCATTGCTAAAACAAACCTGCAATTTGGCCGTCTTGAGTGGCTACTTCAGCGCGCGGAGTCCACTTGAAAGTGGGGCTATTCGTGACGGGATAATTTGGTAACGTACACCTCTGACTCACATGACAACTGGGTCCCATTCCCATATGACCGATTTCACACGAGATTTATTTGCATTCCGTGCCAAAACAAAAGAGACGGTCAACGTGTTTCTTCGGTAGAAAATTTCAGAGCGCTCCCTAAAGATAGGGAGTTTAATCTCGTTACTGTAATATGGAGCCGACGGCATATTTTAAGACGCGTAAAAGAGTTTTATTTTATGGCTTTCATCTGCCCCAGTGGCCCAAAAGACAACGAGAGTTCTAATTGTATCATGTGAGAGAGAGTGAGAGAGTGAGAGAGAGAGAGAGAGATTACCAGTATGAAGGAGTCAAAACGGAGGAGAGAGTAAACAGTCCAGGCAACTCCATTGCCAAGGGCAGCGAGTGAGAGGAAAAAGGGCATGTACTCCACACTTTTTGTGGTAATCACCAATTTCTGCATCGTAAAACAATCTCATTACCCCCCCCCCAGTTGAGCAAATTATCTACCCTTTTAGATATGATATAGATTATTATCTCTATAAACATTTCGATTTTGAAACGCCAAATTAGAAATTGAGAATAAAAAATTTAAAAAAAAAAATAGTCGAGTACAAAACAGGCACATGCATAAATAATTATATACCTGTGCATTGCATTTTTGTCGTGAGAAACAAAATATTGAAGGCATATCACTCACCACGATAGACAGCGGAGAAGCGTACATCAAGATGTTGAAGATTATGCCCATGATTCCCACAATGAATGTCCTGGTCTTGGTGCCGTGGGCTAGAGTGAGGACCAGAGAGGAAAGGACCGCCATGAACATAACTTCAACAAGTACGAGGAGCAGCACTTTAATCCTCTTTCTGTTGTCCGAGTAGATAACAAAGAGGACCAAGTACAAGAGCTCAATAGCTGTCCCACACCCATTTGTGGTCACGACCAACCAGCTATTAGGGTGCACCATGGGCAGCCCGTACAGGACCCAAACCATGCAGTTCACCAGGGCCGCAAGGTATGGGTCCGGTGAGTATTGCTCCACTGCCTTCTTTTTCCATATCCGAAGAAAAGTTGGCCTGAGAAATAAATTCAGGTCATTACAAAAGCATAAACTACCTCAGACGTATGTGTGTGTGTGTGTGTGTGTGTGTGTGCGCGCGTGAAAAATAGAGAAACCAGCTCTATCACATCACTTCTGGATCAGCTATAACAAAAATTGTAAATCATGAGGGTGTCTGTAAACTAATTCGAAATCACGGGATAATAAGAGGGGTCTTGGAAATTTTGAAAAATGCTAGTAGTTAAAACTATGGGAGGGCTCAGAATTTAAGACTTTCATTATTAGGCATGACTCCAGCATCACTAGACTAAAGTTGCATGGTACTACAATCATAGGGAATGGGTTTACAAAGGAAACGATCAATTCGCTTGAATCCTTGTGGACATGGGCAGTAGTGTCGTTTGTCAACGGTGTTTACACTAGGGAGTGTCATCTACATATTAACGGGCACTTACGCCGGAGACAAGAACAGGATGACTGATATGACGTTCCCTGCGAAGAAGCATGTACAAAACAAAGCCAACATTAGACAAGATGGTCAGAAAATTTTTCTCCTCTCCAACTGACGCCAACCCAAGAACAACATGCAATGAAAATCCTCGGCATAAACAAAACTAAGGAAACCCACTTAAATGAAACAGAAAAAGAACAAGGGAAGGAAGGAAGGAATGAACTCACCAATAATGCCAACAATATCTCTAAGAATGCCTAAAGAAAACATGGCTACGGCCAAGAACAGGCGGGGTGACAAGAGCAAAAGAGAAAAGAAAGAAAAATGCTATAGCTAGAGAAGTTTGCTTCTTTTAAGGTTATTGATGAGATTAATGTTTGGTGTGAAGATGGACAAAGACTGGAAGCTTCATTTATAAGGGATTGAGTGTGAATCGAGGGGAGGGAGTGGCATGGGAGTTCGGTGGGCGTCTCTCTCGTGAATTTAACTTTAGCAGGTAAATCCAAAACGGGCTTGGTATATGGCTGGGTGGGCACCGCATCGAAGGTCCTTCAAAAATGTCCTCAGGTTCACTGTGTTCTCACAAGTAAAATTAATGATTATGATTTTATTTTATTTAAAAAAAAAAACACCAACAATTAAATTTCTTTTAATTTTAATAATATATGCTTATATATAGACCTCGCATTGCATTTATAGTAGCGTCATGGGATTCTGCCTTAAAATATATTTTGTTCCCAAAGTTCCATTACCCAATTAACCATGTTTCAACAATTCCAAGTTTCAGTAAGGAGTGATTTTTGTTTGGTTTCCACCAAGTCCCCTGAAAAAATGGTAAAAAGAAAAGAGAGGGTGGCAATGGCCTGCACCGACCCTCTCGGCTAGAATCAACCGTAACGTTTGACAGCATTAGCCCAAGAGGTTAACGAAATAGCTAATTACATCATCAACTACTGCCGATCGAGTTAAAAGTCGAGATTCCAATCTTGTTGACGCATTGTTATCTATTGATTTAACTTATTTTTGTACGGGAATTCAATTTCATTTCTTTCTTCTTCTTTTTTTTTTTTTCGTCGATCTTAAAGTTTGAACTTTAATCATCAGAATTAAGAATTAAATTGTTCTACCATTAAATTATGACATTTCGTGTTTTAGTTAATTAAAATATGGGAGAATGAAATTTAAACTCATACACTGAATTTGAGAGATTCTTCCGTAACTTTATCACAACTTTTTGACTATGGTCGGGATGGAGTGAACCGTCCATTTCAACTCATCCACCGACCTAAACGGTTTATAACATCATAGAAAACCAACCGAAAAAGGTGAGAAAATCGTTTAGTGATCGCCAAAAGGCCAAAATCTCAATCTCTCTCTCTCTCTCTCTCTCTCGCTATATGACCTGTGCAGCGTTGCTACTTTTGGTTTCCTTTTTGAAAATTTGAGAAGAACGCAACATTATTACGGTATGGCTCCAGTTCATGAGTTTCTCTTCACATTAAGATGAGCAATTTCATTACCAAAATTATCGTATTGACGATTCGGCTCTTTTTTAATCTGTATTTTTCAACGCATTCAACGTGTAGACCTCCTCTCCCATTATAATCTGTGTGTGTCCCTCCGCTAAATCCACCATTAGTTTACTAGGCCGAATCTTGCCATCGGATTATCTTGCTCTAGATGGAATTTTTTAAGTGGCCTGCTTTCTTAATTTGGCTACCTATTCATCATAAGCTTAACCAGTGAATTTATGACGTACGAGCCATTTCGAGTACGCTAAGTCTTGTTATAATTCACTAGCTGAGAGTCCATTCAACCGTACCCCGTGCTAGCTTTGCCTTCGTTTAGTTGGATTCTTTGTTGCATCGATTTTT
Organism: Bruguiera parviflora; assembly: GCA_019804595.1. Taxonomy (NCBI): domain Eukaryota; kingdom Viridiplantae; phylum Streptophyta; class Magnoliopsida; order Malpighiales; family Rhizophoraceae; genus Bruguiera; species Bruguiera parviflora. The sequence continues at coordinate 261,869 of CM034058.1, read as the reverse complement.
TTTTTTTTTTTTTGACGACGACGACCACAATAATAATAATAATAATAATAATAATAATAATAATAATAATAATATGGTGTCTATGACTTATTAGAGAGTATACAATAAAAATGATATGACCCCAACCCCACCACTGTTTTCACCTATGGCAGTGCAGTACACGGATCTCTCAGTGGAGCCCAAGACCCTTCGTTCAAACTGGATCGATCTCAAATCGCTTACGTTTGCTCCGTGATATGAATGCCTAGCCCTTCTATAGGCATCAATCATTGCAACGAGACTCAAATCTAAATCCACTGTGGGAACCAGGGGCGGCGTTACGTTACATGTCTTTTCGACATGGAGTAGTGGCAGCAGAGTTCAGTCCTTATCAAGGAACGGACATGGCCCCAAATCAACCCTTCCAATGTACCCCAGAGATATTTTTGTTCGGGCCTCAACACTGGGTCTGTCTTTTCAGCGAATCAAATTCTGCCAAAGCATTTCTTCACTTTCTGGATATAAAATTGATGATTGAGATACTACACTGAAAATGAAAGCTACAACAAGTTTGATCATGTTTGTTCAGGTCGCAGGCCTTTCCAATGCAGGGAATGGTGAGGTCTGGCAAGGGAGACCTCCCCGTTAAGAAGGGTTATTATTGCGCAGAGTCATTTGGCATGTTTGGACTAGAACAACAGCTCCACGCCCCTCTCTTTGGCTTTGTTCTATGCTTCCTTTTTCTCTAAGTTCTCCATGATGTGATTGTCTATTTCAATAATGCATTTGGCCCGAGGTTTCAAATCACATTGCAATTGCAATTAGTTGTGGTTGATGGAGTCGCAGCTGGGCTGATGCGGTGCTTCTTCCTTTTTTATGTTTTTTGCCAACATGATGGGGTGCTTCTCTAACTATAGTTATCGAAATGTTACATGTGACATATATAACACAGTTAATGCACAAAACATGTGAATTTGACCTTGAACTCAGAAACAAGACAAGCTAGAAGAATTACCTCAACTTGGTTTGGAAAACTACAGTAGCTCCTAGGGCCAATGGCCGAAAATGAAATGAATGTTATGAAAATAATGATAACGTGTTTCTTGGCAAAGAGAATCATTGGACATTGGTATACGTGGTAAGGAGTGTCTGGTCAAATAAAGGCTAATGACCACGCTTGTCAATCAAGAGCATTATTTGCCTCCTAATTGCTAATCTCCTTTTACCCCAGGTTAGTTCATGCACTGATGCACATTAAAATATGTAATTTGCGTTGGCAAAGTTGCACTCTTCACACATGGAGATGCAACTTTTAATATAGAGTTCGAAGTTAAAATGTAAGATAAAATTGGCCAACTTACAGTCGAGGATATAACTCAAAACCAAGTTGTACGACAATCTTTTTTGCTTTGATTTTGCAAACAATTAATTGATTTTGGTGAAAGGATATCAAAATGTGAGTAAAAGAATCTCAATAACTTGGACAAACTTCGGGAATTGTGTTCTTTTGTAATTTATCATTAGTATTTTCAATTGTATCATGCGATAAGATTCATGTTGAATAATAAGAATTAACTGGTTCTTCAATCCACGCTATGCGCGCATCTAAATAAATTTTAATGTTGATTGTGTTGATATATATATATATATATATGTGCGCGCGCGTATGTATCCTACAAGAGAACAATGAGTTCTTATATGCAAAATTAGTTAATTAGTTCTTTTCTAGTAGGCATTAAGAATATAAAAGCCAAAAAATAAAATTATTCTTCCACTAAATTTAAAATCACAAAAGCAAACTAACTTATCGGAAAGAAAAGGAGGATTGTGAAGGTTTTGGGAATTTCTTTCTCTCACCAGCCATCTCTTCCAATTGTTGAAACTCTTTACAGTTTCATTGCCACCTTTTCTTCTTCTGAGTTTGAACCTATGAATACCAGCATTCATCTTCTTCTAATTACTTCTCATATTTTCTACCCTATGGAAAAGATTTGTCTTTTTCAAATTTCTCCATTATATCATATTTTGGTTAACTCATCCATTCATCGGTCTTATATATTCGTGAAGAATACTAAGAAGTAAGAAGTCTAAAAGTTCAAACATTGTACTTGATAGGCCAATTGTCGGTAGTAAAAAAATTCAAGAGTTACATATTAAATACAATAATTATTAATTATTTTTATACATAACATATTATGTGAGATATTACATCTTAAAGGGTTTTTAGTATTTTCTAATCTTCATCATTAACGCACATTTTAACATTTAATTTCATTTTATTGATAATTATTTTGATTTATTTTAAAGAAGAAAGTCAAAAATTTTAATTATTGATAAAAGTCTCCACTTCTTCTACATTTAAAATTTAGAAAAAAAAATCAGCAAATTGTACTTAATAAATTAATATAATAATTATTTATTACTTTTCTGTATAAGATGCAATGTAAGATATTATATTTTACAAGTCTTTTAGTATTTTTTTTTAATTTTTTACACTAATATATATTTTACTATTTAAATTTTATTTTATTAATAATTATTTCAAAAAAAATTTAAAAAAAAGTCAAAAAATTTTATTATTAATTAAAGATCTCTTTATTTTTTTTTTATATTTAAAATCTTGAAGAAAGAAGATCAAAAATAATTAGAAGATGAATTGTACCGCTAAGATAAGTGAAAAGAGAATCATGTTATATCACACACTTACGTTCTATATACGGAGCTGAAGCGAACCGCCGGAGCCAACATCCCAGAAGGCCTACTCGCTCAGATACAACCTATTCCAGTATGCCATTTTGGCGAAATCAAGAACCGAGACCGAAGGTCCATCACACAGGTTATTTATAAATTGTGTTTTGGATTTCCAATGGTTCTTGAAAAATCCGTTTGGAAACATTTCGAAGTTCCCCACCGTTCATTGGCTCATTGGCTCAAATTAACATTCTCCTTTCCGGTGAACAGCTTAGAGGTCACGGTACGGGCAATCAATAAACCAATTCACGTACACAAGGCAATTGGTTTTCAAGGCCCTAACAAAAATAAAAAATAAAAAATAATAATAATAATAATAATAACTCACCACATTGCAACCTTGACGCTATACATGAACTTCTATGTTACAGAATGTGCACGTGTGGAAGAGATACATATGGAGTAACGCGTTTTCAAATTCTAAAACCCCACTTCCTGGTCGATTCCTTCTTCCTCTTTGAGTTGTGATCTATGAGATTTTCCAGTGAAATAGTTTTCTTGTTGCGAGCCCTGCCCGCTTCTTTCAGTAGCTCAGCTAGCCGGCTCTTCTCATCTTCGAAATCAGGATTGGCAATTCCAAGCTTCTCTTCTCTGAGCTTAAGAACATGCTCCAATATCTCAATTGCATCTCCTACCCTGTTAAAAAGGCCACAACACTACCATCAGACGAATCTATAGAACAAACCCAGGAATCAGTGAAACACCTGGAACATTCAAAAGACAGATAATTTGTCTCCAAAAGCTATTGAAAATCTTCCTTAAGGACTTTCTTCTTGTTAAAAGCAGGAGACGAAAGAGAGAGAAATACACATTCAGGACTCGTTTTGACCATGACTGAAAACCATGCAACAACCCCCCAAAAGACAACTAATTAAAGTAACAAAGGAAAATTCAATGAGGTATGAGCGTAAGTTGGGTCATAAAGAGAATTCCTCCTTCAGTAACAAAATTCTGCAAAACAGATGGTTAGGATACAATTGCCACAAGTTAGTAGTTTGCACTTGATTCAGGGGAAAATTGAGTCAGCTGAACTTAGAGATCATCTAGTACCTCCCCATCGCATCATATGTTGCAGCAAGATTGCTGTATACCCCGAGGGTATCTTGATGACATGGGCCACACTCCTGTTCCAATATTCCTCTTGCTTCTTCAAACAACTCTGCAGCCTCATCTATCTTGAACAGTTGTATGCAGGTCAATCCCATCTGGTTCAGCACTACCCCAAAGAATGCCGACTTCCTCTCTCCAGTGGATCTGAGTTTAGCAACTGCACTGTCAAAAGAGTTTCTAGATTCTTCATATCCCCCAACCATGTAATACATCATGCCCATCCGTGCTTCTATTCCAGCAACAGTACTTTGCTGCCCAGGTTTATCCTCCAACAACTTCATTGCCCTCTGCAAGAGCTTCAATGCTTCCTGGGGCTCTTCCACAGACTCATAAATGGCTGAAATCTCGGTCAAACCACAAGCAATCTCTTCAGCTGGGGTTCCAGGAACAGGTTTTGCACATATTCTAACTGCATTTTCACAGTAAGACTTGGACTCTCGAAGCTTTCCAGTTCTGTGGTATAAGTCAGCCAGGCATACAAAGACAGACACAACCGAAGGATGGTTATCACCCTTTGATGACTTGAAGACAGTGAGTGCCTTCTGATAGGAGAAGACAGCCTCATCAAAGCGACACAGAGACATGTAAATGTTTCCAATGCTGACATCAATGGCAGCAACCTCATTGTCCTGTCCATTAGCAATCATGGACATGCTGGCAAGCACAAGGTGCTCAAGTGCCAACTCATAATCTCCCTTTGCCTCACATATGAGAGCCATCAGCCGTCGATCAGCTGCTTCTTCAATAGATGCCGGTTCACTATGAGAGCGATGAATTTCCAGAGTTTTCTTGCACAATTCTTCTGCTCTGTCAAAGTCCATGGCTTGAACATGGGCCTCAGCCAAGTACCTATCAATTGCCAAACACCAGTTCTAAACACATCATTGGATATTGAGAATTTATATAGGACCACATTTGGCTTTTCATTTATATAAAAATAAAAAATAAAAACACAGCATTTAACCCCTCCAATTGAATTTTAGATGCTTCCTCCACCCAAAAAAAAAAAAAAATCCCAATTCTTCTGCATCAACAATAAGTAGAATTTTAAGTCCAAGCCAATTGACCTTAATAAATTGAATTTTACACACACACACACACACACACACACACACAAAAAAAAACTGAATTTGACACAACTTCACCTAATTACAAAAAGGACAACAAATACAAAACGCCAAAAGAAAAGTGGTGGGGAGGGCAATTTTCACATTTACGTCCGGCAAGCAAGCAAAAGCAAACTTCAAAGTAATATTCTCATGAGCTATGTCACATTAATTAATTAATTAATTAATTAATACAGAAAAACACAAGATCCTACTCAAATCCCAATTTTAAGTAATCCGAATAATGGTGACATAAATTAACCACCGCGTGATAGACAAGTAGCAGTTACTGTAATGAATAGCTTGGCCACTGACTAACCTGCAAGTCTCCCCGACTCTGGGATCGGTGTCACCCAATGCTTCGATCTGAATCTTAAGCCCTTCCTCGTAGCTCGCAATCGACTTGTCTACCTGACCAAGCATCGAGTACGTATCGCCCAACTGCATGTGACCTGAGAACGCCGCGAGCGCGTGATCCATCCCCATCTTCAAGTCCGGCAACGTTGTGGCCCTCTCCAGCACCGGGACGGCCTCCTCGAACCTTCCCAGGCTACAATATATGGCGGCCAGCACGTGCAAGCTCATTACAAGGTCCAGGCTGGGCTCGCCGTCGGGGCCGCATCGCTCGAACGATTTCGACGCCCGGATTGCATATTCCAGCGCCTTGGCGGGGCCCTCGCCGGAGGCGATGGTGCCGCGGGCGAGCTTAAGGAGGAACGGGCCGAGATCCGGGTTGTCGAGGGAGGATTCTGAGAGGAGCTGGGGGTTCGGGGAATCGGGCGGCGGTTTCTTGGCGGAACGGGTCGGGGATGGCTTGAATCGGGAAGGAGAGGGAGATGGGGGCTTCTTGTTGGGCGTTCTGGGGACGGCGGGTTCGGGTCGGGTGTCGGACTGGACTTGGGTCTGGGGTTGGATCTCGGGCACGGAAATGCTGAGAGGCGGTGCATCCGGCGGCGTTTTGACTGAGACTAGATCGGGCATGGTGACTGGATTGCTGGCTTTTTTTTTTTGTCCTTTTCGACTTTTTTTTTTTATAACTTAGAGATTGAAGCGAGCAGGATTACTGACTTAGAGTGAGTGGTTGTGCAATAATGTGTGTGCTAATTGCTAAAAGAGAACAAATTATAAAAGGCTAACCATGGACATAAATGTGATCGAATTTGCATAT
>CM034058.1:240419-255655 GCA_019804595.1 Bruguiera parviflora | reverse complement strand
GGGGGGGGGGGAGGAGGTGGGGGTTAATTAAGCTTAAGCAATTGTTTGTTTGGGTTGTGTGGATCCGAGACAGCGAAGACGAAGAGACGAAGAAGATCCAATAGCCGTTCTTTGCTTTCAGCCGGTGGGTGAGTCCGGTTAGGGGGATACAATGGTCAATTCAATAAGTTGACAGTAGATATTTGCTTAATATTTTGGATACAATCGAAAGGTTTTGCTCTCTTTTTTAACACCGAACCCAAAACTGTGTTTTTTCTTTATATTAATAGGCCAATTTTTTATTTTTTTTAATTCCTCGTCGATTTAATTACAGCAGTTCGGCTAAAGAGACGATACACAGAGATGCCCGAACAATTCGCGATTAACAATGTCGTTTGTTACATTTGTGGACGATTGCATTTATCCCATTTTCTCACCGTTCAAATACCCCATCTCCACTTACCAAATGATGCAGAGGCCGCGTGCGTAAAATGCGAGGTGCTCACTTTTTTTATAAAGATCATGGATCCGGCGGTGAAATTCCGAAGCCAAAAAAAAAAAAAAAAGAAATCTACAAACCTTACAAATAAAACTTCTTTAACATCTCCCCCTTTGCATGCTCACTCTGTTTACTGAAGGTATCACCTTCAACGGTACAGTGCTAGCCAGTACCCTGTCGATCCTTCACGGAGTAGAGCTACAAAGAGTTCCGCATTATTCGTTCCCAATTACCCGTCGCAGAGTGTAATTCGAGCTGCTAAGTACTACACGCACAGATGCACTATTACCGAGAATTCTTCTGGGATCAAAGGCTTCTCCAGTCTCCCCCACGGAAAAAGCTAGTCCGTGGCATTGTGGAGCCCCTCTCCCGCAATAACACTGTAATATTGGTGGCCCCCACCTTTTGGCGGTTCATGTCTAGGATTGGGCCCTGGGTCCTTCTCGTAATCCAAAGCACAAGCCATCTCCACGAGCCCTCTCATTTTCACCCGAGCGGTGATCTTCGAAGCAACCATATTACAGGTTAAAGAAAAGTTTGTCGTGAGAAACAGCAGGTATAAAAGGGGACGTTCTTGTCCACCATCTTCAGATTTTCTTCTCGGAATTAATCAATGGTTAACCTCACAACTATTATTCAATAAAAGTGTTGCATCATATGTATACTCTGGTTACCTCACTTAGCGGGTTTCTAAGTTTCGTGCCTGCCCCCGTCAAACCTGCAACTCCACCCGCGAGAGAAATCGAGAATAAATTTGGAAGATTCAGTTCGCTAGATATTCAGAGCAAACAAGACTGAAATGTACCTAGACGCCGAGAAACCTTGCCAAAAGAGAGAGAAGGAGGCTGTCGTAAGAGAGTAAAGAAAAAGATAAGTCTTCTCTGATTTTATGCTAAGAAATAATATCAGTCTGTCTTATTGAGGAGAATGTTTGGCTCTTAATTTTGAGTAATATAGATTATATTTTAAAACACTCCAACGTTGAACATAGACAGCACCGGGACCTGCAACATTCCATGAGCGGAATCAACACAGAATTGCATTTAATGCCAGAAAGCTTCGTATAAGGCTAACATTGTTGTCTGTTATTTTGACCAAAAAAGACATCGTTGTCTGTGTAAGCTGTATTAGAGGAACTCAATTATCATTAAAAGTAATAAAATTGGGTTTTGAAAAACGAATTAGATGTGATCAGATCAATTATTATGCTCTTTAGATAAAGAATTACCAAATAACTAATGATCCATTCTTGTTCTCATCTCTTGATAGCACAACTTGTTTTCCCGCTGTGGATTGTATGTGGGGTCCTCTCTACAAATTGATAGGGGATCCCACTAAAGTTAGCGACACTTGGGGACAAGCGATCTCTCCAACCCTCCATCGCAGCGCATGTATATATCTTGAAGAGCACTTCTGAATGAAAAATGAGCACGCTTTCAATAACCACATATTGTCAAGATACCAGAATATACGCTCCATGTTGCATGCTTTCTGTATCATGCTAACATTGACCTGGAACAGCTTCTCCAGTGTAAAATTGTATGGCAACAGATAAAGCACGTCAGCTCCCATGAAAAGGGGACCCTGGATAAGAGTATGAAATGTTGGGACTCAAAATCATGGTATTTTAATTAGACGGTGGCAATCGTATTACGTTAGAACCTTCTTTAAGTTGACCACCCAACCTTCCTACCTTATTCCTTTTTCCTCATAGAAATTTAACCTTCTGCCTTTTAGCTTACCTTTAATGATAGCTTAGCGCACGATCGTTTTATTTATAACCTTCTGCCATTGTCTTCAACAATTCCTTGTTTAAACCATTCTCCTTGACAGGCTGCATTTTTCTAATCTACCCAGACCTTCTAACCTCCCAAACTGAAACATCTAGGTTGGAAGTTTTAAACTCCCCCAAACGTTGCAACCTGAGGTTATGGTTCCCGCTGAGATGCCTGTCATTTCAATGCTGAAACGTGATTGACTACTTTTTTCTTTCTTTTTCTACTTCATTTGAGACCGGAGAAAAGCCACAAAGAACTGGCTAGATTACTCTTTTGGCACGTTTGTAGCAATTGTGTAAATACCACCTAATCATTTCGTTAGGGGGAGTCACGTGCCGTGGAGGATGGCAGCCTAGGCTGGCAACTAAGTATATATTTGACGGTCTCAAAAAGAAAAAAAAAAAAAAAAAAAAAAAGGTATACACTTGACAGAAGTTTGCAAGAGATAACTAAGGCCCAGCTGGTTCACAGGTGAAATTCTAGGTGAATTAAATTGGGAGTTTTTAGTTGTGAGCCCATTATAATAAGAAAGCTTGGATCATCTGGCTTTTGTACATTTGAAACTGGATTCATTACATTGGAGCTCATGCTTTGAAATGGTCCAGTAAATATTTGGGCCTAACGCTCCTTCAGTTGGCATTTGGGCTTTAACACTGAGCCCAACGATTAGAAATAACCGCTCAAGTCGGCTTGGTCCAGAAATTGAGATGGGTCCAAACATCACAGCCTTTGATTAAAAGAAAGAAAAATTAAAAAAGGCCAAGGATCAACACGTCAATCACGTAGATCTCTCCAATGACAAGCGACCACGAAGGCGGGATCACGAGGTCGAATTTCATTGGGCGAAAGCTTTCCAACCCGATCTCTGATTGGCCCACGTCATCTTCGATGACATGTTCCTCGTTGCGCATTAACAGGGATCGAAACGTCGAGAAGCGAAACCACTCTCTATAAAAGGCTTGGACGAACTGGATCCGGCTTCTCACGCGCGGCTTTGCTGAGAGACACTCCTATTTCGAATTTGGAGAACACTAGAAACGCGTACAACTCTGAACTTGAATCAAGAGGTGCTGTGGAGGCAGAGAGAGAGAGAGAGAGAGAGAGAGAGAGAGAGAGAGAGAGAGAGGGGGGGGAGTTGAGTTGCGCGCGATGGCAGGCTCGGGGAGGGCACGCGGTCTAGTTGTGACAGCAATCGTCTTCTTTGGTGAGTGATGGCTTTTTTTAATCACAGATTCGATTTTGTCTTCTTCTCTCTCTCTCTCTCTCTCTCTCTCTCTTTATTATTATTATTATTATGATTATTACTTTGTTTAAGGTAGCTTTTGATAGTTCATAATCGTGTATTTGAGGAAAGGAGTCTTAGATCTGCCTCTTAAAGGATGTCGGATTCGACTGATGCGGCGATGTCTTAGATCGGTTTTGTTTTAATGAACGACATTTGAAGTCCTTTTTATCCATCGTTTTAACTTCTAACTTGTTTGGCACGCGAGGAAAGTGATGGAAAATGGAAAAACTAGAACTGCTTTTATTGATTTTATCATAAACTTTACGGTAATGCTCAGAATTGTCGCTTCCTTTTCCTTTTTTTTTTTTTCTTGCTTTTGGCGAAGATGCGGTACGTATTTTTCATCTCTGCAGTACGTATTTCCTCTTCCTTTAAGTTGCATGTGCTTGCAGTGCTTATAGGAAACCTATTCGAAATCGTGATTATGAATTTATATAAGTGAACCGAAGGATTTGGAATTGATAACTTCTGAAAATTTTCTTGTCCGTCTAAATTGAGAGCTGAAATGGAAAAACATCTGCGTTGTAGGGTGTCTGTTTGCAATTTCCATTGCAAAAGAGGAGGCTCCTAAGCTAGGAACCGTAATTGGGATAGACCTTGGCACAACTTACTCTTGTGTTGGTGTTTACAAGAATGGTCATGTTGAAATCATCGCCAATGACCAAGGGAACCGTATCACCCCTTCATGGGTTGCTTTCACGGACAGCGAGAGGCTGATTGGTGAGGCTGCCAAGAACCAGGCGGCTGTCAATGCCGAAAGGACCATCTTCGATGTCAAGAGACTTATTGGAAGAAAGTAATGCACATCCCTTTATACTTTATTTGGTTAGTTTGCCCTTACAAAGAGTTAATGAGTATTTTATGCTCACTGAGGCCTTTTGTTTTTACAGGTTTGAAGATAAAGAGGTCCAGAAGGACATGAAGCTTGTTCCATACAAGATTGTGAATAAGGATGGAAAGCCTTATATCCAAGTGAAGATTAAGGATGGGGAAACCAAGGTCTTTAGTCCTGAAGAGGTCAGCGCCATGGTTCTGACTAAGATGAAGGAGACAGCCGAAGCATTCCTCGGGAAGAAAATCAAGGATGCTGTGATCACCGTTCCTGGTTAGTTAGGCATTGCTATTTTTCTGCCTATGTACCTTAAATGTCTTTAAAGTTTTTGTCCAGCATTAAGCCTTCTACTCATTCGTTCTGCCTGTTCACAATGCAGCATACTTCAATGATGCCCAGAGGCAGGCCACCAAGGATGCCGGTATTATTGCTGGACTCAATGTGGCTAGAATCATAAATGAACCCACTGCCGCAGCCATTGCTTATGGTTTGGATAAGAAAGGTGGCGAGAAGAACATTCTTGTTTTTGATCTTGGAGGTGGAACTTTTGATGTCAGTGTCTTGACAATTGACAATGGTGTTTTTGAGGTTCTCTCCACCAATGGTGACACACATTTGGGAGGTGAGAATATACTTTCTTTTGGGCTTTGCATGCACGAGATTGACATTGTATAAAGCTCAGAATCATGATGTTTTACTTATGGTCTATAACCTGTGTAGGTGAGGATTTTGATCAGAGAGTTATGGAATACTTCATTAAGTTGATCAAGAAAAAGCATGGAAAGGATATCAGCAAGGACAATAGAGCTCTTGGAAAACTCAGGAGGGAATGTGAGCGTGCCAAGAGAGCTCTCAGTAGCCAGCATCAGGTCCGTGTGGAGATTGAGTCTCTTTTTGATGGTACTGACTTCTCAGAGCCACTCACCAGGGCTCGCTTTGAAGAATTGAACAATGATTTGTTCAGAAAGACCATGGGCCCTGTGAAGAAGGCTATGGAAGATGCTGGTTTAGAGAAGAATCAGATTGACGAGATTGTTCTTGTCGGCGGTAGCACAAGAATTCCAAAGGTTCAACAGCTCCTTAAGGACTACTTTAACGGGAAGGAGCCCAACAAGGGTGTGAACCCCGATGAAGCCGTTGCTTATGGTGCTGCTGTACAAGGAGGCATCTTGAGTGGAGAGGGTGGTGACGAAACTAAAGGTACCTCTTTGCATCTACTTTAATTGCAAGCTATCATGGCATTGCTTGTTAGCACAAGAGTGTTCCGTTGAAATATGATTAACAAACCTTTGACATACTGGTCGCAGATATCCTCCTCCTGGATGTGGCTCCTCTTACTCTGGGTATTGAAACTGTTGGTGGAGTAATGACCAAGTTGATCCCCAGGAACACCGTTATCCCAACCAAGAAATCCCAAGTTTTCACCACTTACCAGGATCAGCAGACAACAGTCTCCATTCAGGTACATTCAATGCTGTAGTTAGTTTTCTGTTTTTGGAACCTCAGAAAATGCTTAGATCCTATTAAAATTATTTCTGGCTCGGTATCAGGTGTTCGAAGGTGAACGGAGCCTGACAAAGGATTGCAGGCTGCTTGGGAAATTCGATTTGACCGGCATTCCTCCAGCCCCAAGGTATACTTCTTTTTCTTGTTTAATTCTCTAACTCCTCTTTAATCTACCCTCTGCAGCACCTTGTTGGAAGTTGACATTTCTTTTTTCTATTACGCGTAACAGGGGAACCCCACAAATTGAAGTCACATTTGAAGTTGATGCAAACGGTATTCTAAATGTCAAGGCCGAAGACAAGGGCACGGGAAAATCAGAGAAGATCACGATCACAAATGACAAGGGTCGCTTGAGCCAGGAGGAAATTGAACGCATGGTTCGTGAGGCAGAGGAGTTTGCCGAGGAGGACAAGAAGGTGAAGGAGAGGATCGAGGCTCGTAACAGTCTGGAGACGTACATCTACAACATGAAGAACCAGATTAATGACAAGGACAAGCTTGCCGACAAGCTAGAGTCTGATGAGAAGGAGAAAATTGAGGGCGCTGTGAAGGAGGCTGTTGAATGGTTGGATGACAACCAGACTGCTGAGAAAGAGGACTATGAAGAGAAGCTCAAGGAGGTGGAAGCTGTTTGCAATCCCATCATCACCGCTGTGTACCAGAGATCTGGTGGGGCCCCAGGTGGCGGATCAGGGGAAGAAGAGGATGATTCACATGACGAACTCTGAACAACTTCCCTTCCATTTAGCGCTCTGCCGGAAAGCTGGAGCGAGGGATTTATATATATATATATATATATAGTTGAGGTTGAGTGGGCATACTGTAATTTTTCTAATGGCAGAAGCGCAAGGGGGAGAGGACTACCTTCCCTTCCCATATTTTTTTGAACGTTAAAAAAAAAAAGCACATGGACAGCATCTTTTACGTTTTCACTGATATTCTGTTTTTGTTTTTTTAAAGGGTTTCCCACACGGCTCTCGTCCTTTGAAATGCCGTACTAAATTGCTGATTGACAGCTGTTAATCGGGGTTCACATCATGAATGAACGGCTTTGGTTTTGCCACGGAAAAAAAAAAGAAAGAAAAAGAATTAAGTGTTTGGAGTCGAGCCTTTGATCCATAAAACAATTTTTAATAAAAAAAATTATAAGCTTATAACCTTTTTTTTATATGTATTTTAAAAAAAAAATGCGGGCTTGTTTTTGTTTTACAGCTCTAAGAAAATAATGCATAAATTTGATATAACCTCGTATTTATGAGAAACATGGTTACCGATGACATGAGGGGGCTGTAAGTTGGGAATATAATAATGGATCAACCCTAATCCAACGGTTGAAAAAATTGCATTCAATCCAAACATAAAATTGATAAGTGCGATTAATTAACTCTAATGAACAGTAGCGGCATTAATTAACGAAAGCAATAAATCGAACAAAAAGGAAAAAGAGAAAAGAAAAAAACACCAGTGGGTGACCCCGCCTATCTCTGACTTTGAGGGAGCCTATTTTTGTTGCGGGGTGGGGGGAGATCCGTGCCTTATCGGTGGCTTTTCTTTCTCCGACCAAATCAACCGGAGGGTTCGGAAGTCTCTTCCAAAACCAACCAATCAGAGCTGAGATTTCAATTTCGGCAAAATGGAAAAGGACAGCAACAGCAACAACAACATCGTGTCGCTGGTGAACCTGAACCAGGTGGCCGGTTGGGTCAGCTCCAGCGTGATCTCCGCCTTCTTCTCCTCCCTCGAGCGCTTCTCTTGCGTCAACGTCGCGACCACCGATCCGGACGACGATGACAACGAGTACGAGGCCAAGGACTGCCCTCTCACTCTCTCCACCGGCCCCACCCAAAGCCAGGACGTAGTTAGCCTCCCCGTTTGAATTCAATCCATTCCTAATTGCCCCTCTTTTGCTATCTACCTCCTCCCTTTTTTCGTTTTTTTTTTTTTTATTCCCCTCAAATTTCAACATTTTCCTGTTTGTATTTTTTTTTCCTTTTAATCTTTCTGCGATTTTTAGGGTTTTATAATTGAGGAAAATTGTTGCATGCTTATCGTGGATTGTTTCTGTTCCTGTCATGTAGAGCCTTGATATTTTTGGCTCAATAAAGGCCATACCTTTTTCACGCCTTATGCGTTTTAATTTCGCGCAGCTAATTTAACTTCACTTCTTTTGCGCTTTCTAGTCATTCCAATGTCCCTTCTTTTTTTTTTTTCTTTCTTTTGGTTTTTTTTTTTTATTATTGTTTTGTTTGCTTGAGGGTATTAATTTGATTGCCTCTCTCACGGCTAATATTTTTATTATTGTTGTCGAATTAGAGGGGTCAGTGCAATTTTTCCAATTTGTTCAAGATTGCGGACGCTGGCTTTTCGTAGGGATGTTGACCCTGAACAAGATCATTTTTTTCACCTCCTTTGGATATGCTGATGATATCATTGTAAGTTCTGTCGTCATCAGTCGCATGAAGATCAGTATCTCATATCAAGTTGGAGCCATTGAATGAATCGAGCATGCAAATTCAACTCAGCTTGTCGGTGGGTTGTAAAAGGCCAGTGAATGGGTTTTTACAATCGATTAATGTTGGCTTGCAAGCTAGTCTTTTACTTGGTATATTTAGGATTCATGAAGTTCAGTCTCTGTCGTGGTGACAATGGTCAACCCGTGTGAAGTGGAAAATTTCGGGTGAAATGTTTCTTTTGAGGGGTCGCGTAGCATTTTCATCTATTCTAAGTTTTATTCTTGAACTGTTAAAATAAAAGCGAGTGAGAGTGTGTGTGTGTGTGTGTGTGTGTTAACATAATTTTGGTCGAGTGTTACGCAACATGTCGATCAAAACTATAGGATCACTGGCAGAGCTCTCTTTCAATGTAACTTCTGCCAAATTTGCTGGGTACTCTTTTGTGTGCATGTGGTTGTGTACCCAGACAAAATGCAGAGTCTTGAGTGAGTGATGGTGTACCTAAATTACCTATTTACAGACGTCAAATGAAGCTGGACAACAAAAAACGTGGAGAATTGTTGCTACAAAATGTTTACTGTCTTAATTATATCTAAATTGCTTCAAATACAAGTATTAATATAGAAGCTTATCTCTACATTTAGGCTACTACACTAGTGTTCTATCCTTAGCTTATGTCTTTTCGAGCCATTCTTTCCTTTGTATTCAGCTAGCCTGTAGGGGTTTACAGAAACTTTTATCCATTGTGTTGTGTATGTTCTGTCTAATTGGTTCCAGAAATAGTGTTTTAGAATAGTCAGAAAGAATATACCGAAGGAAAAAATTAAAAAATAAAATAAAATAAAGAAGATTTCAACCGTATGTATGTTATAGAACAAAAGAACAATGAGACTAGATGACATCAATATTGCTTGTGTACGTACACTTATTCTCTCTACTTCGCTCTCTCACTCTAATCCTGGTTTAACTTAGCTGCCTTATTCATCGTCATGCTTTCTCCAGCAAACCAGCATGCTTATGCAACGGCGGATTATGTACAACCTTGTTCTGGTCTCCTTGAAAACTCTACTCTTTGGCTGAATGGTAGCTTGCCTTGGTGAGGAAGAGGTGGCTCTCTCTTGTTGGGCAGATGACATTTCCACAGCTTTATTCTCTGGTTGGATTCTTTTTTCCGCTTGAGGAGAAGTAGTTTTCCTTTGCTGGGAAGCTGTCGATTCCATTAACTCGACTCCCTTATTTCCTTTTCCTGCCACAACCCCTTGTGTTCATCTCTCGTCGTGCAAGCCACAAAGAGTTTGTTTGCTACAGGAATCTTTTACGGGGGTTACTAGAGATTTTCAGTTTCATTTGAAATTGTTGGCGTAGTAGTAAGCTGAGTTACTAATTCTCCAGAGTTTGCAGTTAACCCAGGAGCTGGTTTTCTATCATTTGCTGAACTATCCATATTTTCAGGGTGTCGGTCCACTCTATTACTTTATGTGTCCCGGAATTATCCCATAAAAGACAAATGAGATACTTGCCCTTCTTTTAATGTTTCATTTTTTCAGGGCTAATGGCTAATGACACATACCTTGAGATTGATTGCCTGGGGTATTCTCTTCCCGCGTAATGATCTGGTTCGCAGTTTTACCTTCCGTGAGCTTGTCTTTTATCATTTACCGTTTACAATTGCCTTTTTAACCGTTCAAGTTAATTTCTACGAACTACTTGTCTTATGGATGCTCAAATTTTGTGATTGATTATGACCAATGAACTCTAATTTATTGATATTAAAATTTATCTTTAAAGTTAAAAGGTTTCTGAATTGGAATTTTTAGTTAAAAGCAAATAATAATAAAAAAAAAAAGAGAGAACAAAATTGATTATTACTCGGTTCCCAAATGTGATAGAGCTGTGAAAAAATGTTATTTGGATGCTTTCTCTGTTTCCCTTCATCCTGCTTTATGTTCGGCGACTAAAGTCTAGAATCTTGTAGTGAGTTGTTCACCAAACAATGTATTTCAACGCTCCATTGGCTAGTTCATGGGAGCAAGAGACTTAAAAATTGGAGGGCATCTACTAACATTGTGTTTTCTCGTCCACCCATCTATTAGGAAGGTGATAAGTCTGACACTCTGTTTATTGTATTAGACGCATATTCTAAATTGAGTATCTGCACAACACCATAAGTTAGACCTTACCAAAATTTTTGAGATGGCAAGCATGGGGTGATGGACTGGAGAATGGAAGTGTTGTCCTTTGTTCCTGCAAAGCCGGTCACCAGGGGAAGGTATCTTGAATTATGAAAGATTTCTTGGCTAGTGCATACGGGCTCTCTGTCTGCCTCGTTAATTGTTATGCCCTTCTGGCAATAGAAATCTTCCTGTATAAATTGGAAGGTGAAGGACCCGAACACGAGCCATTCAAGTAGTTTTTAATCCCCGTCAAGAATGAACAGAGTGCATTTTTGTTTGTTTTTTGTTTTTTTATATCATAGAAGTGTGGTCAAGTTGGTGTCGCCGTGGGTGTATGGCTTTACAGTCAATTAAATTAACAAAAACGAGTTGGAGACGCTTTATTTCTATTGCTAACGTCCAAGAAACAAAACAAGTTGCAAGAGGAGGTGCTGTAGATCACTGGTTGATTGGTTACTTTGTTAAATTCTCTTGGTCTCCGTTTGAATGATCGGATCACATGGGAGTTTTCTTTGTTTTTTTTCAGCTTGGTCACTGGTCAGTAGTTGTTGATCGGAACACCGAAACATATGGGTGCTTAAAGTAGGATCTTCGAATATGTCGGGACCGCCCGCCGCCCGAAGACTTTAAACTGAATCACTTAGGAGTGGTCAGCTGTAGTTACGGTTTGAAAATAAAAGTAAATCAGCAATAATTTTTTTTTAATTTTAATTTTTGTATAAAAATTTGAGCATTAACATCTAAATAAATGAAGTGAAGTAAGACTGTGCATTGCAACATCATGTTGCGAGTTGAGAGACTAAATCACCGAAGTCCACTGGAAAGTGCGTTGAGTTGTGAGTCGATGCCACAGCATGCACTGGTGACGCGACGGCGTGTACCAGTGTGCACGCTAACGTACTATTAGCAATAGAATTACTGTTTAAATACAATAATATCTCTCCTTATTAGAGGTCAGGTTTCCTAATAGTTTTTAAACCGTAGTGCGTATTTTCCTCCGAAATTAATCAACGTAGGGCACAAATTTGAATTCAGGGTGCGCGCTATAGGAACTTATCACAAGTGACAATTAAGTATTTTGAAAATTAATATCGATGCACACGAGTTTTGGGTTCAAGCTGACCCCATACGTGGGTACATTAGGAAGGCGAAGCCTTTCGAGTGCAAATTAAATCAAATGGTACTCTATACTCCACGATCAGGTTGTATCATCTAAAATGTGAGCGCACGTATAACAAGTGGGTTAGAATTTTATTTAAAATGATCTGTTGACTTGCTTTTCTTAAAAGACGGAAAGCATAGATAGATAGTTATCTTTGTTAGATAACCAAAAATGGGTTTTGCCATTAATTGTAGCCTGTGTGTAAATTATGTAAGGCTGACCCAATCGAGACTTGCAAAACTACAGGGACTTTCCCAATGGTTGGGCTCCACTGCAGCACAATATAGCAGAAGGGCCGGTGAGAGCCGGGTCTCAAGAAGCAAGGTCACTGGCAGAAGGCATTGCCATCGGGTGGATCAAAACAAACTATGCTGTATACAAGAAAACAGGAGCCATACACGAAAAATCCAATGTTGAAAAGTGTGGAGAGTTTGGAGACGGCGGCGAATACATCCCTCAGGTAACAATCATAGATGATATAGTATTTCTCATTAAACTCGAATTCATGCAACAATAGGCTGGTAAACTAACTAAAAAGGTTTATACATGGGATTGTTGCATTGCAGACTGGTTTTGGCTGGTCAAATGGGATCATACTGGCATTCTTGGAGGAGTTTGGGTGGCCTCAGGACCTGACAAAAGACTAACGACTGACTAGATATACTAAAAATTGCGACATTGTAATTTGAGCTTTTTTCTAACGATGAAAGTGTTTACCCGATGCAATGATTAAATCAACCAAGATTAAGCCAGTAACATTATTATGCTCTTTTTTTTTTTTTTTTTTGTTTTTCACGAAAAACAAGTATCTGATAACTTTGCTCAAAGACATTATGTGACGAGATGGTTAAACTACAGTCGAGGGTGGTTGGCAGCCGTGTTTTCTAATATGAACACAAATTAGATGTACTTATGTCTCGAGTTTGAGTTTGGAAGGAAGAAGGAAAAAAAAAAAAAAAAAGAAGCATGCCTCTTCATCCCTCAAATTGGAAAGAATATAAATAAATCAGCATGGGTTATCAGTAGAAATTGAGTTTGGCCTAACCAAGCGGCATGATTGTAATGAAAAGAAGTTGGGACCCAAACAAGCAAGCTGTTCGCATTCCTGAAAGTACCAATCTACAATGTCCCGGTGGACCAGCCAGAAGAAACGGCACGGATAAAGCCAGGATCCTGCTGTTGGGGTTGGCTACGGGTTATGATAATGGGGTCACTCGGCAAGCAAGACTGAAAATGGGAAGGTGAAGACGATGGATGTATGCACGTGCTTGCATCGGCATGATAGAGAGAGGAGGGGGGTGGCGGGGAATGGAGTTGGAGTGGAAGTTCGAGAGAGCTTTAGAGGGACCAAAAACTTGGAAATTTTCCGGGAATCAGATTTGGAGAAACCCGACGAGTCGGTTGGACCAGATATTTGGGCCTATCTCCAGAAATCGTCAATTTTGAACCGTGCCTTGGGTCCCTTGTCGTCTGTTCAGTGTCGACCCCGTTCATATTAGCCAGAAATGGTCTCCTTGGCCCAGTTGTGACTTCGTGGTTGCTTTAGTGTTGGATTAATGTAGGCCCGACCAGGGACTAGTTCTGAGCTGGTCACAGTTCAGAACCAGGACTGATCAATCGGTTCAGACTAATTGTAATTTTTAGCCGGGTTGGCTGTAGTCCAATTTCGAGCCGAGCCGACCGGTAGCCAGGCATAGAACTAGACCTGACACTATATCCCTCCCTCCCTCTAACGATAAAAGAAACAATTATTTTAACTTGGAAAGGCCTATTTTGTGGGAGACTTAACTTGTCGTTTCCCGGGATAATCAGGATATTTTGTACAGCCTAGCACTCCGAAGTCTCGCGTGTGCGTTGCCAGAATATTCGATAATATTTTTTTTCAAAAAAAAAAAACATAAAAATTATTACTATTATTATTATTATTATTATATTATGTATTGATTAAAAAATAATAATTTTATATGTTATTCATTTGTCAAAAAATATATAATTTTAGGTTTTAATTTGATTGTTTAAAAAAATAATTTAAAAAATATATTTTAATTTAAATCATATAATATATATGACAAAATTTTTTAATATACATAAAAATTGTATTTAAAAATTTATAATTACAGTAAAAATTAATAAAAAGATAACTATTATATTAAAATAAAATTTTAAAACAAATTAATAATTTTGATTTTTATGAATTTATACATATGTATCTTTTATTATATTATTTATATAAATATATTTGCTCTTAAAAGCTAAAAAATTAATATTTATAATAATAAATTTATTTATTTTAAAAAATATATATATTAACACGCGTTTCGTCACGTCAAATGAAGATCAGTTAATTTGGGGAGATTGTAAACACCAGCCGCTAAATTTAAGAGAATATAGCGGTCCCTGCAAGATTCGGAGCCCCCACAGAAAAAATAGAGTGGCAAATTGGCAATCATTGAAGAATATTAATATACAACGGCACCAGTCACACAAATACACGTACTTTCATATTAGATAATGGGAGATGAGTGAGACGCGCAATGTCACATTGTGGCTGTGTACCGTTTTAGTCCTCGCGGACTCACTTCTTTCTCAGAGAAGGTGCATCTAAATAGTCGAATAGATCAGTTGGCTCAAAACACCCGAATGAAATGCAAGAGGAAAAGGGGTCCACGATTAATTATAAACAATTGCCCACAAAATCCGAGCCCCGATGATATGCGCATTAAGCAATGAAACCCAGCTCTTTGGACTCGGGTTTTATCACACAAAATTCTGGCCAAAACGTGCCAAGAAAGTTCCAACGATGGGAAACACTGTCCTGCATGGAGTTTTAATGAGGCTGCAGAGGAGAGATAATGCATGCTCGAACCTAAACTACCAAAAAGTTATCTCGTGCTTATGGCGTAATAGAAGCAATAAATAGTCGGGAATTTTGTTACCTCCACTATACCCAACTACCCAAAGTTCGATGCAGGCGGACAAAAAAAAAAAAAAAAAACAAGAAGAAGAAAACAAACGTATACATACAAAAAAAACTCGATTGATAACAGAAACAATAATAACGGAGGGCCAGCAGATTGTCAGAATGAGAAGGATAAGAACACTTTTTTCCTTTCTCTTGCATCTTTTTAAGTAAATTATTGAAGTCCCACGAACCGAGTATAGAAGGGGGATGGAAAGAGATAAATATGTTGGAGGGATCCAGAGACTGAAATTTTTTTGCAGATAATTTGAAGCGAGAGAAGCTTTCAATATGGTTGTGTGGGGGCTGGTGGGGGGTATGGATGCACTGCAATTGCAGGGTTGGGATCTGAGAGCACTGCATCGAAACTCGGCAGAACGTGAGGTTGAGTCAATGTCTTTGTCATGCGCAATACAGTGGCCCGAGCCTGTGAGTTGGCTTTGGTCCCGAAAGCCATCCGCAAGGAAAGAAAGCTTTAAATTGGGCGCCAGCACTCCTCGTTTTCCCGTATTTGGTCTCAGTGGCCTATAAATCTCAATTTAATAAAAAGATTACTATATTATGATTAAATAATTATAAACTTAAATTTTAAAATTAATTTTTTATGAA
>CM034058.1:197919-235419 GCA_019804595.1 Bruguiera parviflora | reverse complement strand
GATTTACAAGAAATAAAAGGCAGCAGAAGAAAATGTCTGTTAGTGAGTAAATGAAAGAAAATATTAGATGAAGAAATTATTATATATATGCAGATGTGTAGCCTAAGAATGTGGTCTTCTGGTATAGATGCTTAGATAGGTGGTGATTACTCTATGGTTTTCTATAGTAATTATTATGCGATAGGTGAATTCTGGTTGTCTAATTACTCTGCTGTAAGGATCATTTTCTAAACGAGGGACTGGCTTTGACATAATTGCACAATTTGTGAAAATGTGTTTGTGGTAATGGGGTTCTATTTGAAATTTGGAAATGAAAGTGCAAAGACGGTCAATCCCCATTTAGGAAAACATAATTTACACGCAAATATTCTTATCGAATTTCAGACAAACCATGCAAATGATGGGGTCTGGAACACGAAATCGCAGATTTGAGGCAGTACAAATTGATTTGTCTTTTTAACTAAGAAGTAAGAGAAGAAGACGAGTGAGCGATAGGAACATGGGGCGGGTTTGAACCATGCGATGGTTGACTTTTCAGGAGCATCTTTGAGGAAATGATGATGGGACCCTATCAACATGCGGCAGGAGATTAAGTTCTGCAGGAAACCAGCCGTCAATGAAAGGAAATTCAAGAGCAATAGGGCATATTGATATATACAGTCCCTATGCATGTCTTTGTTGATAATATCGACACGAGGTCCCCATCCGGAAATTGTAAGGCCCAGCAGCTGCAATTGTCCACTTGATATAACACCTTGATCATCAAGATCCGTACTTGCCAAGCTAAGATATGGTCTGCTTGTGACAAGACTCCATCGATATTAAGATGTATGGTTAAGGATGATGTAGTGAGCACGAAAAGAAAGCAAGGATAAATTATGCTGTAGTTAAGCCAAGTCAGTGCAGCTGCTGTATATTCTCCATTCCTCATGACATAAGCCACTGGCGAGAGAGCGCGCCATTTTCGACTCTCTCGACGACGACGACTTTCCTCGTTGTATAGCTTGATAAAATTGTGCTTCCAATCTTTACGAACTCGAACCTACATTTCTTTATTATTTCATGGCCTCTGTTGGGTTAGACGTCCTTCTCATGCGCATGCATCGTACGCCATATAAATGGTCAACTGGTGCCATGGCCTTTTCTTGTACAGCACCGTACCCCTTCCTTCCATTGCAGAGGATGATTAGCGCTCACTGAAAAGTGATGCATGTGCAGGTGGTTGAGAAGGTCAACCTTACTCAAATTGAATGTGAAGGTCAACCTCCTACAAGTGCTTGGCCTTCATTTAATTGTCTTGAAAATAGGAATGAATGAAGTGATACTACTTAGAATATTGATGGTATATTTGTAATCTTCATTGTAGTTGGGATCATGCATAGAACTATTATGAATATGTTACCATATGCTGCGTTGCGATTTGCGCCTGACTGACATTTCCGTTCTCAAAACATAGATCTTTTTGCAACCAGGAAAAAGAAAAAAGAAAAAAGAAAAAAGAAAAAAAGAAAGGGCAAATCTCCAACACAATCAAAAAAGCAGCCCACACATACTCCATCAAGCCCAAACTAAAATGGACCAAACGAGCTCAAAACGTTTTGGGCTCACAGTTTACTGTTTCGTGGTCCGTGAAGCGATCCAACCTAAAACCCTACCATTCCAAAAACCTCGCGTTTCCTGGTCTCCCGGAACGGACCATCAAGGCCAATTCCCTCTCCCTCCACCGCCATAAATGGCGAACATGATTGCCGAGACCGCCCGGAAGTTCTTCACTCCAGAAGCCCTCCGCTCCGCCGCCAAGCAATCAACCGGATGCCTCGTCATCCCCGTACGCCTCCGCCGCGCTATCAAGCGATACCTCCGTGGTAGGCCGCCCCACCTCTCCCCATATTCTCCACCCACCTCCATATCTATCCATTCCGTTGTTCAAATCGTTTTGATTTTTGTGCAGAACGAGAGGATCCCCACATGAAGAGGAAGGTATTGAGGCTATCCCAATCGTTCAGCGATATAAAAGAAGCAAACTCGATGCTAACGGAGGCCACTGCGAAGGAGCTAGTGGAGAATCCACTTAAGTCGTCCAGAGACAGCTCCAAGCGCTGGAAAATCAAGACCGCTTATGGGGATATCGGCCTCAAGTATACCGACGACGAGACTGTTGCTTATGTAGCTTCTCGCATGCCCGCCGTCTTCTCCGCCTGTTACAGAGTCCTCAGCGAAGTAAATGCATTTTTTTTTTTATTCTTACATGTTCCGTTTCAAGACTTTTGTTTTTTTTAATGGATTTGATGTGTTGGCTGGCTTGATATGAGTTTTGTTTTTTAAATTTTTGTTCCTTTTTCGTAAACTGTTTTTGTTTTCTTTAAGGTTGGTAGAAGGTTACCTGATTTTTCGCCGACTAAGGTGTTGGATTTCGGCGCCGGGACAGGATCGGCTTTCTGGTGAGTGAAGGGAGGGGATATCTTTGAGTGTATTGCGGGAAGTGAAGTTGCAAAGGTTATGAATTTTGATCAAATTCTAGGTTCGATATTGTAGGGCGATGCGAGAAGTTTGGCCAAAGTCTGTGGAGAAGGTGAATTTAGTAGAGCCATCCCAATCAATGCAGCGTGCAGGTCAGAGCCTTATTCAAGGTAATTGCTCATTTCTGACTCTGTTCTAGTATGCTTCTTTTAAGCTAGTTCGGATGCCATTGAAAATTTATGTCCTAAAGGTTGTCAATTTAGCATTTTGAAATGTTCCTTTTTTCTCCTTTATACTTGTATTTATGCTGAACTTGTGATGAAGCCTGATACCAACATGTCTCTTTTCTTATTTAGGTATGATGGACTTGCCACTCATTCATAGTTTTGATAGCATTCAAGCATTAAGTAAAAGTGTCAAGAAGACAGAGAGAGAACACGACCTTGTAATTGCTGTAAGTAGTATTGATGTAGATTCTTCACTTGCAAGTTGTTTGGAACTTCTGCAGATAAGGGTTTCTGCTGTCTGCTTGATAAAACTTTTCAGGTTTCTGAACCTATAGAATGTGCTCCCAAACTCTGTCTACGAAATTCTTCATCTTTTATAAGTTCTAATTGATATCGATATATCTTCAATTTTGATTCTATGAAGTCTTATGTGCTTGGAGAGATACCATCACTAAAGGACCGAATTACCGTAGTGCGTCAGCTTTGGAATCTGACACAAGATATTTTGGTATGTTTTCATCCTTCTCTTTGTGTTTGATATCTGAAAATGTATGCATTAGTGAGAGAGGAATTATTCATTGCATTAGGTGGGATGGGGAAAAACTACGAGAAAGAAAAAGGGCCTCAATACTTGCAAGTTATGCACGTCTACAAACTGAAATGTGGAATGAGCTTTTTATTGGTATTCCTTGCACAATGTATGCTGTATTCATCTTTCTTGGAAACTTAAATGTGGAGCAGGTTCTAATTGAACCAGGAACACCACATGGATCTAAGATCATAACTCAGATGCGATCTCACATATTATGGATGGAGAAGAGAGTAAGTACATTTACTCCCAGTTTGATTGTGCTTTGGAGAAGATATTTGCTTATAGTTGCCCCATTAAAACTTGTTCGCTTATCTCTATTGATCGATTTTCAGAAATGTCAGAAATCTAAACAGCAAAGTGATGAGGCCTGTAAAGACTTGGTCTCTGTCAAAAGTGGTGCCTTTATTGTTGCTCCTGTGAGTATAGTGTTATTTTGCCCGTGATTTTTCTTATGTCAACATATTGAGAAACTTCTGTACCTTTTCTTTTTTTCCTTTTTTCCCTTTCCATTCCACACACCTCCCCTAATAATAATGTTGGTGGTAGTGTTCTCATTGCGGGAGTTGTGCTTTGGAGAAAAGTGAAAAATATTGTCACTTTGTTCAGCGCTTGCAGAGGACATCATCACAGCGTACATACAAGGTTCCCTCTTAGTTCTTTTCGTAGCTCTTATGCTTCTAGAATGTCATGCGCATGAAAACACTGGTGTGGAAGAATAAAGGCACTTGTAAGTATTAAATCGTTTTTTTTCTAGGCATTTGCTCAGGGGAATGTAACTGTGCTACAGATGCATCTGTGCATCAAATCCAAAATGGCTATGTATAATCGTTGAGGTACATGTAAGGGGGAAGGGTCTCCAAATTATTGATGTGGATGTAAAAGGCAAGGATCTCTAAATCATCAAGGTGCATGTAATAGGGAAGGATCTCTGACCAAACCAGGAGCCTAAGTCTTTGTTCATCCATCCTTCTGGATGGAAAATTGTATAATCCATGTGCTATCTCCTCTCCAGATGTGTATGTGCACATTTGCAAGCCCTGTTGTGTCAAGGAGAAATATCCAGCCTATGGCTAGATTTTGCAGGGAATGGGCTATAGAATTTGCAGGGAATGGGCTATAGAATTTGCAGGAGATTCATCAAATATCATACTAGATCAGGGTACTATAATGTTACTGTAGCATTGATATTAGTTGTGCATCCCAAGTTCGTTGGTGGTTTCATGTAAAACTAATTATTTTCCTTAGGGTGAAGAGTGAGCCTTGGTGTGACCATAAGGTTACTACATTGCAATCCAGAGATCACAGGTTCAAGTTGTGAAAATAGCCTGTCTACATTGAGCCACCCTTTTTTTGTTTAGAGTAAATGTTGTTCTTTTACAATGAAGTCATTTGTAGTTTGGCAGAAGAAACTTTTCTTTCACTGGTGTCAACCTTATCTTCCTCACATCCCTGCTTTGTAGCGTTCCATGGGGGAGCCTTTGCGTGGTTATGAGGATGAGAAATTTAGCTATGTTGTTATCAAACGAGGACAGCGGCCTTGGTTAGTATTCTTAAGCATTTGCTTCAGATCTTTGAATTGTACTTTTCAAAGGATAGTCTCGCCGAAATTTTAAAGTAAAAGATTCTCATGTGGTTTTTAGATCCAAATCTATCTTTGTGGATAAGATGATCTAATATTTTCTGACATCATTAGCACTCATTACATCTGGGATTAAGGCTTTGTTGTCATTTTTGTTGTATTAACACTCATCACATCCTATCTTTTCTCCCCTTTTGCCATGGTGTTGCCTTTTATATGCGAACATGCTTTTCATTGTTCTAGTTTGTTCTATTGAACAGGGAATCTTGGCCTCTTGATGGTATGAATTTAGAGACTCTGAAAGAACAGCAAGCTAAAAGAAAACCAGAAGATCTTGAAATTGACTTGGGTACATTTTTGACACTTTCATTTCTCAAGAAATCCTTGGTTGCAACGTATAGTGTGAAACATGGCTAGTAGCAGGGTCTGAATTCTGATTCCGTTTCATTCCTAAAATCTGCTTTTGCCTCTGACAGAGGACCTGGTTAATAATGAACATCAGAACGAGGTTGTTCCACGTGAAGAAGTGGGCCTGGTCAACTACGATTCTGATTTTGTGGAAACCGGTACCAGTGATGATGATGATGATGAAGGAGAGGGAGAAGAAGAGCGAGGAGAGTTGGGCCGTGCTGATCTCGGGGGAGGCTGGGGAAGGATACTCTTCATGCCAGTTCGGAGGGGCAAACATGTTACATTGGACGTTTGTCGGTCAATCAGTCGTGATGGCTCCGAGGGTGCATTTGAACGTATAGTTGTCACGCGTAGCAAGAACCCGGAACTCCATCGTCAGGCTCGAAAATCTCTTGGGGGTGACTTGTGGCCCTTTTGAAGCGAATCGGCTTTCGCACAATGCATGGACTACATCCTTTTCTTTGGCCTCCCAAAATATATTTCGGGACTTTCCATCTGATACATCACATTCATGGAAAATTTTCTGTCAATTTGTTGCGCATGTAACAATGTCATCGTGTGTAACATGTACCTCAAAATTAACACACAAAAAAAAATTGCAATATATAAAATCTACTCACACTCGCACGCGCGCGCGCGCACACACACACACACAAAAAGGGAAAAAAATCGTCTTATAAATATTACGATAGGCGTGTGTGCTCGTGCCCTGGACATGAGCTATGGTCTCTCTTTGTTGGTGGATCGCTACGTGAATGTAAATCTCGAAGATACGAACGAGAACAAAAAATCTCTTCGACGAATTTGAATTAGTTACTTTTGAAGAAAGAAAAATTATTTTATATTCATGTCTCTATTCTGATTGTGCCAAATAATTTTTGCCTCGTAGCGATCGGAGAACCCGACACCATGCCAATTTCTTTTATGGGAGCTCGCGGCCGCCCGGAACAATGCAAAATCGGGCACCCGTAAGAAGGGATATTGAAAGCACATTACCTCGAAGAAAAACAAATCAAAGAATTACGTCATTTCCATTCACATGAGACCAAAATCAATGCCCCCAGGACGTCGTTGGCACCTGGGTGTACATATATATAGATCTATGTGTACCTATGCGGGCAACGACTGCCAAGCTAAATTACCTAAGTTCAACTATATTACTCAGTGTTCCACGAAAGAGTCCACAATGTGTAGGCCAGGCCCTTTGCTTGTCTTTTGTAGACCGCCCACCACATCCCGAGATTCGAGTGCATTGAGATTCAGAGAGAAGTAGCGAGCTTCAGAGACGAAGAGGTAACCCATAATTAAGGAAAGTCCTAATCCGTCCATCCCAGCCTGCAGTTACTACGACAAGCCCCCACATGTGAGGACTGAACATACTCTGGCAAGCACTCTTCAGAAACTTAAACTCCGGCTTATGCTTTGTAGACAACAACGCCAGTGAGCTTAAATGAGGAAGCTTTTCCTCAGGCCAAGTTGCAGTTCCCCTTGTCAATGACTCCAATAAAAACCCACGGGCAAGAGAGAAGCAATCCAGAGAAGAATGCAGCATGTCTCCAAGGAATTCATGATGATTACACCCATTTTTGTCACTGCTTCCATTCATATCCCTACCAGATGCAGGAGACGAGGATATTCCTGGCACACTTTTCATGCCTCCCCAAGGTAAGGCAATTGATGCATTCTGGGACGTGAAGCTCTCGAAAGAACTCAAGCTCTTCATGCGAGAAGAAGTCCTCTCCTGGCTGGGGTAGTTCCAAACATGGACGGTAGAATCCTCACTTGTCGAGATAACATGTTCTCCGTCCGAGGTAAAGGATGCAGACAAATGGTTTGCTGCAACACCAAGGCCTGATGCTGAAGGGAAACAAAGTCAAATGATGCAGATATAAATGCTTCTGATGGTAGAGAAGATGGTATTGAAATAATCATGTAGAAGGTTCAGATTAAGGGGTTTAAATACAAGGATAAGTGGACCAGAAAAGGAAGAAAAGAAACACAAAAAAGGGCAGATACCATCAGCTAGATTCCCCAAATGGAATTTGGGAAGCAAACCTAGAGGACCTTTTTTCACTTGCAAAACAAAATGGAAGGGGGAAAAAGAGCAGTATCAAGCAAGAGAAATGAGTACCAACCCCTAAATTTCCACACAACGTCCGTTCCACATAGTACATGTATAAGTGAATCGGCAGAAGCAACAATGATTTTGCTTGGGTCAGTTGGGGAAATCTGTCAAGTAAACCATGCACAATTGAGTCTCCATACGCAAATGGGTAAGAAAAAAGTAGATAACTTAAATAAAGTATGCTTAAAAACCTCGAAGCCAGTTATCCTCTTGGTCGGTAATTTCTTTTTACCCTGTAAGCATATTTGAGCATTTAGTTGCAGTTGATTATCTGCATCACAAAGAATGTGAGTTTTGGCAGTCAGCCCAGCCAATTTCCCGGCACAGAGCAAACAAAAGAACAGAAAATGGGAATTGACTTTAGGTTAATGATAAAAATCAACAAAGATCACCCCCAGGGAAATGAATGAAATAAGAAGATGAACACTAAACATATCCATAAACAAGCACAGAAACATTTGTAAATTAGAAAGCATTCAAAAATGTAAAGAGAGAAAAAAATTATGTGCATCAAATGCCTAATCAATAGTATCATCCCATCTCAAATTGAAAAAAATGATAAGCAAGGAAGGGAGATAAAGATAATTGATAAGCAAGCAAGAACAGTCAAGTTTACTCTCCTTGTGCTTTTACTACAATCCCGAATCCTCTAGGACAACCCACAGCTCTTGACATATCATAAAGGTCACTTGATAAGATAAAGATAATTGAGAAAAGAGATGAAACAACATTTTCTTATAATACATCCATAACCATGCAAGTTTTCACCAGTTGCAAATTTCCAATCTAACAGCTTTGGCATTTTAATTGCCCATGAACAGGTATTGTCCTTGGGCAGTAAATTCCCGTTAATTCAATAAAAGCAAACTGAAATTTTGCCCACTTGGCAATACAGATGTTACAGAGTTCTCAACCGGAAAACTTATCTCAAACTATATCAAAGTTTGTCGATTTCCCCTCGTAGAACAAAAGCCAGAGGCATAATGTTTTATCAGCACCATTTATGACTACCCATAATTATACACAGTTGATTAGCATTGTTGAATTTATCTAAGAAAATTAAGATTACCTATGATATCATAGAAAAAGCAGCAACCTTTCATTGAGCCAACTACTGCTCCCTGGAAGAATCAAGCAGAGAATTTTTACAAACAGATTTATTCAAACACTTTACAGTATACTCCTCACTTACTAACACCTTAAAGTCCTTGAAGCAAAAGATTTTCAAACCTTTCCATCAGGGAAAAAGCACACTGCAGTAATTATGTCTCTC
Organism: Bruguiera parviflora; assembly: GCA_019804595.1. Classification (NCBI taxonomy): domain Eukaryota; kingdom Viridiplantae; phylum Streptophyta; class Magnoliopsida; order Malpighiales; family Rhizophoraceae; genus Bruguiera; species Bruguiera parviflora. The sequence goes on along the minus strand of CM034058.1, from coordinate 226,752 downwards.
ATATCAGTATAATCAATGACTCGACAACGAACCACTTCCCAGATGCGAACTTTTCCATCTATTGAACCACTCATGAAGTAATTATTGTCTGAAGGATTAAAATCTACACAACTCACTGCAACAGTAGTAATGTTAATCAACTATTAGTGTGGAACAAATGGCAATGCTAGGGGGAAAAAATGAAATTAGACAGAATTGATCAGCCAACATTCACCAAATTCATTGGTCAAATGCCTGTTGGAGAAAGGACCATAAAAGCAGCAAAAGTTATACCGTAATTGCTATGATAAAAAACTCTCAGGCATCTGTCACATCCCACTTGCCAGAGTCGAACAGTCTTATCAGCAGAGGAGGATAGCAGAAACTGCACAAGTACGAACAAAATAACAATAAATCAGAAATATTAAATCCTGTAAGCTTTGTAAAAATTCAACCAAAAAAATAAAAGTGCTTCTTGATAACATGTAATCCCATATGCTGTTGCAAATTTATCCAGGAACATGCTCGCCTGTGGGAGTACTGACCCTTTTCTTTGACCATGAGAGATCCAAAACCCTGTCACCGTGTCCTTGGAATTCATGCAATGGCTTCTCCAACAACCTGAAGACCCTTGGTGGAATGATGACACAACTTGAGTCTGAAGCTCTCTGTCTCTTCCTTTTATCAAGATTCTTCTTATCCACATCAAGAGGAATCAATTTGGAAAGATGATTCATGGTGCAGTATGAACACGAAGGACTACTGGTTGAAATGTCAAAGTGGCCCAATGTATTGTCCTCTGTCACCTGCCAAACTCGTACAACACCATCTTCACCACCACTTGCTAGGAATTGCCCATCAAGACTGAACTTCATCGTCAAAATCGACCCCTTATGTGCTAAAATCTCCTGTCCACTATAGAGGGAAGACAATTCCTTGAACTGCTTTTTGGAAGAATGAACTTTAATTCTTTGCAACTTTGCACCCACATTTGACTCAAAATTATTGGGCTTTGAGGCAGGTGCTCCATGTTGATCAACAGACCGCATAGCTGAAATAAATTTTCTTAACCAGCTGCTCTTTTGTTTCCTTTTTACTTCCACCATACCCTTAGCTTCATTTTCATATGAATACATGGATCCATGAATCAAAGGAGATGGTGGCGCAACAGTACTCTGAAACTCTTCAAAACTAAGCAATCTATTCGAGCTGCCTTCACATAATCTACTGATCATCCCATCATGATCCACACCATCTACTATAAACTCCGTGCCATCATCTAGATTCTTTATTTTACACACAAGATTGTCCCCCAATGCACTATCCTGAAGTAGTGCCCCAGCTTCATTTGCCTGAGAGGACCTAAGAGATTGAGGTGACAAGGCACCATCTTCGGTTGTTCTCAAAATTCGCCCACTTTTATTCACCAGTCTATCATTAAATGATTCGTCATCTAACTGCTCCCAGGATATTGAATTCCGATTTGAAGTCAACCCCATCCACTGCAGGAATCTCCGGCGACGATCATGTAAACTTTCCGGATCCTTAATCCAAAAATCGTATTGAAAACTACGCAAAACATTATCTTCAAAATCAACACCGGAACTACAATCCTCAGATTCCTCCAAGCTATCAAAAAATTGTTCCTCTCCCTCTTTTTCCGCAACGCAACTCCCCATTTTCTTATTTATCTACTCAACCCTCCCCCCCCCAAAAAAAAGAAATCTTTAACCGTTAAGAAAAAATGGGGGGCAAAATCAGTTTCACTTGAAGAAGACTAAGCCATGATCTACATAGTTAACTAAACAGTGTACGGATTTCAGGTTGGAGGGACCGAAAGCCATAGCAATGGAAGAAGGACAGGCCCCCGGTAAACATTCAGATCTTGTAACAAACATCTGCATCCCTTACAATCTACAAAGAACCCATAAGAAGACAACACCTAGAATCTGAACAAAAAGGATGAATCTAACGGATTCAGCTCGCGTCGAAAAGAAGACAACGCTGCCAACAAACAGACTGAGGAGGGGAAAAAGAGAGAGAGAGAGAGAGAGAAATGAAGAGACTTGCAGACCTGGGTCAGCGTGAAATGTCAGTCAAAACCCAGAAACCAAAGCACTCGTCTCTCCCTCCATCAGAACAGAGGTCTCCACAATTCCCGCTTGGGAAGGCAGAGCACACCATAAAATAAACGACTTATCGACTGAGAAGATAGAAGAGCGAGAAGGGATCTGTACGGTTAAACAAGAAGAGAAAGCGGAGAACAACACAGAGGTACATACATGTGCCTCGTGACCGGCGGTGTCGGTACGATGAAGGAAAGACCGAACATCCAACCATATAACCTTATTTAAGTTAAAACGGTGCAATTTGCTTTTGCTTTTGTCCTTGGATGCAATTTGTCACACGCCTTTGTTTTCCCCTTTTAAGGTGGTATAATAAGAATTACACTGATCATCACTCCGCACAACAAAATTGAATCTTCGTATTAAATTTACGTCCAATTCCAATAATAATAATCATAATCATCATAATAATAAATTTTATAATCCTCAATAAAATTTATCAATCGCTCTCACGGCTCTTGTCTTTCTTAATTTGACGGTTCTTTTTATTTTTTCTATCCGTTCGTAGTAAAGTTCCCCCTTTTTTTTTGTAACGAATAAAATTTGCATTTATCAGGTAACTGATTTTTATGGACGGAGATGTTACACTTTTTTTTTTTTTACGCTTTTGCATTAATTATTTATTTATAATATTTCTATGCATAATCGTAGAAACCGATTATATTATTCTAAATCAATATTTCCTTAAAAACTAGCTTTGTATTTTTAGTATTCTTTTTCTTCTTTTAAGAGAAAAATAATAATAATAATAATAATAATTATCGAAATCATTTAAAAAATATCTAATACAGATACATACAACTCATCAATTATATATTTTTTATTATTATAAATAAATAAAATTAATAATTAAAATATTATTTTGATATTTTCGTTCATCTATTATACAATTTAATAAATGTGTTTATATAATAATTTTATTATTATTATTTGGAAACACCAAGAGAAAAAAAGTGGGTGGGGGGTATAGCTACTGGTAAGACACTATCTTAATATATATACAAATATTAAGCCACTTTTGTTTGCTTCTTTAGATAGAATTAAATTAGTAGTTTGTTGTTGATGTTGTTGTTGGGACAACGGGAGATTAGTGGATTGACTAACCATAGTTTGGATGAATGTCTCGAGGTTTTTACACCAAATTTTTTTATGCTGGACGCGTCTTCAATCCTTATTTTACATGATATAATATGTTGTAATCCACCTTGCATAGCCCTTTTAATCCTCCTGTTCTTTTTCATTCGCTCTAAAATATTCCGGTCAAGAGATGCTATCCCACTGTCACCTTTATACGGTATGTTGCCTCGTATTTCAAAATGAATGACATTTCCCACTAAATTATTTCTTTAAAATTAAGACGTAAGATTTTTTATTTTTAATTCTTTTGTTCATTACGTAGCACATGGCTTAATAGTTTTTTTTTTTTTTTATAACTTATAAGATGACAAGCAATGAACACGAGAGGAGTACTATGTAACTCCATTTAGTCTCACCGCAACTATGGTTCGCATAAATCATAGAGGTCTCCTTTAATTTTTAAAGATGGAATATCCAACATATGTATATATATATATATATATATATATGTAAAGAGTGAGAAAATGCGATGAGTGAACTTATATTCACCGCACCCATCGCATCAGTGATATTTCAATCCCTAAGTTTTATTTTTATTAAAAAAAATTTATTTTTTCGGGGTCCACGGGGAGAATCGTAACTCAAAGGAGAGGGAAAGGGTGAGGGTGGAGGTGCGGGGACCTGAACCTCGCTGCTCCTTGCGAGGTAAACGTCTCATATCATTCGACTAAATTGAGTTCTTCTCCAGTCTCTAAAATTAAGTAAATAAGTTCAGGAGTCGCTTAAATTATCGAATCATACGAGAATGCGATATGGAATTCTGTACATTATGCTTTTTCTCGAAGTACAATTTGGTCGACCCTTTTAATTTACTTCCTCTTCCGGTATATATTCCTCGTAAAATTTCATCGTACATACACAAAATTTATTAATTTCGTTCTCTCGATTCCCTCTTACCTATTTCCAAAAGCAGTTTCCTTTTTGCGCAATCATGGCCACCGGCCATCTGTGGGCATTGCTGACCGGGAATTTTCCTATTTTTAACTCCAGAGTCGCTGGTCAAAAGGAGTCGACTATGACTGGCAAGATCGTAAGCGATAGGCCACCAAGCATCTATTCCAACTGCCTCCCCGTCCAATCGAGGGGGCAGTCAATGGAAACCGCAACCAATCGCCTACTTTTTATTCTTTATTTTGGGTGGTGGAAACGTGGACTTTCCTTGAGCACCGCTTTTTGCTCGCAAGCGTGTCGTCCGTCCCCTGTCCATGTGTTTCAGAGTTGTAACTCAAACCAGTTAAGGAATTTCTGCTGGCTTCAGGTTCAATGTTCGTTCTCACCAAACGCGGTCCTTTTTTGTGCAGCCGACTTCGGGTTAAAGAGTATTGGTCTCCGTATACCCACAAATATATATAACTCCATCGTCAGGAATCTTGGGTTAGGTAGGCATATGGAACAAGTGTTCTGTATGATTAGATAGCTCCCAGCAGCAGTTCAGAGGTAGAATCGATCGGCGAGTCGTCTACAATCGATAATTAATTAGACCAGTAATAATCGATTAATGCACTGTACCGCGTCCCCTAGCACGCGGCCCACCTAGTTTTTCCTCTAAATTTAGTTTCTTACCATCGAAATTTCTGATAATGAACAAACCCCAAATAAAAAATAAAAAAAGTGGAGGGGCACACCAGCAGACAAAACTCAGCTTCTGCATACTTGCTACTGCTGGCAGCAAGAAGAGAAACAAGTACAGGTGCTTGGATTAAAAAAAAAAAAAAGCGTAATCCCATGATTTGTTTAACTACCGAGAAAAAGATCGGGGCTTGTTTTGAGTGTTAATAAAAAATATGCAGTGGAAACTACGAAGGGACATATTTCAGGAAAATGGGCCGGTTTTTGAAGGAATTGGGCCTTGCGGCAGGAAACCAACCGAGGAAAAAGCTTGGGATCAGATTGCGTTCGTCAGATTCCGCTTTCGAGCACGGCTCAAACTAGCGTGAACGTAAAAAGCTTAGAGCATGAGAAAGTCAAACCAGAAAACACACACACGCAGTCACACCGTAATATTCTCTATGATACATATAGAAGTAATATTTAAATTCGATCTTGTTTAGTTATGCTTTACGTTTGCGTTTAAGAATAATTGTAAAAAATAAAAAAATTAAAAATGTGTAGATTATCTGCGTTTTACATTTATCTCTGTCTCTCTCAAGGATTTCTTTTTTTTTTTTTTTTAACGGATTAACTCCCTTTCTCGTGCGATGCTAGTTTTAAAGAATCAAGTTCTTGCGAAAGATTTCGTGATTTCAATTTTCAGGCGATAAGAATCTAATTAATTATGCTGTTGGTATGTATGATCGAATTCCATCTAATTAATTAATGTTTCGCAGTTTCGCTAGACAAAGGTCATTTCCTTTGCCTAAAATAATCAATGTGCTCTTTCCGCACCGTACTTGAAGTGGGGAAAGATCATCGGTTCCGTGCTGCCATGAGGCCTGCCAGCTTGCTGGGCACCGAGCAAAAGGACGCAGTCGGAGCCTAAATTCTGGGTAACGTGTAGCTCCTGCATTGCAAGCAATAGACCTCCGGCTTTAGCTGCGATTATGTCTAAATCAGTTGACCTCGCCCGCCACCATACGTGAATCCTACCGACGAGCTACGCGAATGCTGCCATTGAATTCCATCTCTCGGCCCTAGGGCTTACGCCATCCATGCAACGGGGCTAGGAAGCCTAGGTCAACCAAAAAAAAAAAAACTTTGGGAGAACTAACAAAATAACAAAATTTCCGTACACACAGCAATATTCTCAGGTTTCGAACGATTCTCAGGTTTCTAAACAATAATTTGTACATACAAACGGAAACAACGCATAGGTTGTGCTCGTGATCAAGAACGAATGCTTTTTAGTGTTCAAAAGCCGTGGCTGAGAGTCACAACAAAATTGAAGCTGTTGGTGCTGAGATCAGATCGGGTAGAAATAAATGTATGGATTAATTACGCGAGTTGGGCCTAAGTGCCGTATCTCCTGTTTTGCCCTTCCGGCCTCGACTCTCCAACGTTTGACAATGGTCTATGAATGAATTGTAATTTTCTCTGCACTTTTCCTCCGTCGCACTGTCTACCATAATAGAGCCTACCCATCCTGCCCTTTTTCGAATTGGAATTTCCTGTAAAAAACGTGTGTGCATATGAGACACTTGGAACTGCATGTGTTTCTTCTAATAGATCTTCAGAGATGTTTACGGCTTCGGTACGAAACGGTGTCTTCCCTCTCGGCTCTTAATTACACATTCATTCGGCATTTCACTTGGACTTTTTGAGTGCGGTTTGTTCCTAGTGCGCACCTCGCTGTTTCAAGGGAAATTACATGCATCATCAAATGAAGGACCCGTGAGAGTGCGGGGGTGGTCCCTACCTTCCCTCAGGTGGGGTGGCACGCCGGCCTTTTTGGACAATGCCGCGATGCTGACTTCCCCCTGGTTGCGCTCTTAGTGCCGCGTTTAGCCCATCTTCATTTAAGCCAATTTCCCAGTCGTCAGGTCACACCCCCCCTCCCCTTTTTGCTCCATTGAATTTTGGTCGATTTCTGTTTTGTGTGTGTGTGTTTTTTTTTTAATTATTTCTTCTTTTTTTTTTTGTGCCTTTCCCCTCCCCCCCCAAAAAAAAAGATCACTGGCGTTTTTCTCCTGTTCACCGTCTCGGGCCAATCAACGATCCATCTCCCGTCATTTTTGGCCTGGGGATTCCACAAACAGGAATTGTGAAACATTGTGGTCGACGGTAACCAGAATTGTGGTGGAAATTTCTCATCAATTTCATCGAAATAATAGAGTTTTTGACCATTGCTTCCCTCCCGTGGGAATGTGTGCGCGGATGGTAGATTTCAACGTGACCGAAGCAGTTCCGTTCGGTCGCAACTTTACCCATTTCCACGGCCACGGGTTTCTGGTGACGTGGAATTCCACTACCGCATGCAGTCGAAGTCATGGGGAGCCAACCACGTGACACGATCAAATGTGGGGTGGGGCCAGGCTAAGATGGGGAATTTCTGGGTCGGACGGCCGTGGCTAGATTCGAAGGTAATTGGAAATCTTGGCATGCGGATAGGAGGTGGGGGGGCCCCTCGTTCCACACACCACCGCACTACCCTTTATCATAACATTATTGATAAAGATACGCCCACGCGCACGGTTGTTTCAAACGCCCACCGTCCGCTCTGTTGGCCTGAAAAACTGCGCTCCCTTGGATTCACGGTGAGGATCGAGGACAAGTTTCGCTGCCTGAACCAAATCGTGGGGTCATCTACTTCGGGGGCTCCCAGTCGCAACGGTGGCCCTACACCGGACGGCTTCTTACTCGCTGCTATCCTCGCTCGCTCATATGCTCTCCTGTACGTTACTCGACCACCCGCGCTTCGACCCTTTAATAATTTTTATCTTTTTTCTTCTTCTTCTTCTTTTTTTTTAATAAAAAAAATTTTAAATAAATAAATAAGGATTTTGCGAGGAGTTCAATGGGACAGTTCGTTCATATTCAAGACAAAGCTGGGAAGACGGATTAATGTTAATGCTACGAGCATTTTGGGAAAGATCAAAATAATCTTTGGAATTGATCGCGGCACCGACATAAATTCTGACAGTAGAATTACGAGAGGATTGGTGGCATTACGAAGTGCATACTTTGGGCAGCACATTTTACGTCGGTAGGGCCACATGTGTCAATTGCAATTTGGACATGCTGCTTCCTTTCGTCTTGGCATGCCTGCACTTAATTCCCCATTTACAAGCTGTGTGAAAATCATCCACAAGTAACTGCACCCTTATTCACTGCACCATCTTACATCTTACTTAATTGATTAAGTTATAATTCATGGTCCATTCCTATAATATAAATTAATTTTAAACTTTTTTTATTAAAAATTTTATTAAATCAAAAATTATACAACTTCCTTTTGCGCTCATAATTATATATATATATATATATATATTTGACACTTTTTGTATTTATAATCTATTTTCATCTAATGAGAGATCTATTCAGTCCTTGCTATAAATGCATCATGTGGTAGCTTTCTTGCATTCCTCGTTGTGGTAAATTTATATGCTGCATGAACTACCAAATTAATGGCTTGTTTCCCCTTTTGATGCTGGAGCGTTATGTGTTGCACAATGGGCTAAAAAAAAGTCGTGTTGCACAACAAGCTTTACATGTGTAAAGTTGAGAAAGATAGAAGAAAATTGCAGTTCCAAAGTTCCTTGAAATTGAGAAGCGAGTGCTCCCTTTTTTTTTTTTAATCAATTAGTTACTACTTAAAATAACAATCAAAAAAGAAGAAGAAGAAGAAGAAGAAGAAGGAGAAGAAGAAGAAGAAGAAGAAGAAGAAGAAGACAGAGGAAGAAATAAAGAAACAGCTTTGCTGACCCTTAAAATGCCATAGGAATCTGACCTTGCCTAGTTCTTTCTGTCAGCAGAGCCACCCATTATAGGATGCAAGTATACTCTGCAGCCCTGCAATAGGTTTCGTGCAATGTATTCTGAATTAACGCATGTAATTTCTTTTGGCCATAATATTATATAGTTATCGGTCACTTGTATTTGCAAAGACAAATATTCCCCACTTTCATTTGAAGTGGTCATGTAAACCCACTCGATGTAATAATACCTAGCTACTTGAACTCCACTCTCTCTCTCTCTCTCTCTCTCTCTCTCTCTCTCTCTCTCTCACCCACCCACCCACACACACACACACACACACACACACACACACACATGTAAACGCAATACACAACCCATAAAGCGAGGTGATACAATACTTTAAACATCTACTCAAGACCACTTCAAATATCCCTTTTCCTGCTTTTCAAAACAATTTCAAAATTAGTGATTTTTCTGTCTTTGGGACATCGTTCCTGTATTCCCATCTTCATCAATTTCACTTTTCATCCATGGATACTGCTCAGTGGCCACAGGTAGACAGATCTATAGTTTGGCTCTTGATCTCTGTGAAACTTTTGGCTTTTCATGGAAGACATAGCTTATATAGACCTCAAGTGTATTGTTTTTTTCTGCTTTATTGGGTTCTCCTTTTTGCAAAAAGATGATGGTGCATGTTCATGGATGGCGCAAATTCCCACTCATCAATTTGGATTTAGTGTTTATCAGTTCTTCTACACACTGCACTTTATCACTATCTTTTGCTTATGTGATAAAAAGTATTAAAAAAAAAGGAAGGGGGAAGCTATTTCTCTCTTCCTTTTTATTATTCGCTGATATAACCTTGAAAAAGTGTAAAGTAGCTAAATTATTTTATCTGTTTGTTTGTCTGTCTGCCATATCTTTCCTTCTTTCAATCTTCAGTTGTTTTGATCTTCAAGTTATGGTTTCTTTATGCCTATTTTCAAGTTTTCCTTTCTCATTTGGTTGTTTCTTGCTTTACTTTAGGAGATAGAGGGGAAACCAATAGAAGAGATAGTCACAAACACATGCCAAAAGCCTGCAGCAGTTGCAGTTGCAGAGAGGAAGGCAAGGCCACACAAAGAACAAGCCTTCAACTGCCCAAGATGCAATTCAACCAACACCAAGTTCTGTTATTACAACAACTACAGTCTCACACAGCCTAGGTACTTTTGCAAGACCTGTAGAAGGTATTGGACAGAAGGTGGATCTCTCAGGAATATTCCTGTCGGTGGGGGTTCAAGAAAGAACAAGAGATCAGCTTCATCTTCTTCTTCAAAGAAACTTCCAGAGCTGGTTACACCACAATCATCAAGCTTGTTACAGGCTTCTACTCAAAACCCTAGGATCCATGAGGGCAAGGATCTAAACCTTGCTTTTCCATCAACTCAAGGTTTGAGGAGTTTCTCTGAAATGATTCAGGTTCCTAGCATATCAAACAGCAACAACAAGAACCAAATATCTTCTTCTTCTTCCTCTTCTGCACCCACCATAACATCTCAACTCTCAGCCTTGGAACTGTTAACTGGAATCTCTTCAAGGGGTTTGAATTCTTTCATGCCTATGCCTGTTCAAGATGCACATGCGGCCTGTACATCTGGACTTCCTCTTCAAGATTTCAAGCCAACCTTGAATTTCTCCCTGGATGGGCTTGGAAGTGGGTTTGGGAATCTGCAGGGGGTTCAAGAGACTGGTGGGAGGCTTTTGTTTCCTTTTGAAGATCTAAAGCAAGTTTCTAGCACAAATGATAATGACCAAAATAGAGAGAATGGAGATTCAACTGCATATTGGACTGGGATGTTAGGTGGAGGATCATGGTAAGTTAAAGCAGAAGAAGAGAATAACCTGGGTTATCTTTTTTTTCTTTTTTCTCTTCTTCCCTTTTGGGTTTCTGGTTACTAGTATTTTCAGGTGGGTGACTTGTTTGAATTTCTTCATTTTTAACAGATAGGATACATGGCTTTCTTTCTATTTGCTTCTTTTAGTTTCCATTGAATTATTTCCTTTGCTTTAAATCAAATCATTGGGAATATGAAGCTTATTTTAGGTTGGCTTCAATGAGGGTGATATGGGACACAGGTCCCTATGTAAAAACAGAAGGAAAAGATTATCTAGCTGAGCCCATAACCTTCTGGGTAAGAAGTGGAAAAGGGCGCACTGGGCGGGTTCATGTCATCACCACTAAAGGAAGAGCTGGCAGGCAGGCAGAGTGGGTACTGACTTTCATGTGTCATTGGTTGGCTTGTTATGGCAAAATAAGATATAATGTGTTAATTTATAAGGAGTTTTACGGATGAAAGACTTTACTCACGATCACTTTCCTCTTAAATTATTTTTAGAGGAGTTGGTCATTGTTGGTTTTCTACTAAAACCTTGGATGAGTTGCAATGCTAGGCTTGAATTGTCTATTTCTTTCCCTTTTCATTTCTGCCTTTTATATATTTTGTGAACAGGTTTTGAATTCCTGGTCTCATCAGGAATGAGATACTCCCCAGACATTAAAAGCTGAATTCAAGCAAGCGGGAGTTGGAGAAGTTAATCCAGGTAGGAAGCTCTAATCCCTTCACCTTTCAGGTGAAATTGAATAAACAAAAGAATTTAAAAAAAAAAAAAAACTCTTCAATGTGGCTCCTCCAATATGAAGTTTGTGCTTGTTTTAGTCACTAAAACTGCCACAACCAGAAAGCTCACCTACTGGCTTCTCTATCTAAACAGTTTTCGAAGACTTTCAGCCACATTGCCCCCCCATTTCCCTGAGTGATCATTCCTTCCATGATATTGCTTCCTCTTCCCTTTTATTTTTTTTTTCTTTTTTAATTTTTTATTATTGGGTTATTTACCTTCCACTCGAAAGATTTAGAAAGTTCTGACAAACCCTCCTGTCTTTGGGTCTTAGTTTTGGGACCCACAAACATTCTCCTTGGAAAGTGTGCAAGAGAATAATTCACCCCACTAAAGCCGATGGATTAGATCCAAACTACTACATATTTTAAATTAGTACAGTTTTGTTTCTTTGCTGTGTTCCACTAGTACCCTGCGTCAGCATAATAACCAGCCAAATGTTAGATGTACGTACCACCCTCTATTATGGGATTTCATTTTCTTGCCTAGTTTGGACTTCTAGTTTTTGGCCACGCACCGTTTTGTCTGACCTTTCATTCCCTTTCGAGCTCCTATGTGCTATCTGGGCAACCCAGTCATCCATATGACCATCTGGTCCAAATTGATATAACCCATTTTCAAGAATTATATATTAAAAAAAAAAGATTTATTTACTTTTTTAGAAAAAGGGGATGGGTATAAAAGAATGGGAAATGAAGACAAACTAAAGCCCCCTGCGGTTCATTTCATTAGGTGGGATTATAACCCTTTGACAAGGTTGTTAACTTGCTCTTAACACGTCATCCAGAGTCCCAGTTATTGACTCCCCGACAGTCTGCGCACCGCTTCCGCGTCAGGACCATCGGCTAGTCTAAATTCTCTACGCAATGGGGCTGCTTTTCGATAACCTAGCTCCAATTGTCTCAACAACCAAGTAATTAGAAGAAAGAAAAAAAAAAAAAAACCCAAACCATTAAAAGCCAGGCAGCTAACCCACCCAAAGCCAATGGGGGATCTGTTAATAAATTTTTTTCCCAAAAAAAAAAAAAAAAAAAAAAGAACCACGGGTCCATAACAATTAAGATTGTGCCTAATGTAGCATAAAACGCCTTGTTAATGGCTTCCCCATCCTAAGTTTTAGCGGCAGCAACACGCCAGCACTCCTCATATATCACCAGTAGCCACAAGTGGCGCAGGGCTTTTCTCGCCCTTGATTTTTTTTCCTTTTTTTTTGGTTAAAAAGTAGACAATTTTATTAATAAAACCTGTACCCAGTTCCGCATACAAATTAAGCCAGTAGCCACTGTGTTACTAATATCCCTCGATCCATCTGGTGAACCTGCGATTCATTCCATCCACCAATCATTTATAATTCTTCTTCCAACTTGGCAAAGGGGACGACCAATTACATGTTTCAATTCCCCGTTGGCCTCGCTTATTATAAGAAGAAGATTGAGGAAAAAATGGACTTGGAAATGATATAACTCATAGGTTCGGCTTCTCAAGGATCACTATCATTAGTTAATCAATTATTAGGGTTCTCTCAATCCATCCTGGCCTTCAAATTAATTGAGGGATGGACGGTGTGATCTATAATGTTTCTGCAATGTTTTGCGTAACCAGAATTCAGAAAATTTCTCTCTATTCCCCCCTTTTTTTTGGGGGGGGGGGGGAGGGGAAGGGGGCTTGGTCAAGATAAGGATTTGAACTCTGGAATTGAGAAAAATGGTCCAACTCACATACCGCTAAAGCTTACGGACTAACGACTGTATAGAATTATCATTGTCTACGGGTGTTTTAATCTGCACGATTCTACTAACATAATTCAAGCCAATGAGTCACCGTTACCAGTGGCTTGGGTATCTATCCCGTAGCGCACCAAAATGATAATCAATATTTATGTTCATTCCACTGCCACTCCCTTGTTGGAAAGAAATCAGGAAAAAAGGAACCAATGATAACAGAAGATCACCACCTTCAGACACCTATCTCACAAGCCTTCAAGCAATCTTACGTGTTAGTTTCACATCTTCAGCTACAGGGCTGAATAACCTACTTAAACCGGCACTTTTATTCAACCTCCATTATTTCAATGGCTCAGTCTAATTCAATGTATAGACTAGACTCGTCCCCTTTCACTTCAGGTTAAGATCATACGCTCAATAGCTTAAAACAGAGATGGAAACTAGGATAGATTTTCTGGCTTTTTCAAGTAAAAATATAGCAGCAGCAGATGACGAAACTCCACCCACATTAAACAGCAAGACCACTTCGAAGCCTGTAGTGTGTGGGTGCATATGTATACCCTCCATTGTCGAGGAATAGTAATCTTATCTCAGGAAATGAAAAACAAAAAGAAGTAATGATAGCCTTTCCATTTTCAATATATGGATAAGGGATATCATCATTATATTGTAATGTCAAAATACTCAGGCTAGTGACTGAAGCCATCTGAGCTATCCAATATGAACTCCTTTGAGGTGCTAGTGATCTGCATTTATTCCAAATATGCGAACCTTGTGCATGTGTGGGAACTTGGCCACCACCAGTACAAATACTGCCAATGTGTTGAAGAAAAGCATTGGATTCTGGTAGTCTGTTGTATGAGAGGCTATCAAATACCTGCAAAATGAGACAGTGTAGAACAGGATGGGTCCTTACACTTTAAGAGAAGCTTTTGCTAGATTTGAAGTAGGAAGCAATAATTTTTTAAGGCAACAAGTACGCGATTACCAATGGATAGACCGGATATTTCTATTTCCACTTATCCTAGAAGTAGTCCCTTGTCAAAGACAAAACGGTGAAAGAAGGGAAAAAAAAAAAACAAAAGGAAGAAAAGAGACCCAGTTCATGATGAGAAAGAAGTGGCTAGTGACAAAGCTGTCCCAACCTTTGGAAGGAATTTTGACAGATGATTCTTCAGAGCCCTCAGGGGACATTTGTGGGCCAAGTATATCAAGTCAAAATGTCTAAAAATAAGAATGTGACATCAAAAGAGGAGGCCAATTATGATTTCAGATCAATCCAAACGAGAAGGGGTTATTGCGATCAAAACTCTTCCTACAGGTTCTGTAACAGGAAAATCTTTCATTAGTGACTGTTCTTTTCCATGGTAAAGTTGCCAATCATGCTTATGTTTTACAATTTAAGCAGTTGTTATCCAATGCCCCATCAATAACCTCACCATAACATGTAAAACACATTGGTTAAACCTATCTACTTAAGGAGTTCCTGATCAAGGTCCACCAATAAGGGAAAAGGAAAGAGGCTACAACCAAATGGGTTATGTAGCATGCATGCTCTTTTATGGATGTGTATTAAATTAAGCCCATACTTGTCTAACCTCCACTAAAACATTAGCAAACTCAACTCTGGGAGGAATAAAACCAATAATATGCAAAGAAAGAGATACTACGGTGGTCCTTAAGCATGGAATCACCCATTGGGTGGGTGCTGTGGGGGAAGGCAACTGATTAAAACTAAGGATGCAGGGGGTAAAAGACCAAAGGATTAACCATCCAAAAATAAACACATTGTAGGATAAAGAATCTAACAACAAATGACCTAACATATCTCAGATTTGACTAACCAATAACTTCACTTTCAATTAAAAGAAAAAATGTCATCATGCCACAGAACGAGGAAACATCTATGGATGAGTGCCCAAAGTAAACAAGTACTGCTCACACATAATGTTCCAATGACGAATCAAAATGCCTATATGGGGGAACGAAGGCACTTACAGGACTACAGGTACAACAGTTAAAAATTTCCTGTTTCGTGTGAGTTGCTTGCCATTTTCTATTTGTTCCCACCAAGTCAACCCGTTGTAGATCCCTTGATCATCAGCAAATGGAGTTCCTTTCTTCCAGTGGAAGAAGTGATAAGTAACCTGAAGTGATATACACAAATTCACTTGCATTTTACATGAATAAGTCACAAATGCAAGAACAAGAAGATTAAATGAAATGCAAAAAAGAAACCCATAAGTTAATTTCTTCTCAGACATCTTTTGTTAAGATATCACATTTAACTTGACTTACAGCAATTTATAGAATAACATGAATGCCCTTTTTAGAACAAAGCATACTTTTGATGGCATAACATGGAACAAATGAAAGCACATTTAACACCGGTAGCTTGAGTTTTATGAGCCTAGTAAAACACATGCTTGCTGCACAACAATTTTCAAACTTATAATCCATACTTGGTGTGATAATATAAGAAGAGTTCCACAAACACAGTCAAACCCAATGGTAACTCCAAGGAAGGTCAAGCGTAAGCTATTAAGCTGGACTCCTGTGTCCTCAAATCCTAACAACTATAATATGAACCATCCAATTACTCAGTAACTGCTGGCACGATCTAAATTTCATTCTGTTCTAGTAAAAGTGATTGAACATCTGAAGTGTTAATAAACTGCGTCAAGCTATTGGAAGCTCGCAGAGAGTCACAATTTGGTTCTTTTTACCGTGCCGATTCAGGTTGAATTGACAAGTTCTTGAAGATAACAGGCACACGTGAGAGAAATGGAGAGAAAAGTAACTTATTAATAAGCTCTAAGAGCGTTTTCCCTTTCTTAACCACAAACCCTTCACAGAGATGCTCAAACCCATTCTGAACAAACAAAATTGAATTCCATTTATTAAATGAAACCCACCCTCAACCTTAAAGATTAAGGCTTTCGAATCCGTAGGTCCTTTCTTTCGCTATTCAACCAATTTCCTCAAAGCCCCAAAATTATAACAAGCTCGGTTAGCCCTCGACCTTCTAATCCAAAAACTTCAAAACAGGACAAAAAAAAAAAAAAAAGGAGAAAAGAAAAAGAACCCAAATCCAGCCCTTTCAAATCAAACAAAAGAACAGACCTTTAGAAGAGAAACGAGCAATGAAAAACATACCAATCGAACAATGAAACGAACCATATTCAAAGGGCTTCAATTTTTCTTTTAACAAAACGCGTGAGAGTAACGAGAAAGAACGAAGGGAATAGAAGAACTAACGAGGAAATGAGAGAGGTAGACGATGGTCCAGGCCATGCCAGCAGAGCAGCCAAAGAGGGAGAGGACGATGAGCCAGGAAACGAAGAGGATGAGGATGTAAGTAGTCCAAACACCTGGGTACGTGAACCACTCCGTGTTCCTGTTCACGTCCGTCGTCGGCACCGCTCTCACGTACATAGTCATCCTCTCTCTCTCTCTCTTTTTTTTTTCTTCTAACTCTATTATTATTATTATTCTTCTTATTAATTTTAATCTTTTCGTCGAAGATGATGGTTGGGGTAATCAGAGAAGAGAAGATGGGAATCTTCCGATCGCTTTTTCGGGACCGAAAATGGTGACCAAGTCAGAGGTGAGATGTCTCTATCTCCTCCTTCTTCTTGTTGTGGTTGTCGTTTACTTTTGGCTTTTTTTTTTTGTTTCTTTCTTATGTGTTCGGAGAAGAGAAATATTCCAGGCAACGGAACTGATGCTTACGGCAACAGTTTTAGTTCCAAAAACATAAAACAAAAAACCAAAAAGAGAGAGAGCCTGTCGGTAATTAATTAGAACTTCGTTGTGTCGGGCAGATTCGGTCCGAGCCCGCTCAACTCTTAATTGGTTCTTTTTCAATCAACTTTCTTCCGGCTTCCTTTCTTTTATCATTTCAAGCAAAAGAAAATTTTTCCTTTTTTTTTTTTAAAGTCACCAAAAAAAATAAATGAATAATCCGGAGTATATGATCGTTACACTAACATATGTTTTTATTAAAATAAACATTAATACATAAACTTAAATCTTAATCAATAACAATTAGACTATCACTTCAAATGATACATTTATTATTATTATTAGTCTTTATTTTTCTTTCCACATTCTCTCAGTATTTTCTTTCAATCCAATGTCGTCAGGCCCCTTGCAAATCCTACCGATCCGGCGGACCATCTGTCTCGAGACTTTTTGACTTCGTAAACAATTTCAGTATCGCGAGTTCAAGCTTCTTGGTGAGCAGAAGGAGATTATGTTGGTCGATCAAGTCGCGCCGGCAGAGCCCAATTTCCCAGAGGAGTGTTGAAATAGGCTTTGGGCCCGTTTCCACTCGACGGTTATGATAGTCGTTAGCATACGAAAATCTTTCATTGACAATCAATGGGCCGTCGTGGATAACCCTTCAATAGACCGTAGCGCACCCTGCTGCCCTGCCATCTAATGAAACCAAAGGCAAAGCAAAACAATCGAATGGCCTCGGTCCTCCGAGCAGGACTAGCACCCCGCATTGACACAAGACAAAAGCAAAGTCACTGCTTACGTCAGATGTGTACTTGGGACAGTTATCATTGCCACCAACACGGACCCGGCGACGTGGCAGGAGAACACCATGTGTTTTTTTGGAGGTAAGGTCGTTCTCTCCACTCCAAGCTCGAGTAACGGCCAAGCAAATGGACCGATGGTCCATATACGAGGTGTTGTCGTTGTCTCCGTTGACGGGCACTTTAGATTTAGATAAACATGAGGCAGGAGGGAAAGGGAAGCCGAGCCTACTCGGCGGTGGGAATTGTAAAATGAAAAGTAGCGTGGTACTCAGAACTCCGTCAAGAAAGATGCCCAGTGAGAAATTTAGTCACTCTTGCAATTATTTATATTTGATATATATATATATATAATTCTACCAAAACATATTTATAAAACTTAGAATTTTATTTTGTATAAATAAGGCTCTTAATTACTAGACATTGGCGATAAACCGAGCCTACTTGAACCTCCCAGCATTGTGTTGGGCTCCCACTCGTCGAGAGCCGGCCATATTTGGTTAAATTTGGAGATCGTACCTTTGACCCAAGTTGTGTAGTTGTATGTTTTGGCAAAATATAGCTTTCTTTAGTGCATAAGAGTTTATTTGATTGATTGATAGATAGATAAAGTTCTGCTAATACTGTGTCAAAATTACCGGTAAATATAGCCTTTTTACTAAATAAAAATTCCTGTCTCTCTGAGTCTTAGGAATTAATACTCAGGTATGTTATATATATATATAGAGAGAGAGAGGGGCTCACTCATAAAATATGTCTCTTAAAATGTCACGAATTAGTATTTTTTATTTTTGTTACATTGGAAATAGAAATAGAAGGAACTCTCACATTGCAGGCATTCTTACCCTCGGGTTTTTACGGGCAGACTGCTTTTTGTGAACCGAACAGAGCAGGTAGACTTGCATCTGCCAACTGAAAAGTAAATCAAATATATATATATATATATATATATATATATATTGCAGCAGCAGCAGCAGCGAAAGGATATGGCAGAATTAACCCGACATCTCTTTCTAGTCTACTTAAGTACGAATGATGTCATAAAATTCCTGATCGGGGCAACGGAACCAGACAGGAACAGTATCGAATGGGAGTGGACAGTTTTGGAAGCGTAGGTGTGGGGGGAGGGGGGGGCTTGCTTGCTAGCCCTTTTGTTTTGTTTGCTAGCAACAAGGATGGGGCCCACGTGTTGGTTTGGACTCTTGGGTGGGCCAGTACTGGGCCTAGAGGCAGAGGATGACCACTCCCTTGAGGTACAAAGCACATTCATGATTCGGACACTGCCGCATCTACTTTTGATAATAAATGCTCCGGGTCCCTGCTGCCTTTTTCGCAGTTATCGGCATGCACGGTTCTACTCGCATACAGCCCTTCACGGTGAGCCCGGTCAATCTCTCATTATTCTGCCTCTCCTTTCTCATTTTCCTTTTGGGTGACATGATGAACACCAGGCTGTTTCAATGCATTCGGATGTCTAAATATTTACCATTCTGAGGGTTAGGGAAAGCATGTCTCCAGTGTGATTGGAGCTATTATCGAGCTGTCTCCATTTTCGTGCCAGATCTGCACGAAAATTAAAATAAAAATAAAATAAAATAAATAAAATAAAAAAGAGGAGGAGGATGAAAGCCCCCGATAATTAGCTTTCGAGTTGCCATGAGTAAATATTTCCAGCTCGTGGTCTGTCTGTGGCACATAATCCACACATCCTAATCATACTGCACACTTCCTACCGGAGCGAGAAACCTCGGCCTCTCTTCTTGGCTGCCCGACTTTCCGCTTTTCAATTATAACTAGCTAATACCGTATTGAATCAACTCCATGCAGTAACGAACGAGTAGCTAAATATTTGAATAAGAAGATTTTCGACAGTTATAGATGACGCTCTCATCTTTTCACTCTCGCGATATGACATAGCTTACATATCAATTCAAGCCGACTCATGACATGTCACGACGGAAGACTAAAATGAAGATAACCGCGTAGCTGCACCCATGTAAATATTGCTTATCCAAAAAAGAAAAAAAGAAAAAAAAAATGAAAAGGGGGGGGGTATTCAGGGACTTACCTGGTTTAATGGTAAGGTTAATATTTTGACCTTCTTCTTCTGACAAAAGGCATCCTGTACATAGACGGATGCACTGGTAATACTGTTGCAAGAAGACTAATTAATCAGGGCATTGGTTATTGTACAATAAACTAAATGAAGAATTAGTTCCCGAAAATGGGATGGGCCTTTGAGGAGGATAATTGCAGTCGATGAAGTCAATTAATGGATACTGTCATCGATTAATGAAGGTAATTGATCTCCAATAATCTTTGATTAGTATCCAACAAAGTATCTTGTAGTAAAAGTTCCAGCTTTCTCGTAGAAGAGCATCTAGCATGCATGACTGGAATCATAACCACTATTCCTTTTAGAAAAGGTCTAAAATCTTTTACATCGGGGCTGCTTTTCCCTCGGCATAAAAGTCAGACATTTCTTTTGGTCTTGGGGTGATCAATCAGGACATTGGTCTGTAGATTTTGTGATCATATCATACATATTTGACCATTTTTGTTTGTCGCATTCTATATTTGAACATACGAGACGTGTATATTTGGTTCTAACACGATGTATATCTATATTTCTACCCGTTAGATGCACAAAATATCCACCGTATAAGTTGACGTCTCTGGAAATGTCTCAATTGTTTCGATTCTGCTCTCCCACTCCCAAAAGGCAATTAGACGATGTCCTTTATACCTACCAAATATATACGATTTGATTTCAAGCTTGTTTCAAAATATTGCTTTCCACCTCATGGGCACCACGTCACCTGCTCTTGTTTTTTTTTTTTTTTTTTCTTTTGATCAAGATCACCATCATATTATTATTATTATTATTATTGTTATTATTATTATTATTATTATTATTCGCTATGCTTATAAGTATAATTCACGTTCATAGTTATTGGTAGAAAGCAGAAAGAGGGCACATATATATATTGCCTGATTCTACTTTGAAAACTTAAAGAAAATTAGATATACTCGACAAAAAAAAAAAAAAAAAAAGAAGCAAAATGTCCGAGCACAATTGGTTAATCAACTATGAACATGTGTAGGACCATTTACATGACTCCAGTCTCCTTTAATTTAACAATTGATTCTTATTGAGGCAGGCTTAATTTGGTCTCTTAAAAACAAAAGGAGAAACAAAAATACAGAGACAATGAAACAAACTAAATCTTAATCTTACATTTAATCCCCCCCCCCAACCTTTTGATCGCGAAAGGGGTGAAAGAAAAGGGGGGGGGCATTCAAGCTTTTTGATGCCGTTGACTTCATTCTCAACGGCCATGATGAAGCATGTGTTGCATCCAGGAGACAAAATCATAAACTTTCATAGCTAAAATTAAAATTGAAGGGTTGTTGCAATGTTGAAAAAATTGGTTCAACTTTGCGTCTGCAATCGCTAGTGGGTCTCTCTATATCTTTAGGAGTGAGACAACCACGCACTATGCATATCAAAAGGTGGGCTTTCTAAATGCCTTTAAAACCAAACCTTATCATTCTTAATGTTAACTATCTAAAGAACAAGACAATGAATGTGCAAGGAAAAAAAAATTGATTTGGATGGTTTTCAATCATTAATTGCAAATAAGTGGCTCTTGTATTTTAGCAATGAATACAGAAAGTAATTAACTAAATCTAGTGGTCCATCACTATGTGATCTAATGGAGTAGTGCTCGGATAGAGGGTTGTGCAAAAAGCTACATAGACATTGGGAAATACAAACGATGTCAAAACAAAGGAAAGAGAATATAGGATTAGGACATTCTATGTGTCGGGGGGGGGACTACTTAAGTAAAGATTTTCAGACTATATTCGACAGGTACAGGGGGGGACCCAATTATCTCGTGGAGCAGTACCCCAAAATTCCCTTCGTAATGAGAAATATGCATGTCGATCCCCCAAGCTTTTTGAAATATGAGCCCTTGGATACCCACCCGAGAGAGGTAGAGTGAGCAGCATGTTGATATATGCCAGCTGTATTGAAAACTTGCATTTTGATGATGTTTTTCCAATTAAGAAATCATTTTAACGTGAGTTACACAATTCGAGCATGTTAGTTTTACGCAGGCTTTTGTTTAGATCGCTTCAGTGAGAGCAACCGCGTTCTTGTAACCGGTAATTATATGTATGATAGAGGGATTCTTCTCATTATCTATCTATCTATATATATATATAGACATTAGAAGCCATTCTCGAATGATGACTGCGCATGCAAAAAGAGTGAAGACTAACGTATAATTTCACTAGCTCAAGACTCTGAATAAAAAATTTAAGCAGAGACCCACTGTGTGGAGTACACGAGATTATAATATCTATGCATGTTCTTTGGAATTCAGCCACCAAAAAAACAAACCCCCCGAGAATACCTTGCTGGGATATTGACTGAGTAAGGAATTTTGTTTTTTCCCCCAAAAAATAAAGAATTTGATCATTTTATTGTACCCTTTCTAATTTGGGTACAATTCACTGCACCTTTTGGTGGACAACAAAATCTGGTCAATTAATTTGGCTGTTTATTACTATTGATGATTAAACAGTTAAATTGTTTTTGCAATTAATTTTCTTTCTTTGTTTTTTTTTTTTTAACCAAATGCATTGGCACTGGCACTGGCAGGAGACGGCGTCAGTAAATGATCCCTCAATACCCCACAAACGCGCATGGTGGGGAGCCACCCGTAGCTTTCTCACGCTTCAGTGGCCAGTGTGAGCTTCGAATACAAGCGACTCAACATCCCTCTCGGCTTGTCTGAGGAACTACTGGTCTTTAAAGTCAGAGGAGAGGCGGGAGTTCATCCCTTCCAAGACACTTGTAATTGTGAGTTTTGGGGACCTTGTTTCCTTTGAGATGCCATGTACTTTTTGTGAAATTTTTGGACTCGCTCTCCTCATCTTCACCAATTGTCAACACACCAACAACAACTGAATATTACCACATTTGTATGAAAAAAATAGGAGTGATTCAACCAAGTCCCAATACAGCCGGAATATTCTATGACCCATCACCGGCAACTCCCTCCAAAGCCGCCACCGGCATTTCCGACATTTTCATTAGTATGTTTTCCCATTCAGTACCCCGTGTCACTATTTCCTTTGGGAAGCTTAAAATACACTCAAAGCCTATAGAAAAGAAAGATACTATTTAACTAAAAGACACATAAAAGTTGGGATAACGTAGGGATGGACAGGACCACAACAACCGTGAAAAATTGGATTTAAAGAAAAGAAAAGAAATATATATAGAGAGAGAGAGAGTAAGAAACTACAGCATTTTTATAATAGGAAATGATGGGTGTACGTAACAATTTTTTTCCATCATTCAACGGTTTTAGCTCTGTCAGTTGTGTCACACACACACACACACACACACGAAACTATGAAAAGAAAACTATTTATCTCCTTGGCAATTGAGAGACTTATCTCTAAAAAAAAAAAAAATGATTAGCAAATATACATTTATTGGCAATATTGCTAGTATATCCACTATTCAAGATAAAGTGCTCCGATATATCTAAACACTAATTAACAGTTTTTGAAAGCTCGTTACATGAACATGGATGCATGCGATGTACCAATAAAATTGATACATATGAAATAAGTACTAATATTCGTATTTGTCTTTCTTCACTATTGGGATCAAGTGATGTCAGTAGTTTGATTACCATAATTGCCTCATATTTCATAATAATCCGAACTATTACTCTCAGATGAAAAGCATCAAATCAGATCCAAAACCCACTAAATACCAATCATAACAATCGAATAGCGTCATTAACGAAAATAATCCCAAGAAATTAATCACTGAGATACCGTTTTCTCCCGATAACAAAACCGGCTATAGCCGGTAAAACCAAAGCAAAGGGGGCTGCCCAAAGATCCAGATGGGACCGGTCGCCGGGAAACACGAAGACAAAGATATTCTAACGCAGTAAATGCTCCAAGATCTCAGTGTTGCCTTCAAGCTCGGTCTCTCTCTCTCTCTCTCTCTCTCAGGTATATACACGGAGAGAGAGCGAGAGGGAGAGTCTTCTTATATATTATTTATCCTCACTCTCTCCCCAGCCACTCTCTCTGTTTCCTCTTTTTTTTTTTTATTGTTTTTTTGTTTTTTCCCTTTCTATTTCTTGATACAAGCAGCTTTACTATTGCCACTGCATTGATCAGACATTTCCAAGTTTTGCAAGCGGCACTTAACACGACTTTACTACTACTTCTTGCTTTCTGGGTTTTTGAGTTTTTGTGTTGCAAGGAGAAAGAAAAGGAAAAAGTTATCACCTTTGTCTCTCCACAGGCAGAGCTTAAGAGTTCTCATTTTCAGTTGGGCTTCTTTTGTTTTGTTGAGCTGGTTGACCGGGGCCAGAATTTCATGGGGCCTTCGTTCATGAGCTTGGGGTAGTGAAGCTTGGTTTGGTCAGTGAAATGGGTGACGAAAACATGACAATGGGTTCGGTGTTAAACGAGAAGCTTAAGAGTCTTTGTTGCAGTAATGGGTGGTCTTTCGGAGTTTTTTGGCGCTTTGACCAGCGAAATTCTATGTAAGTTCTCTACTTCTTGTTTTCTTTTCTTTCTTCTTTTTTGGATAAAAAAAAAAAAACCCTTTTCCCATGTAGAACTGAGAATTTGTTTAAAGATTGTCTCTCTCTGTTTTCTCCAGCAATTTTTTTTTTCTTTTTAGTTAGTTAAAAGTTTTCTAAAAAGAGAGAACTTTTGGATGTTCCTTCGTCATTTCTTTGTTTGTTTGCTTCTCTCGTGATTCGGCTTCTTCGAAGCTCAATCCTTATGCTGAATGCGATTCTTTTTTTTTTTTTTTTTTTAAAAGCCAAAATCATGTACTCAGTTTTCCTTATAGTTGAGCAGTGGAAGAGCTTAAAATTGGTAAAGAAATGGCCTTTTCTGGTTCAGCATTTTAAGTTCAGTACTTGTTTTTACAATATAGAAACTCTCATGAGCTGGAATAGATTCACCAAAGATTTCTTATAGCATACATTCCATTTTTATATTAGAAGTTCCTCACATCAATTGCATTTTTCTTTCTGAGTTAAGCTCTAATTTGAGTGGTGAAAACTCCAAAAGAGGCTAATGTTTTCAATTTTGACTTGGCGTTGGCTACGCATGTTCGTGACATTCTTCTTACTTTGGATCTATTTTTCACCTCTTTGTGATGTACCAGGTTGTTAACTGTGGAAGATGCCTACTATGAAGAGCAAATGGGGCTAGTAGTTAACAATATGCTTCCAAAGGTCCACATGCTGGGTGAAGGGTAAGCTTTATATGCTGGTAGATCTTTTAATTTCAGTTGTCAGCTGGTCGGTATTTTTGATCAGTTCATTCAGATGTAAACAAGTTTACAATTAAACAGATTGTTTAGATTTGGAGCATTACAAGCAGGGCTGATATTGTTGCCATTGTGTAATGCAGAGTTGTTGGTCAATCTGCATTCACTGGGAAGCACCAATGGATTTTTGCAGATTTTAAAAACGAAGGATTGTATTTTGATGATTATGAGATGTGTTGTCTGTTCTCCTTGGGAATAAAGGTACCTACTTGATAAACCTATGGTGGAATGTGAACTTTTCCCTGAAAGTCTTATTGACAAGTTCAATATTCAAAACCTTAATTTTTGTTGCAGACAATTGCTTTAATATCTGTGGAATCGCAAGGAGTATTACAATTTGGATCCACTCAGAAGGTTGGTAGATTAATATCATCTCAAATGACACTCTTTGCCTCCAAAATGAAAACATGCTGTTATTGGTACTTGGGCACACTGCCTTCTACTTCGGATGACTTTGCCTTTAGGTATCCCACAGAGCTTCAAAATAGCATGCTACCCAGTTTGAGTCATTATTGCAGTGTTTCACTGTGACTGACGTAAAATACCTAGGAGCTAAATGTCTAAAGGTCTCGTGTGAGAAAATCAAGCAATAACATAACATGATGAACTGTTCTTGATACTATTTCTCTTACTCACGTAGATTTTGGAGACACCAGAATTTTTGTATCAAACAAGGACATTGCTTGTGGATATGGAACACACCAATGTGCTGAGTTCACCAGCTAAAACTCCATCTTTGAACTGTGAAGGTTGTGATCTAAATGATTGGTTTGCTTCCTTCCACTTTGAGAATCTCATATCCCTGAACGGTGACAGCTCCAATGAGTTGATGGAAACAGGTTATACTTCAATCAATCTTGTTCAATCCTTGGAGTCCATGGCATTTCCTCAAGAAGAAACAGTGAGCCCTTTTTTGGACTCATTGCTTCAGCCTAACCAATTGCAGAGAGCTCAAGTGATGTTGTGCAGTAATCCCAGTACTCAGAACACATTGGTTGCAAAAGCTCACTGCATCAGTACAGGGAGTAACGAGGGTTCTGTTTTGACTTCTGCAGAATCACAATTGCCATCTGAAATGAGGACCTATGATTCTTCACATGTGTTTTCTGCAAAAGCAAAAACTCCTGTAGGTTGCTGGAATACAGAAAACTTTCCATGGGATTCAACATCATCTTCTTTTTACAGCCCTGAAAAATTGATTGATGCCGAAAAATCAAGCCAAACAAATTCTGGAAGATCAATGACTGACAATCATTCAGCTCTATTGAATCACAAGACTTCAGGTGAACTTCCAGAAAGGGAAACTAACTTACAGACAATAACTGAAGAGTTTAAGCTGGGTGATTTTACGACAGATCACTCTGATGCCATTTCAGTGGACACTCTTTTTGAGCTGTTTTCTCCATTGCCAGAGCCTTGCATTAGCGGGATGACAACAGCAATGAATAGGAATCTCTTGCAGTCAGTAGGAGTCAATTCAGCATTATCTGGTCATCAAGCAGATATTTTGCAGGATATGTCATGCCAAAAAGAAGCTAACTCAATGAAAAGTTCAAGTAGTGATAGATATGCTAGTCGTGGACAAAGGAAAATAGCAATTGGTGATGGAGTTCAATGTGATATTTTCGATGGTTTGGGACTGGAGTTTGAGACTGGTCTATCTGGGGATTGCTGGAATGATTTGATGATGCCAGTGATGAGTTGTGGTCACTTAGATAAAAACACTGGTGTTTCAGAATGCATATCAAAGCTGGATGTTGATTCCATTGTTGTTCCTCAGAAAGGGTTATTTGCAGAACTAGGAATTGAAAAGCTTTTAAATGTCAGCAGTAATACTAGTTCTGTCACTAAATCTAGTGCTGATGACAATTTATCCAACATTAAGAGAAGAAGAATGGAAAGTTCATCAGCCAATGGCAATGAAGTTCAATTGGCTAGTGTTTTTTCCTCTGTTGGCATGGGGATGCAACCTGCTATTAATTCTGAAAAGTTGAACAATCTTCTATCAAAGAAAGAGGTGTTTTCAAGGTCACAGGTGGGTTTATGGATTGATGATGGCTGCAGTGTCAATACCGGAAGTGCTGTTATAGCAAAATCTAAAAAGCCTGAGGAGCCGACAAAGGCCACCAGAAAAAGAGCAAAGCCTGGAGAAAGTACTCGACCAAGGCCAAAAGATCGTCAGCTGATCCAAGACCGTATAAAAGAATTGAGAGGGATCATCCCCAACAGCACAAAGGTATGCAGTTTTCAAGTCTTGCTAGAAGGAAATAATAAGGAGTAATTTATGTTATATGATCTGCAATGTAATTTTTGTGAAGGCAATGAATTATTTTAAGTTTTTGCTTCAAAGGGCACAACAAGAATGCAGTGTGTCCTGTTCTCAGGGGTGTAACATTGTAAATTACAATTTCATGCATTGATTCCTACAAGATATTTTCATCATTGATGTCATACTTGGCTTCTGTGGAACATTTGGAACCTTTATCTCCATGGGTATTACTATATTAAGTATTCATGTGAGCTTGTTTTGTTGATGTGACAGTGTAGCATCGATTCTTTGTTGGATCGCACCATCAAACACATGCTTTTCTTGCAAAGCTTGACCAAATATGTGGACAAGCTTAAACAAACTAGTGAACCAAAGGTAGTAGTCTATTCATTTATTTATTTTTAATGTGCATACAATAGAACAAGCTTAGATGCAGTGGTGTCGTTAACTAAAGCAAGTGAATTTGCTTTTGGATTAGCTGATTGGCCAGGAGAGCCAAAAGGCTCTGAAAGACAACAGCAAACATGGTGGAGGTGCTACGTGGGCAGTGGAAGTTGGAGCTCAAACAATGGCTTGCCCTGTCATAGTTGAGGACCTCAGTCCACCTGGCCTAATGCTCATAGAGGTATGAGAAAGGAACAAGAGAAAATCTCTCTTGATAATCTCATAGGCAACCTTGAGTATCTGAACCCACTGCATGTGTTCCCATTTTTAATTGCAGATGCTTTGTGAGGACCAGGGATTTTTCCTGGAAATTGTGGATGTAATAAGGAGCTTTGGGTTGAATATACTGAAGGGGGTGATGGAAATTCGAGAGGATAAGATATGGGCTCATTTCATTGCCGAGGTATGCAAAGCTAAGCTATACTAAACTCAGACGGAGAATTAGATGACATAACATAATACTTATAGAAGTGTTGGTAAAATTTTTTTGCAGGCAACTGCTTCCATAACGAGAGTGGATATATTTTTGTCCCTTCTAGATCTTCTGCATCAAACAGGCACTAGTGGGATGGATTCGACAAAGCAGCCTAGTTATGTCATGAATGACAAGATTCCTCTAGGAAACGATTACCAGGATACTCCCTGGCCTTGTCTTATCAGCTTGGCTAGGAAGCTATAATGATATATTATGAGGACTTGCAGAACACAATGAGCATTCGTAGCTTTGAGCTAGTGCTGTGATTGGCATTCTGAACATAAGGGGGAAGTGGGAGAAGGATGTTCCTTGTCCCAATTGGCTTCATTTGAAAAGGGAATGAAATGTGAATATGGTTGATGGATAGGCAATGCGTTCAAAGGAACTGCAAGTGATATCTGGCGGAGAGGTGTATGCCATGGGATATTTTGTGGATCGTTGCCCCATGCTAGGAAATGGGTTTTCCAATATGCATTTATTGGCAATATTGACTGTGTTCTGTAGTTTGTGGGTTTGTTGCATTTGACAATGGCTCAAACAGAAAATAGGAAAGCACATTTGCTTTATATCTTTTGTTTGCTCAGGTTGCTATCAGCCACAACCTGCTTATAGTACTGAAGTTGATAAACCAGATTAGTTGTAGGCTAACCGCCCCGTTATTGTGTCATTAGTATATAATAGAAAATTGCTCTCTCTCTCTCTCTCTCTCTCTCTCTCTCTCTCTCTCTCTCTCTC